>JAJMGG010000026.1:0-193296 GCA_030568635.1 Suhomyces caryicola | reverse complement strand
GCCGCCCAGGCGCCCCCGGCCGCTTCCCGGCCGCCAGCGTCGCCCGCCGGCCGTCCCACCGCCGGCGGCGGCGGCCCAATTAAGGTTTCTGGTACAGCGCCGGTGCTGTGGGCGGCGCACGCCCGTCTCTAAACCCCGCACATCAGATCTCTGTTTGGGAACTCCGGTCATTGAAACGCAGATGCGGAATTCCAACAAGATTCGAGCCTCGAGTATATCAGCCGTCCTCAGCCCAACTGCCGTGCGCCCCTTTCGAGTTCTTCTGCACGTACACCCGCCCGCCATGGAGATCCAGAACCTCAGCAACGGCCACCTACACAGCGCCATCAAGATGGAGCCCGAGCGGGCCAGCCACCCCCGCGTCGCGCTCGGGCCCGGCGATGACGCCTCGGAGGCGTCGTCGTCGCAGTCGCCGCAGTTCGAAATCAAGCCCGAGGACGCCGTCAACTTGGCCAAGGGCGCGGAGCTCAAGGTGTTGGTCGGCGGCAAGGTCATGAAGGTCCAGAAGACCCGCCAGCGCAAGATCCTCAGCTGCGTCTACTGCCACTCCAAGAAGATCAAGTGCCTGCGGCTCCACCCCATCTGCAACAACTGCGACAAGTTGGGCATCGAGTGCAAGTACTTCATCAACGAGCGCGTCAGCCGCGGCGGCAAGAAGTCGTCGCGCAACCCCGCCGACGACGGCAAGCGCGCCACGCCGCTCGCAGGGCCCCCCGACAACTACACCTTGTCCGAGGGCAGGGGCTCCGTCAGCTCGATCGACTCGCTCTCGTTCCCCGGCGACGACAAGCCCGCCAGCGACGCGCTGGACCCCAAGTTCGACCCGGCGCCCTTCCACAAGCCGATGCTGGACGCCGCGCTCTCCGCCGCCGCCGCCGCCGCCCACCACGAGTCCCCCGAGATCGCCGAGCTCTCCTACATGAACATCCAGATCTCCAGCAGCGAGCCGTCCGCCGGCGGCCAGCCCGCCTACGGCGCCATGTCGCCGTCGCAGCTCCCCAACAGCTTGCTCCAGACGCCCATCGTCAACGCCACCTCCAACAACATCACCAACAACTTCTTCAACACAAACTACTCCAACCAGCAGGGCAAGCTGGACGAGCTGTACTCGTTCAACTCGAGCTCGTTCTCGTACGCGGCGCCGGCCGAGCCGCCGTACGCCGCCGCCCGCCAGCCGGGGCTCTCGCACTCCAACAGCTCCACCAACATCAACGCCTTCTTCGGCCGCAACGCCAGCAACTTCTTGGACGCGTCCGCGCCCGCGTCCGCGCCCCACAACCCCGCCGACTCGCCCACCCTCACGTCGTTGATCGCGCGCCCGCAGCCCGTCAACCCGGGCCTCACCGACTCGCTCAGCGCGTACCAGTCCAACCCCGCCGTCTCCATCAACTACCTCTACGGCACCAACGACAACCACGAGCTCGGCAACCTCTTGGCCGGCTTGATGCGCTCGGCGCCCACCTCCCGCGAGCGCTCCATGGAGCTCATGGAGCGCTACGTCAACTCGGTCCACATGCTCCTCCCCGTCCTCGCCAACTTGCAGGACTTCATCAAGTGCCACGAGGTCTACTGGGACATCTTGGACGGCAAGACCTCCCACAGCAACCCGCCCTCGGAGAAGGAGTACTCGCGGCGCCGCTCCAACTCCCCGTCCTCGGTGTCGTCGCCGTCCTCCGCCATGGACCAGGACTTTGACTACCTTCAATTCTACACCATCTACTTCCCTGTACTATATGCATCCACCATCTCCGAATTCGAAGAGTACGACAACCTCTTGCTCAACCAGGACATCGACAAGTACTTGAAGGCCTTCAACAAGGTGTGCCAGTACTACGAGTACCCGCACGGCACCAAGATCCTCCCCTTGTTGCTAGGCAACGTCATCATCCAGTCAACGTCGCCCAACCCGTCCACCATGGAGATGTCCCAGATCATCCGCTACGCCAAGCTCCTCCAAATGCACAAGGACCCGTTGATCACCTTGGGAATCTCCGACTGGGAAGTGGTCAAGTTCAGGCGACTCTTGTGGTGGGTCATTTTCGGTCTCGATGCCATCACGTCCCACAACTTCTGCTTGCCGCCTGTGTGCAAGTTCGACGACTTCAACGTCCAAATGCCAGACGAGGAGGAGCCGGTTTTGGGGGGCGGCCACGAAAAGAGATTGAATGTCAGAATCCTTTCCATGAAGGTCAAGTTCAAGTACGACCGCATCATGAGTGAGTTGGTCAACGAGTTGTACAACGGATTGTCAACACACATCACGGCGGCCCAGATCCAGGACATCAAAGCTCTGATCATCGACTTGTTCAAGTTCATCAAACGGTCCATCCAGAAGACGAACGAGTACTTCAAGTCCAACCCGCCAACGACCGTGCAGGAGATGAACTTGATCAACTTTTTCAAGAACCACTCGTGGGGGTTTGTGGACCGTTCGTTGATGTTGTTGCACAAGAAGATCTTGTTGAGCGACAGGAACAAAGAAAGTGATGGCGTTGGAGGAAAAATGACCGAGTTCAAGCCGGCCAAGATAAAGGGAATATTGTCAATGTCGCAATTTGAGGACAACTCGGGCAGCAGCTACGAAGCCAAAATCATCACCAGCTTGAACAACTCGTCGATCTCGCTGTTGAAGTTCAACCAATTTGACGACTTCTCGTACGAAAACATGAACAACAACTTGATTCCGTCAATTCTCCACAACTTGAACGACTTTTTGAAGTACAATGATTTCATCAAGTTTGGCAAATTCAACTGGTACATCAAAAGAACTATACCGCTCGATTCGATCATCTTGATGTTCGTGATCATCATTGTCAAGTTCAAGTACGAGTTCATGACCATCAATGAGATCTGCATTTACGTCAAGTTGATCAACAAGGCGTTGTTCATTTTGAACCGCAAGTGGTTCAAAAACGAAAAGTACAAGAGAATGTTGTCGCTCACCAACTACACCTGGGAGTTCATCTTGAAAAGATACGACATAATACTGTCGATCAGCCACTACATTGAAGAGAACGACGGTGGTCACATTGACTTCTTCGACTACCAGGTAACGGGGATCATGAACATGAACGACTTGTTCAATGTTCTGGATGTGCCCCAGCCGATTCTCAGCGACTCGGAGGACGAGCCTCCCGTGCATTGGTCCAACCTGGCCCCTCAGCGCAGAAACAACTCGAAGCTTTCCGCCGCAAACAACAACCAATTTGCGTTCAATTCGCTCAACTTGTTGCCTGAGACGAAAGAAGAGTTGGCAAGGTTGAATGAAAAGATCAACTACGACTTGCGTAACAACTCGGTTGATGTCAAGGACTACTGTCCTTTCTTTACGAGTTTGGAAAACATATTACATGAATTAATGGAGTTCATCAAGGGAGAAAATATTTAACTTATTTATGGAAAATTTACGAAGCATTCTGGTTTACCGAATCGTGTAACGTTGGCCTCTTCGACGCCACCAAGGAGACTTGTCCTGTGGAGCTGGTCGAAGTAACATTGTCAAACGATAACATTGTCAAAAGATAACTTACTGACTGAAATACCTTGTCTCCCACACAAGAGGACTTCGTGGCCAAGCTGGTTAAGGCGTAAGACTGTTAATCTTGAGAGCGTGAGTTCGATCCTCACCGAGGTCGCTTGTTTTTTTTTCAATTTCTAATCAACGCCTGCCACACACATCTCTCCCTCTCGTATCTCTACAACAGACTCAGAAAGTGCCGTATAGTTATAGGCTATGTAAAATGAACTATTGTTGCTGAAATCGGCTTCGCCCGACCAAATCAAACTTTCTCCTTCTCATAAAATTGTAGATCTTTCTCTAGATCCGTCACGTAGTCGTGCTAGCATTCGCCTCGTCGTCATCTCCGGCAGTCAGTGCTGCTTCTGTGACCTTCTACCGAGGTTAGCGCTATTCTTCTCCGCGTTCCGGCCACTCCGAAGGCATCTTGTGGTCGGCCACCATGTCCTTGTAGCTTAGTGGTGCTTCTTTTTCAAAGGCTCCACGACCAACTTGTCGAAAGTGAACATCTTGGAGATGGTCGTTTGTCTCTGCAATTGCGCCAAGCTGTCGATACCACTGTTGTAGAACTCGGTGATTTTCGACTCATCCTTCAACGACTTGTTGGCCCTGAACGTATCGATGACCTTTCTCTTGGCAAACTCCCGGAAGTTGTAGTTGTCGAACTTGTAGGCTCTGCTGAGGAGCTGCCTGTATAACCCTAACACTTCTTTTTGAGTAGACATCTTGGTGGTGTGTGGATTTGCCTCCAGATGCTAATCTCTGCCTTTCTAGGTGAGGTCGGGTCGTGCGCATGCTCAACAATGCCAGTCCTCTGGTAGTGATGCTGTTGCTTACGTAATATATGTACTTGCCCCGATGACGTTTGTAGATCTATTCGAGCCATATAGGGGGACCTCCGGAGGTGGGGTCTCGCGAGGGGGGAGCCGGCCGTCACCTTACTTGACGGGCTCTTCTTCTTCGTCTTCCACGTGCACCTTCTGCATGAAAGCCTCGATGTCCTGGTCACTGAGCTTGGTCTTCTTCTGGTGCTTGGACTTCTTGGCGTTGGCGTCGGCCATCATCTCTTCAAAGATTCTGGCTTCTTCGTCTTCCTCGGGCGAGCGCTGGACCGCGGTCATCTGCTTGCCGATGAACAAGACCGCCTCGGCTCTCTTGACCCTGTCCTTCTTGCCAAGAGTCTTGTCCTTCAACACGGTGGCTGCCACCTTGTTCAAGACGCCCGTCACCTCAAACTTGGTCGAGGCCCAGGCGGTGGCCAAAAGCTTGCCGATCATCAACTTTTCTATTTCGGCTTGTCTGTATTCTTCTTCCAAAGACACCTCGACACCGGCCTCCTTGGCTTGCTCGTAGGCCTCCTGCGACTTCATGCTTTCCATCACAAAGGTTTGTGCGTCCAAGGCGGTCTTGAGGATCGAGAACCCGTTTCTGACGCTGTTGGACTTGGACTTGACGTTGGTGAAGATCTTGGACACCCCAAAGGTCTTGCTCGACTGAATCACCGCGTGGGCCTGGTCGGTGTAGATCTTGCCGATCAAGTGCAACAACTGGATGCCGAAACTCTCAATCTTCAAGTCTTCAAACTCGGTTTGCAACGTCTTGGTGAACTGCGCAAGCGCGTCGGCGTTGCCAGCCACGCTCAAGTACTTTTCGATCTTGGAAAGAAGAATCTCAGACAACTTCTCAACACGGGCCTGCTTGGTTTTGATCGACTGTTCTCTGAGCCTGAGGATCTCCTCCCTTTGCTCCTTGTTGATCTTCTGCTTCTTCTTCTTGGCCAACTCTTCGGACGTGAGCGGAGCGCCTGCTGCTGCTGCTGCTGCGCTGTCCTCATTGGCAACGGCGCTGCTGCCCGCCACCGCGACTTGGCTCTCGGCCCCAGCAGCGCCCGCTTCCGCAGCGCCACTCGCGTCGCCCTCGTCGCCCTTCTTCTCCTCGTTCAACACCCCCGACGTTTCCGTGAGCTCCTTCAACATGGACAACTCGCCAATCCAGTCGTTGAAGCCTTCGCCACCGAAAACCATGGAGAAGAACTCGGTCGGGTCAATGTTCTCGGCGGCGGCGCCCCCGTGCTCCTTCTTCATGCCCTCCGCGCCGACCTCGTCGTAGAAGGCGCGCGAGTCCTTGTTCTGGAGCACGCCGTACGCCTCTCCCAACTCCTGGAACTTTTCGGCAGCCTTGGGGTCATTGCCGTTCTTGTCGGGGTGGAGTCTGATGGCCTGCTTTCTGTACGCCTTTTTCAACTCAAGTTCGGTCGCCGTGGGCTCGACGCCCAAGATGTCGTAATACGTGGTTTCAAATACCATCACGTCTATGTCTTATCTACTATTAACAGGTGCTGCGGCTTGAGGCATCAGGCACCGGCGTGGCCGGTCGTGCGCGGGCCTCAAAATGAAAAGGTGATACTGTCCAACTCGGGCACCACCAACACCGTCTCCAAGCCGTTCTGGACGTCGGTGTCCATGCTGAAGTCCCGGCCGGTTTCGGACGCGAGGCTGCGGATGTTGACTTTGGGAAGCAACAACTTCCCGACGTTCAACGGCACCAACACCAAGTCGATCTGCACCTTGGTCCCGGCGTGCCCCGACACCGTGAACGTGCGCTTCTTGAACCCCGAAATCAACCAGTTGTCGTCGTTCTGGAGCAACACTTGAAAGTGCACGTCGTCGGTGGCGCTCCGGGGCGGCCGCTTGGCTTTCGGCGAGCTCAGCGGAGACGACTCGGCGAGTATAGGCGCTGGTTCGAGCTGCTTCTTCTCCGACGCCTCCAACCACTTGGTGATCGTCTCGATGCATAGTGTGACCTCTATCGGCTCCCCGACCAAGTACTGGTTGCTCTTCTCGTACGTGAAATTGACCACCTGGAGGTACTTCAAGGTGGGAATGGGCACCGAGATGTTGAGCTGGTGGCGTTTCTGGTACGCCTTGGAGTCAACCTTGTGGTCGACTAGAATCCACCCCAACAACTCCTTCAAGGCACGTTGCTCTGCTGTGTCGGGGACCTGTGCTTCTATTTGGCCCCCGGTCTGCTCTTGAAGCTGTGGGCCGTTGGATATCCGAACGAACGAGTTCATCCCGTAGTTGTTCAAGTCAAACTTGAGCTGCAGCACAATGATCGCCTTGACGAGAAACCAATGCTTGACAAGGTCTCTTTGGCGCATCTCTTCGACGAGAAGCTGGCTGATGAACGCCACGCACTCGTCGTGCAAACTGGAGTACTGAATCGAAAGATCCAACGAGTCCGAAGACACGATCGAGTAGTCGGCGCGAGGCACGATCTTGTAGAAGATCGACGCAGGCTGCTCGCCGAAAGTCACCAAGTCCCGCACCGGGAACATGGGACTGACTATCTCGTAGTTCTCGTTGGCAGTGGTGAGGTCGTTTGCTATGATCCGAATCGGTGTTTTGGGATTGGAAGTTCCAACCTGGAACTTGGAATAAATATAATCGGCTTTGAATAGATCCTGAACGGATACCGAAATCTTCAAATTGGTGTCGATACTTTCGACTATTGTATGGCTATAAGCTTCCCCACCAGCGTTGTAGCTGATGCGGGCTCCCATACTGATAATTTTGCTCTCATTGAGATACTTGTACGCAATCCTGATTACCGTTTCCTGCTCCGACTTCAAGGCAGCATTCTCTAGCAGGTTCTTGTCGGGCGTGAGCTGCACCCCTTCAGTTGGAGAAAAGATGTCCACCTTCAAGTCTTCGATCGGATCAGGTCCCTTGTGGATCCGAAGGTTCAACACCGTCGTACCTAAATCCACCTCAGAGACAGTTTCAAATTCACACCACAATTTGGTGAGGTTCTGGTGAATATATATGTCGGGAGAGACATGGTTGGTCTGTCTGTTATAGCTCAAGTCTACCGAGGTGTCATTGAGAGAATGTTTCGCCACACTTCCGGAGGTAACATCATAGTCACTGTTCTCATAAACACTCAAAAATACCACTTGGTTCATGGTGAACTTCACCACGGTCGGTACAAACTTTCCCTTGACAAAGTCGTTGGTGAAGAGCTTGACTCTCTGATGTTTTCTCTTGTCTATGGTCACATCCGATCGGTACAACTGTATGGTCCGATCTTGGTCCTGGATCTTGTGTGTGCTCACTAACTCGACCGATATCGACTGGAAGTGGAACTCGATCTGATAGGAATTAGTCAATTCAAGTTCAAGAACGTACCTGTTCCTATCTGTGGAGCCATCAGCCTCAAAGCTGGGGAAGATCTTGATCTCAAACAAGTTTTCGATAGGGTAAGAAATCTGTTCCTTTAACTTGGTAGACTTGTGCTCGATCATTGAGTAGAGCTTTTCAACCTGCTCGGCTTGCCGGATCAAGTTATAGTTGTTGATTCCATATTTGTTGTTTCTGCTGCTATTCGTGTTCAAGCTTGAGAATAGTTTCAAGCAAGTGGTCAAGAATAAATGATGGTCATCGGGCTCTAGTCTCCCCACACAGTCCAAATATATTTCCAACAAGACTCCACCCATAAAATTCCATCCATTAACAATGAAAAAGTCGTACGAATCTTGAAGGATGTTCAAAGACTTTTGGTATTCTCCCTTTTGGTAGTTCAATAATGCCAAGTCGATACTCAATATGTCTATCGTCTTGCCTCTGTCACAAGCAACAAAGTCCTGAATACTTTTCTCGGTAATCTCCTCAAACGTCTCAAACCACTTCGACTGAGACAGCAAGGCTTCTACCACCGGGCTGTAGGTTAATTCGACCTCCTGTGGGTTGTCAGCTTTTTTGTTTTCGTTGATGTCAACATCGTGAAGCAATTCCTTGAACCCGTTAATATGATATCCCTTGGACAGCGCGATTTTCGACAAGATGGATCTCTTGAAGAGCTTGAGCTCGCCCTTGAACTCCAAAATCTCCGTCAATTGAATCGGAGCTGACTCTGGATCTTTTGCATTGTTCTTTTCGTTAATCTCAATCAACTTGTTGCATATCGGCAAGACCAAGTAGTTGTCCACCAATGATACGATCAACTCACACAAGTTGATATTCGAAAACGTATTCGAGAGGTCATTCAAGAAGTAGATCAACTTTTGGTACAATTGTGATATATATATGGCCGAAATTGAGATTGTATTAGCAAAGTTGGCCAACAATTGTAGCAAAACCGACTGGTTGACAAATATCAAGCTCTTCGCCGAGAACAAGTTGACTTTCTCGTCGTGAACAAAGATCGATGTTTTGAGTTGAGCAATGCGCTCAAAGGATTCAAATTTGAGGTCGTTATAGTTGGTGGGGATTCCTTCAATTACGAACTTGCTGACGTCTTGGGCATACAAGCGATCCAAGTCTTTCTGCAACTCATCGTAAACAACAAGAGATTCCTGGAGCAATCTCATATCGTTCAAGAGATCCCCGAATTTCAACTTGGTTGTGAATTTGGAGATGTCTAGTTCTCGGTTGGCAGCTAGCAAATCGCTGAATACTTGGTATTGTGTATCGAAAGAATGCAAGAGTAGCCTCTTCAACGTGGTGAACAACTCGTTGTAGGTTTCCAACTTGGCGATGTGATCTTTGCCTGTCTCCTTGAGCTTGAAGCACTTTTCTATGTCGTTGAATCCAGCGTCCACCCCCAAGGCAGCCAACTCCTTGCCATCTATGCCAAAGTCGATCTTCAACTTGTCAAAACTGGACGTTTTGATTATGGTCGAGTGTTTGTCCTTGTGGTCGGGCGGAACGTACAAAAGAATCATCCACTCCAGGTTTGAGTCCACCACCAAGTTTTTCAACCATTCTTTGATCAATGGACGTACTTGTGAGCGGTACGTATCAATGCTGTCGATTTTTATGAGCATTAGCCGCGTGTATATGTTGTGGCTGCTGTACGACGATTCGGCTTTACCATTGAGCTTCTTCTTGGGCACCTCCTCGATGAGCTTCACCGGCAAGAGGGGAATGGACTTCAACGGCTTGGAGGCATGGAACTTCCAATGCAAGTCTGTCAAGGGGAGCCTGCTTTCGAGATCGTCCTTTATCAACGGGTAGACGCCAAAGGGGTCGTAGTACCCTATATGTACAGGATTCCGCAAATTCAATTCGTCTAGCTCCATTGCAGTCGTGGTAAAAAGAAGAAAACCGATACACCAGCTGGACCAAATTGGTAATTGATCTGGTGGTTTAGATCAGGCTACTTGACACGCAAAAAACAAAAAAATGCGCAAACCCGGAATCGAACCGGGGGCCCAACGATGGCAACGTTGGATTTTACCACTAAACCATTTGCGCGGTTGAAACGAAACTCCGAGACGGGGAATTGAACCCCGGTCTACCACGCGACAAGCGGTAATTCTAGCCACTAAACTATCTCGGACTTTTCTTGTGTTCTTCTTCGCCGGTAGCTTTCATCAGCTTTCTCTTCGATCCTGGTGTTCAGGCTACAGGACGGCTCCAACACTCTTCCAAATTCATTCCTACTTGTTCTTGTTCGCCAAGCACGAGATACCAGGAGCATGCTGCTGATTGAGACGCATCATTTGGATGCTTTAACGTCATTTCGCAACTTCTCGGACTTGCCGGCCGTTTCGTCTTGCTTCGTTTTGCACCCATACTTTTTTTAGAAGGTACCTACGACCTGGCGCTGGCGCAGGTGCTTGTCATTCTATTCAAGCGTCGGTCCGTACTCAACATGCATCACACAGCAGAACGTGAGCTAGCAAAACATACTTTTTCAAAATCGAGGTTTTTTTGCTATTTGTATAGCTCCTGTAGAAGTTTCTGTGATAATTTGGAAAATACTTCCTACTATTCACATGTTGCTTACGAATTAGTGCGAAGATTAGGACTTTTGAGTATTACCCTTTAGCACGATTCTGTGCTTAGCTGCCGAAGCTAATCCAATTCTACATCTATGGAAGTAAGATCCGATAGAATTAGGGTCTATATTATGTAGCTAGGCAGGTACATAATGACTGAGCAGTCTCAGCTAACATCTAATGGCTCTTTGGCCGAGTGGTTAAGGCGGTAGACTCAAGTTCTACTATCGTAAAGATGCACGCGTTCGAACCGCGTAGGAGTCATTATTCTTTTTTTTTGCCTTTTTCTCTTTTGCTATACGAACGGAATGCTTATAGCAGACAACTGAATCACCGTACGCTAGCGATATATTAGAATAGTGTATTGGTACTAACTAAATGCGACTAAGTACAATTTCCGATTGTATGACGAGGTATTATACACACTTGAATATCTATTGAGCACCACCAAAGACATTGGAAAATTGGGAGCTGCCACCAGATTGTTGGAACTCAACCATGAACTCTTCCAAGATTCCGAAAGCCGAGGAGACTCCAACAATACTGGAGACACCCTTGCCCAAGCCACCGATCAATTCGCCACCGAGAGCGAGGGCAGTCAAAGTGAAAGCACCGCTGACAGCAGCAACAGGAACAACTCTGGACAACTCCTTGGTGATGGAAATATCTCTCTTACCGGAGATGGAGATGCCCTGTTCCTTGAACTGCTTGGAAATGTCCTTTGGAGACGAGCCCGAGATGTAACTCCACTTGTTGGCGAACCAGAGAGACAAAACAAGCACAGTGACAGTATAGATAACGGTTCTAACTGGGTACAACAAGCTTGTAATGACCACGGACGAGTCTGGGAGGAACGTCAAAACCAAGTTGTTAGAGGACAAGTCCAACTTGAAGATAACGTAGTCGGTGACATAGTTCGACAAGCCGGCCTTGGCCAAGATGGAAAACAAAAAGTAGGCGTAGAGTTGGAAGTTGGCAACAATAGTGTAAGCAAACAACACTGGCAAGGCACCGGTATACAACAACTTGATTGGGTAAACGTTGTTCATTCCTCTGACCTTGGTCGATCTGATTGGAAGTTCGATTCTGTAGTTTTGCAAGCCAATGACAACCAAGATGGTGGCAAGGCTGATGTAAGATTGGGTCAAGTTTGGTAATTGGAGTCTGGTGAAGGAGTTCCAGACGTTCAAGCCCAACTTACGCAAGTCGAAGAAGCTGAAGTTTCTGATAAAGTTCATCAAGGCACCTTGACTTTCGAACTTGTTGGAGTTGACCAAGGGGTACAACTCTAATCCGAGCAAGTCTCTGACCAAGTTGGTGGCGGTTTGCAAAGTCAAGAAACACAAGATTCCACTGCCGAAGGCGTAGCCCTTGTCGAAGACATCGACCATCAAGGTCAAGAAGAATGACCACAAGTTGATTTGGGCGAAAATCAACAAGTAGGTTCCGTAAGGAGGCGCATCTTCCAACGGGTTGTACTTCTGGATGGCGAAGTCAAAGTACCCGCTGTAAATCAATCCAATGGAGTAGACGGCGGACAAGACAATGGCGGTCAATTTTTGGCCAGACTGGAACAATTCACGGTCGGATCTCAAGCTCAAGTTGACGTTGATTAATCTCAAGCCCGCAGCCAACTGCCAAAGGAATGCTGCCGATACAAGCGGCAACAAGCCCAACTCCAAAAGGGTGGTCTTTTCCATGGCAAAGATGGATCTGATATTGTACAATGGGTCCAACACCTTCGACGCAGCGTGGGGCACCAACCCGTAGATGGGAAGCTGGCCGAACAAGAAGATTATGCCGCTCCCGATGGTGAAAACGACTCTCTCGTCAAAGGTGATCTTTTCATCGGGGAACTCGACCTCCGGCAAAATTGGTAAGAAGAATTTGACTAAGTCAAGAAGACGAACTGTGGGGGGCGTGAGTTAGTAGACCGTTGCAGCTGGGGCCTTCGGCGTGCGGGCACTTACATCCACTCATTGCAGTATAAGTTTTCTGGCTGGTGGGGGAGACGGTGGCGGATACTCTTGCTGATAGCTGGTGGCTGAAAAGTGCAGTGAGTTTTTCGACGTTGGCCAGGCGGCAGCGTCGTAAACGAGGGTCACGTGACGCGGGCGATTGCAGGGACGGCGCGCCTCGCAATCGCACCAACTACTGGGCGCTCCTCAGCTGCAGTCGTATACTTGCAGGTCTCTAGATGGTACATACAAGATTAGGCAAAAAAAGATAAAGACGAACGTGGCCGTCAGGCCAGACAGGCACTTCTAATACTGTAAGACTCCCCCGCGGGGTCCCCCATCCGTGGGGGCCATCCCCCCAATGTAAATTACAAGTCGTTCCAGGACGAGTTTGCACCAAACCCAACGCCGCCACACAACACCAACGACGACCCGCCGCCGGTGTGCTCGGAAAACGTGCTGGGGCTGTCGAACCGTTCGAGCTCCAACCGGTTGGCGGCCGAAAGGTTGACGTTGTTGACGTAGTCGTGGTAGAGGTTCGATCTGACGGTGCGCGCCGCGGAGGTTTCGGCTGCCTCGTTATGCTTTTTGGAAATGGCGTACTTCAAGAGAAGCTGCCCCACGAGGTTGTTGGGGAGACTCGGTTTGTTGTCCTTGGAGAGGAGAAACTTCTTGATGTCGATGAGGCGGTTCAACTTGCGGAACTTGTCCAAGTCCTCCTGGTCAAAGTACTTGAACAAGTCGTCCCCGTAAAAGTTGCGGAGCAACATGTGGTTGGTGGGGTTGTGGCCGTCGTCGGTGCTGCTGGACCCGGTGCTTTCCATGAGGTTCTCGTCCAAGTTCCAGCTGGCGATGTTGTCGTCCTCTGCAAGCTGGTCCGACGACATGACGTACGAGTTGTACCAGCTGTTGATCTTGTTGCTGAGGTTGCTGGGCGCGGAGGTGTCGTGGTGCGGCTTGAGGGGCACGGAGCGGGCCTTCTCGAACTCCTGAAGCACGTCGTCGTCCAAACCAGTGAGCGAGTCGGCCCTCAGCCTGGCCCGGGGGCTCTGCTCGTCTTCGTCGTCGTCGTCGTCTTCGTCTTCGTCGTCCTCGTCCTCCTCCTGGCGGTTGGTGTTGGTGGTGTTGGTGAGCGATAGTATGTCGGAGGCGTGGTTGCTTGCTTTTTCGGTCTGGTTGGACTTCATGGGGTTGAACAACACGTACAGCGACTGGTCGTCGTCGCCAAACACCACGTCCAACTCGTCGTAGTCGGAGAGAATGCTGCTGCTGGTCTCGAGGTTGTCGCTGGCCTGGAAGCTGGCGGCCTTGCTGGTCTTGGCCCGCTTGTAGGCGGCGGCGTTGGCGGGCGCGCGCGAGCTGTACGACACGGTCGTATACTTTAAGGTGGGGTTCATCGACATGGCACGGGTCTTGCTGGGGAGGCCGCAAGCGAAGGGTGTGTGGATCGGTATATATAGGCTGGAAGGAGGCAAAATGGGGCCTCGATAAGCTCACGTGACTTGGCGCCTCACCCCCTAGATCGGGGAAGGGCGCCTGCACGGTGGCCCAGATAAGCAAAAGTACGGCGAGGCGCCTTTGTTGGGCGAGGGATGTCACGCAAAAGCGAGCGTGGTGTGTCCGACGCCGGACCACCGCCGTGGTGCGGAATCGGCCTCGCCACGGCGCCCGGTTTACGGCCTCCAGGGGGGCGCGGCGCTGTGGCTGCCCGCGACGGCCGCCGTGTTTCGCAGGCGGCCCCCAGCGGTGGCGGCCCCCAGCGGTGGCTGCTGGAGGCACCGCCGGAACGCACGCGGGAAGCCAAGCGAGCCAGCGACGGCGTCAGGCGAGAGACACTGGGGCCCTAATTTTTGCCGCGAGCATTGTCGCACAGCGTCACCATTTTGTCGCCATTCCTCGCTATTAATGGCCCCGCTGTTTTTGTCGCCTCGCTTTGTCGCCCCACTTGTCGCTACCTCTTTGTCACCTTGTGACGTCTTCGTGGCAGACGACGTCACATTGTCTCGGCCGTCACGTCGTGCAACCGAGTCGCAACAGAGGGGCAGCCGAAACGGGGTTCGGGGGACCGGGAAGGTTCGTCTCGCGTTGTTTCCGCGAGAAGCCCGCCGCAAGCCTCCGTGGCCAAAGCCGCCTGCTGAGCTTCGTCGGAGCATCGTCGAACAAAACGGCACCGTCGGAAAAATGGGCACCGTCGCAGGCGGGAGATCAACGCGCTCGTAAGTTAAAAGCGGGCGAGGAACTCTGACAGGCAGGCCCGTTGCCACAGGCGAATTGGCAAAAGCTTATCTGGCGTTGCGGCGAGCCCGCTTGCTAACGGGCTTTACGAAACCCAATCTGATGGCCCAGGCCGCACTCAGTAGTTCGCGACGTGTGGTGGCAGTGCCAGTGGAGGGAGTGGGGGACAGCCGGTGAGACTTTGTAGGAGGTGTAGTTTGTAGGAGGTGCAATTTGTAGGTGGCAGTTGTCGCTCAGCAGGTCCTACAGCCATGCATCGTTACACAGTTATAATGTGACGGGCCAGGATGATGCCAATTGTCACTCTGGTCACCGGCAGGACACCGAGCGGAGTCCTCTAGGCTCGACTAGCCTCTGGGTGTACAAATTCCCGGGGCTCACTGATTGGGCTCACTGATTGGGCCCACTGATGGGGCCCACTGATCAGGACCACTGATCAGGCCCACTACGATCAGGATCACCGGGGCATCTCCCACGCCAGCCGGCCACGTAGTCCTCCGCTACGCAACAATGACGGCACAAATACGCGGCCGGCCATGGCTGCTA
The DNA here is from genome assembly GCA_030568635.1 of Suhomyces caryicola. Classification (NCBI taxonomy): domain Eukaryota; kingdom Fungi; phylum Ascomycota; class Pichiomycetes; order Serinales; family Debaryomycetaceae; genus Suhomyces; species Suhomyces caryicola. The sequence continues at coordinate 178,259 of JAJMGG010000026.1, read as the reverse complement.
CGTGGGCGCCGGGTCGCTCGCAATTGGTACAGCCGCAACTATTGCGCAGAGGCTTCATCTCCGAATCGTGGTCCGACATCGACCAGGTTAGGAGACAAGACGTGCGCAGGGCTAGCACGCTAGCACTGCCGAACAATCGACCTCCGACAACGGCCGTCGGGCCTGTCGCAAGCACACGCTGCTACAATTAACCGAGAGGATCCCAGCCGATCCCAACCCCAGCGTCCGTGCCTGAAATTTAACCACAAAACGCAGGGCCGCAAACTACAAGCCTTCAAACTTTTCGAGTCCGTAGAGTAGTCGTCTGTAATTGTTAGTTGTTTGTTCCGACAGGGTTCCAGTAAATCAGATAGGGGTGAAAGACTAATTTCAAAATATAATCACATCATATACTAGTAATATAAGACTAAACGGTATCATCACTTTAAAGGTTGTTGGGCGGTACTTACTGGTTATGCTCGACTGACAGCTAGGCCAGACGGCTGTGGGGCCTTCCGGCCCGTCAGCCTGGTTTGCAGACGCGCCTGGCGCCTGCCGTGCTGGCGGCTCCCGTAGCACAGTATCGAAACCAGGCTATGTTTGAACTTAAAGTAGTGGTGTGGAATTGTAATAAATTAGATGTCCGAGAAACCTTTTATACGGTGGCCAATCAATCTCTGCGCGCGGCGGCGCCGTCCGGGTAACCCGCCCGCCATGGCCGGCCGTCGCGGCCAGGTAGGTCTGGCGTCGACGGCCCGCTTACGTCATCGCCTGTCAGGGTCGCTAAGATAAATAGGGGCCCACACGCCAATATGCCAAAGTTTCACCTTGCTAACTACGACACGACAGAAAATGGCTGTGAAAGGTTTAGGCGCAATTGACAAGCAATACGACGGCTCCAAGTTGAGAGTCGGCATCCTCCACGCCAGATGGAACAAGAAGATCATCGATGCCTTGGTCTCCGGCGCCGTCAACCGCATGCTCGAGTTGGGGGTCAAGGAAGAGAACATCATCGTGGAATCCGTCCCAGGCTCTTTCGAGTTGCCATACGGCGCGCAATTGATGGTCGACAAACAGAAGAGATTGGGCCAGCCGTTGGACGCCATCATCCCCATCGGTGTCTTGATCAAGGGCTCCACCATGCACTTTGAGTACATCTGTGACTCGGTCACTCACCAGATCATGAAGTTGAACTTCGAGTTGAACTTGCCAGTCATCTTCGGTGTCTTGACTTGTTTGACCGACGAGCAGGCCGAAGCCAGATCCGGCTTGAACGACACCATGCACAACCACGGTGAAGACTGGGGTGCTGCTGCTGTTGAAATGTCCTCCAAGTTTGCTTAAAAAGTATCTAGATGAAAACCGTATTAGACTTATGAGACAAATAGATAACGTTTATGACGACTGATCAGTAGACTATCACGAACTAGAATACCTGTCTCTGATGAACAGTGCAAGACGTAGTGATTCGCAAACGTGCAAAAATGAAAAAAAATGCCTTCAGCCAGAGTCGAACTGACGATCTCCTCATTACTAGTGAGGTGCCTTACCAACTTGGCCATAAAGGCTTGAAATGTGCGACCTCGGTGAGGATCGAACTCACGCTCTCAAGATTAACAGTCTTACGCCTTAACCAGCTTGGCCACGAAGTCGTATTTCATGGTTTCGGGTTCACGCCATGCGTCCATATACGCTACTTTTGGCACCGAGCATGAAAAAAAATCAAACGTCAGTTGCAACTTCTCGAATCTCGACTCTTCGTATTGACGCCCAATGAGCAGGCGATACGTGCATAGCTCCCGGAGGCTATTGCAGGCGTTCAGCTTGGACCCGCAATACAAACTCAAATGCGGCTTGGAAATCCACACCCAGTTGAAGACCAAGTACAAGCTTTTCTCGTTGTCCAAGACCAGCTTCAACGCTCCACCCAACACGAACGTTTCCTTCTTTGACCTTGGGTTGCCGGGCACACAGCCCAAGCTTAATCCCGAAGCGCTCTACTTGGCGTTGAAAGCGGCCGTGGCGTTGAAGGCGGACGTCCAACCCGTCTCGTCTTTCGACAGAAAGCACTACTTCTACCCGGACCAGCCCTTGGGCTACCAAATCACCCAGCATTACCACCCCATAGCCCGAAACGGACACTTGGAGCTTCTGAAGACGCTAGACGGCATACCGGAGGACCTGAAGACCATCAACATCGAACAGATACAGATAGAGCAGGACACAGGCAAAACCAGCTACGACAAGCACGACCACACCATCAAAGTGGACCTCAACAGAGCCAATGTCCCGTTGATTGAGCTCGTGACCAGGCCGGACTTTGACACGCCCCAACAGGTGCGGGCGTTTGTGAAAAAGTACCAGACTCTAGTTCGGCACTTGGACATATGCTCGGGAGACCTCGAAACCGGCGCCATCAGGGTGGATGTCAACATCAGCATAAACGGACACCCCCGTGTCGAAATCAAGAACTTGGGATCGCACAGCGAGATCCAGGATGCGTTGAAAGCCGAGTATTTCCGGCAGGTTTCGGCGATTCAACAGGGCGTGCCGATAAAGCAAGAAACCCGAGGCTGGAATGGCAAGGAGTCGGTGTTGCTTCGGGCCAAGGACGATGCGTTCGACTACCGCTACGTTCCCGACTCTGAGTTACCGCTCATCAAGTTGAACGCATCCTTGAAGCTGGATCTCGAGGCAACCTTGCCTGAGCTCCCAGATGCCATTCTAGTAAAACTTACAGGAGAAAAGTACAAATTGGAGCTCAAGTACGCCAGATTTTTGGTGGAAAACAAGGACATCCTAAGCTACTACCACGACCTTGCCAAGATGGTGGCGGAAGACAACGGAAAGCCGGTGAAATTGGCAAACAATTGGCTCCTTCACGAACTCATTGGAGCATTCTCCAAACTGCAAACCTCCTTGGACCTTACGCTCTTCCCCGCTCGCAAGCTAGGCGAGTTGGTGCTAATGGTGGCAGATAAGAAGCTCTCGCTCACTTCAGCAAGGCTTTTATTGCTGCAGGTGATACAGAACCAGGACTCCGGCAAATCCGTGGTGGAGTTGTTGGACCAGTACGATCTAGCACAGCCCGAGGGAATGACAGCCGCAGAAATGGACGACGCGGTCTCGGAAATCTGTCAGGAACTCCTCGACAAGAACCCCGACGTGGCCGAAAAGGTACGAAAGGGCCAAAAGAAGTCGGTCAAGTACTTGGTGGGGCTTGCGATGAGAGAAACGCAAGGAAAAGTCGATGCCAAGGTGTTTGAGGAGACGTTCATGAAAAAAATTAACGAATAGAAGAGAGGAAGTATGAAATGAAAGACGGTCTACCAACGTTTATGAGTATCTACCCTGGGCGCCCTCAAACTGGAGCACGTATCTGAGCGGTGCGTCGGGGTCGGGCGACGAGTTGGGGTCGTTGTAGTAGTCCTCGGACGACTCTCCCTTCTCGAGGTCTCTACTCGTGACCTCGAGCACGTCTTTTTCGAAGATATCGCCGTACTCCAAGTCGAACTCTCTCATGGTCGACCCGCTGGTCAATTCGGTGGGAACTGTCGCAAAGGACTTGCCCGAATCCACCTTCAAGGCAGAGGGCAACCGGGTGACCTCCGAGTCGTACCCCGACGAGTTTAGTCTCGACGGTTGCTTCATACCAAGTAGACTCCTGTACATGTTCACGGCCTCTGAGCCTAATCCAAAGACAATGAAGGTGATGTAGGACAAGCCGATGTTGATGAACTTGTCGTACAAGATGGAGTAGCCAAAGTCAAAGTAGTAGATGGACGAGCGGTCGCGGTACTGCTCCGTGTAGGCGGCGCGGGCCTCCTCCACCAACATGACGTCCAGCGCAAAGTAGTAGGTGGACAACGGGACCAAGGCGAAGATCACCAAGACGCAGAAGATGAGAAGCCGCGCGAACCGCTTCAAGTTGAGCCCGCAGTTGGTGCACTTCAAGATGTCGCTGACGTCTTTTCGCTTGACGTAGTACTGCCACAAGGTGAGCACGGCAAACACAAGCGCCACCAAGGACCAGGCAAAGCTCCACATGCTGTACAAGCCGAGCAACGCCGGCGAGTACACGTACGACGAGGTGCAGCCCTCGTACCGCGGAACCACGTACCGCGTCGACTGGATGACGTAGCTGGTGCTCATCACGAACACCGGCGTCGCCACGCAGATGGCCACCTCGACCGCGCGCTTGCTGCGGCTGTTGCCGATGAAAACGGGGTTCTTGGCGTGGAGCACCATGTAGAGGTTGATGGCCAACGAGGTGACGGCGCACACCTTCCCCGCCGACGAGCCGGCCTCGAGCTTGGTCACGAGGTCGCAGTAGCCCTTGCCGTCCCAGGCGTCGGCGAAGGCCGGGCCGCTCCAGACGAGGATGTTGACGAAGGTCTTCAAGTTCAAGATCAAGAACCAGAGGATCAAGAAGACGGCCGGGATGTTTTTCGCCCGGCAGTGCCACAACAAGGCGGGAAGAAGAAGCACGATGGCCAAGAAGGCGAGAACCGCGACGGCAGTGGCAACAGGCTCCATGTTTTCTGCTGGGTGCCCAAGAGCCGTGCCGCCGCTGCGGGCTTTATAGGCGGGCATGTCAAGGTGTGTGAAAATTCGCATCACCGCACCAGCCCGATTTGCACCCAAAACGGGCAATTTCGCAGCCGCAAGTCGTCCAAACCTACACCGGGGCTGTTTCGAGTTCAGATATATTAATTAGAAGAAAACGGCGTGGTAACCAAGACGAGTAAATGTACATGAAATGTGGTAGCAGAGAACAGAAAGTGGGTCCCCCAAGAAAAGAGGGGCGCTTCGTATCGTTACGCACAAGAGTTGCAGGAATGGCCACAATTCTTTGGCAAGAAGTGGTGCATCTAGTTGATGACGCTCTTCAAGACCGGGTCGGCAGACACGACACCCGAGTACTTTTGGTCCAAGAACTTCAACAACTCGACGATCTTGGCTCTCAACTCGTCGGTGGCAAACTGCTTCATGTTGTCGATGTTCTCTTCCCTGCCCAACGTAGACTCGTTGACCAAGCGGATTCTCTCGGCATCGGCAACAAACACCTTGGAGAAGATCTCCACCACCTTCTGGGTCTGGCTCAAGATGACCTCGTTGCTGGACTCGTACAACTTGATGATCAAGTTGAAGATAGGGGTGTTTTCTTCAAAGCCGGTTTCCAATGGCAAGTGGCCCAACAATGGGCCAAGAACGTGTTCCAAAGGAACAGCCTCTTGGTGCTTCAACGCGAGTCTGGCAGCACACCCGGAGGCGTTGGCAAACGACCGGTTGACCACGTCCTTGGTCTCTTCGTCGTCGGTGTTGGCCTTGCTGTCGGCCTTGTTCAACAATTGGAACAACAATTGCAAAATCGTAGGGTACGCGGACGAAAGGTCAGCAGGGCTGTTTTCGACAATGAGCCCAATACCGTAGGCAGCATTGCCCTTGACCTCCAAGGACTTGTCGTTGGTGGCTCTGTCAATGAAGATTTGCAAGAACTCGTCGCTGAACGGGTTGTTGCTCTTCAAGCCTCCGACAATCTCGGCCAAAGCACCAGCAGAGCTGACTCTGATGTTCTTGGACTTGCTGGACAAGTTGCCAACAATAACGTCCTTGAAAGATGCGAAAACCTTGGCAAAGTCGCCTTCCAAGGCAAGAGACATGTTGACCAAGACCTCCAAGGCAGATTCGAACAACAAAGCATCAGTTTCAGATGCGTCTTCTTCGTCGGCTGGAATGTCTTCGTCTTCAACTTGACATGGGTGTTCCTTCTTCATGATGTTCATCAATTGGACACAGATGGCTTCCAAGCTGTCGGTGGAAGAAGCGTCGTCGACAATGGCAATCGAGCCACAGGTGAAAAGAGCGTCAGCAATTCCATCCAAGATACAGGCCACCATGGTCAACTCGAACTCTTCTTGCAAAAGAGGAACGGCAATGTTTCTGACTTGCTGGATCAATTGCAAGACGGAGCTGTCGACATAAGAGGACTGTGGGACACCCTTTGGAGCCTTGAAGTCGTCACCTTGAGCGGCCTTGTACATGGCCTTGGAGATCTTGAACAAAGTAGACATGGCAGCTTCTCTCATACCGTACGAGTTTTCGATTTGCTCGGACAAAGTCTTGACAGAAGCCTCAACGTACTTGCCGAATTCCTTACCGGTACCGGTGGCCAACTCGGACAAGGCAACGGCGGCGATTTCCTTCTCGATAGTGATACCGGTGTGGACCTTGAGGCCGTTGGCCATGTCCTCTTCATCAGCATCTTCGTCGAAGTCTTCGGCGTCAAAGGTGAGCTCGTTTTGTTCCAAGCACTTGAGGATCTGAGGCACGATTTGGTCCAAGAATCCAGCAAACTCGGCACCGTAGACCTTGGCCATGTTGGAGATGAAAGCAAAGCCAGATTCTCTGATTCTAGAGTGCTCGGAGTTCAAGGATGTGTAGGCAGCTTCCACCAATGGCTTGGCGTAGACGGAGAATGGCTCGGAGCCGACGGCTCTGGCCATGGTGGAGATGTTTTCAAAGGTCATGGCTCTCAACTCGATGTCGTCTTCGGTCAAGCCCTCAGTTTCGGCAGAGATGCTGATGAAAGGCTCCAAGAATTGGACCGAGTTGTTGAAGTATGGGGTGAAGGTCTTACCACTGGCGAAGGCGACGGACCCAATGGCGGAAACAATGGCGGATCTCAATGAAGAGGTGTTGGCCTGTTGCAACATGTGGAACAATTTGTTCATCAAAGGTTCGATGAAGTTGCCCATGGCGTCGTGGCTCATGAATTCAATCAAGCCGTCCAAGGCGTAACAAGCGTACTTGTAGGCCATGAGAGAGGTAGCGGAGTCGATGATTTCGATGATCAATGGCAACAACTGCTCGTGGAAAACAGCAACGCCGTCTTGCAACTCGGAGGTCAACTGCGACAAGGTTCTCAACGCAGCGACCCTGACGATGATTTCGGGGTCCTTCAACCCGTTCACAACGGTGGGGATGATCTTCTGCACCTGGGAAGAGAAGTAGTCTGGGGCGCCGCTGGAAGCGACACCGATACTCAACAAAGCACCTCTTCTTTCGAACTGGTCGGTGGAGCCCAACAACTTGGGCAAGGTCTCGAACAAGGGGTTGATGACCTGGGAGGGGGGCAATTCCGCGGACAACATGGCGATCAATCTCAAGGCCAAGGAAGGAGGGGCGTTTTCCTCGTTTTCGTTTTCTTCGTCTTCGTTGTCCAACTCGTCTTCGACGTCGACGGGCTCGGAGGCGACCTGGATGGCGATCAAGGTCAAGTGAGGGCCCAACTTGTTGGCGGAGATCTTGGACTTTCTCAAGGAGACACACGAGATCAAGAACTGCAAGCCGAAGGTTCTGTACTCTTCGTCCAACAGCTTGTTGGCGGCGATTTCGGCTATGAATTGGATCAAGTTGATCAAGTAGTCGCCGACCAACTTGGTGTCCAAGTAGATCATACTGTTGAAGACGTTGAAGACGTTCTTGGCCTTCTCGGTGTCGTCGTCGGAGATGACCTCCTTCAAGACCTCGACCATGGCGGGGATGGAGTCTCTGAACTTGGCGGCCAACTGCGGGTTGATCTGGCTGTCTTCCTCGATGAACTGCGAGATGACGTCCAAGGCCAACACGGCGTTGACTCTGATGTCTCTCGAGGTCTGGTCGGACAACAAGCGCGAGAACAAGGACAAGAAGTCGCTGATGTGGGGCACCAAGGCGGGGATCTGGGTCTCCAACAAGGTGTACAAGGTGTACGCGGCCATTTCCTTGTTCTGGGCGTTGTTGTCTTCGACGGCGGCAACAAGGGCGGGCAAGAGCGTGGGCCACTGGTTGTCCTCCAAGTCGATTTCGCCGATGGCGGCCACGACACGGGCGGACGAGTGTCTGATCAACTTGGACTGCTGCTGGAAGGTGTTGTTCAACAAGGCTTCTCTGATGGCCGGCTTCAACGCGGCGTCCACGTCGGCCCAGTTGCTCAAGACCAACTTTCTGGCTTCGACGGACGCCAATTGCTTGAGCTGGTCGTCGCTGGCGCCCTGCAAGATTTGGAGAAGCGCCGGCAACGCGGCGGGGTTGGGGTAGAAGTCCTTGGTCAAGGACTGCGAGGCCTGCTTGATAACGGCCGAGTCCGGCACCAAGGTTCTTCTCAAGGTTTCCTCCAACGAGGCGAGATACTGCTGGTCCATGGTGTAAAGAAGAAGTGGGTAGCGCCGGGTGGATCACATAGTGTGAAATTTTTATGGAGCGGTGGAAAAAGAAAATTTTGAGATGGAGTCACGTGACGCGCTCCGTAGACGATGCAACGGCGGCGGTGGTGGGAGTGGTCGCGGTGGTCGCGGGGGACGGGCGCCGCGGGGGCGGGCAGCTTACTGGAGGGTGTATTGACTATGTGATTATGTAAGTGGTGGCGTGGAGCCGAGAAGCGCTGCGCTGGGCAGGCGGGTTGGGAGGCAGAGGCAGCGGGGGCTGTCGGTGCGGTGGTTGTGGGGCAGTGCTCGCTGGTCTCACTGGTCTCGCTGGGCTCGCGGGAATTTTGTCTCGCTGGACTTTTGTCTCGCTGGACTTTCGCTCGCTGGACTTTCGCTCGCTGGACTTTCGCTCGCTGGACTTTCGCTCGCTCGCTCGCTAGCTCGCTACATCAAGTCGTTCACGTTCATGGGCATCTCCTTGATCTTGACGCTGTAGTAGCGCTCGAGGTCGCGCAACTCGGTGGCGTCGTCCTTGGTGACCAAGTTGATGGCCATGCCCTTTCTGCCGAAGCGGCCCGAGCGCCCGATGCGGTGGATGTAGTTCTCCTTGTCGAGCGGAAGGTCGTAGTTGATGACGAGCGAGACCTGCTGGACGTCGATGCCGCGCGCCCACACGTCGGTCGAGATCAACACGCGCAGGCGGCCCAGGCGGAACTCGGCCATGATGCTGTCGCGCTCGTCCTGCTTCATGTCGCCGTGCATGGCGGCGACGGTGAAGTTCTGGCGGCGCATCTGGTCGGCGAGCCACGTCACCTTGACCTTGGTGTTGCAGAAGATGACCGCCTGGGTGATGGTCAACGAGTCGTAGAGGTCGCAGAGGGTGTCGAACTTCCAGTCCTCCTTCTCGCACTGGATGTGGAACTGCTTGATCCCGGCGAGCGAGATGTCGTCGCGCTTGACGAGGATGCGCACGGGGTCGGTGGTGAACTTGGCGGTCATCTCCAACACCTCGCGCGTCAACGTGGCGCTGACCACCACCACCTGCACGCCCGGCGGGAGCGCCTTGAACGTCTCGTAGATCTGCTCCTTGAAGCCCTTGGTGAGGAGCTCGTCGGCCTCGTCCAAGATCAACATCTTGACGTGGCGCGTCGCGAGCGTGCGGCGCTTGATGACGTCCACCACGCGCCCGGGCGTCCCGGACACGATCTGCTGGCCCTGCTGGAGCTTGCGGACGTCGTCGCCCACGTGCGTGCCGCCGATGCACGCGTGCGTGTGGACGTTCATGTAGTCGCCCAAGTGGCGCACCACGCTCTGGATCTGCGTGGCGAGCTCGCGCGTCGGCGACAAGATGAGCGCCTGGCAGTCGCGCGCCCGCGTGTCGATCACCTGGAGCATGCCGATGGTGAACGTGGCCGTCTTGCCCGTGCCCGACTGCGCCTGGGCGATGGTGTCGCGCCCGCCGATGATCTGCATGATGGCTCGCGACTGGATCGCCAGCGGCGCCTCGAAGCCGTACGCGTAGATGCCCTTGAGGAGGTCCGGCTTGAGCCGCATGCCCTCGAACGTGGCGTGCACCTTGATGTTCTTGGTGGACTGCTGCGAGAACTCGAGCTCGTTGTCGAGGTCGCGGTCGAAGTCGTCCATGGGGAGGGAGGTAGTGAGGGCTGGTAGTGAGGGAGTCCAGGAGGTCTGGAGGGAGGGAGGTCTGTTCTGGAAGCGGCGCTGAGAGTGCTGGGGGGGGGGGGGGGGGGGGTGCTGTTGCTACTGAGGAGTGCCGCTGGGTACTGCTGGTGCTGGTGCTGTGGTCTCGGTATCTCTCAGCTCTGCGCACAAATGTCTCGCTGCGATGCGATGCTCTCGATGTCTCGCTGCGCTCGCTCGATGTCTCGCTGCGCTCGCTCAATGTCTCGCCGCGCTCCCAAATGTCTCGCTACGCTCCCAAATGTCTCGCTACGCTCCCAAATGTCTCGCTACGCTCCCAAATGTCTCGCTACGCTCCCAAATGTCTCGCTGCGTCCCTCACTATGTCTCGCGATGCCATGTCGATCTCCAAACCACCTCCATCTCCTCCCCACGCCTCCACCATGCCCATCGTCGTGCTCATAGGCGGCGGCCACGCCGCCGGCAAACGCACCGCGGCGCAGCTCCTCAAGCGCGAGATCGAGGCCGGCGCCCCGAACACCACCGTCGCCACCGTCGACATGGCCGCGTACGCCGACCCGCTCCACGCCGCGTGCGATTCCTCGGCGCTGGCCATCACCGTCAACAAGAACGCCCGCTACCCGCGCCTCCGCCCGCTGCGCTACGACTTCGCCGCCCTCCGCGCCCGCGTCGCCGCCGCCGACGCCCCGGGCGCGCCCACCACCATCTTCCTCGTCCACGGCTTGTACGCGCTCTACGACCGCGAGCTCCGCGACCTCTCGCCGCTCAAGGTGTTCATCGACAGCGACCCGGACACCCGCCTCATCCGCTGGATCCGCCGCGACGCCCTCGCCGTCCCCGCCGCCCTCCCGCTCGACACCGTCATCAACACGTACCTCCAGGGCGCGCGCGCCGAGATGAACGACTACATCTTCCCCACCAAGGAGTTTGCCGACGTGATCATGCCGCGCGGCGCCGAGGCCAACGCCGTGCGCCTCCTCTACAGCGGCATCTTGCCGCTCTTGGACGCCGCCGCCCCGGACGCCGTCGCCCAGCCGCCCCGCCGGAACTGGTTGCGCCCGGCCGCCAACGGCCTTTTCTCGGGCGAGCAGTTCGACGGCCAGAAGAACGCCTTCTACACCTTGTCGTAGTGGGACCACCCAGCGGGACCACCCAGCGGGACCACCCAGCGGGACCACAGAGAGCACCAAAGAGAGCAGACCACAGACCGCCACTACTCCCCACGACAGCTACGCTCTCCCTCAACTCGTATCGCTACCCTTCTACGCTCGCCCACTCAATCCTGTATTGCTACCTACCACTACGCTCCATAATCACGGATATAGTCGTTGACGGGGTCGCTGGCAAGACTGTACTCGTCCATCCCCACGATCTTGTCGCTGGCCACCGCCTCGCGCAACTTCTTGTCGTTAGCATACCAACTCTTAAGCAAAAACACCATCTCGTTGCGCTTCAAGTCGTTCGTAAACCCCGGGTAGATCTCAAACGTGTTGAGCTCTATCAACGACTTCATCACGTAGTATAGCTTGTCGTACGCCACCCCGGCCTTGACAAACATCTCGACAATCGCCCCCTTGGGCGGCGTCTGGCTGCCGGCGTCCTCCCCAACCGCCTCCTGGATGTACTTGGCGATCAACTTGATCAACTCGTCGATCGGGAACACCAAGTCGTTGCTCGACAACTTGGGCCCAAGCAACGTGAACTCGTTGTGCGCCACAATGTAGAACGGCTCGCTCTTGCTGGCGTTGCTGAACTCGTGGAAAATTCTCTCAAAGAACAACTCCCACCGCTTCAAGATGTCGTCCGAGTTCTTGTAGTCAGACACCTTGAAGATCAACAAACACAAGTCGTAGTACCCCAACGGGTCGGCGTACGTGTTGAACAACTCGCTGATGTTCAACGCCTTGTAGTTCAACGCCCCGACCGCTATCTCCTTGTTCTCCGCGCTGATCCGCGCGTCCGCCTGGATCGCCGACAACAAGTCCAACTGGATGCTGGCCACGTCAAACAACTCCTGGATCGTCGACGACAACTGGATCATCTTCTGTCTGAGGTTCGGAGGACACACACAGTTGCAGAACCCATTGGCCCGCGAAAGGTACTCGATCCGGTGGTTCAAGTCCAACTGGAACTCGGAGATCGCCAACGTGTACAAAATACTCGCCGCCTCAAAGTAGTTCTCGCGCTTGGCGTGGAACAACCACAAGAGATCGCTCAACGCCAACGAGTTGTCCGACTTCTCCTCCAAGAACGGCAAGATGAACGGCGTCTTGATTTCCAAAAGCCGCTCGCTCACGCCCTGGGCAATGAACCACTGGTAGAACTCGTAATGGAACGACTTGTCCTGCGATGAGAAACACGTGTCGTATGCCGAGTCTCTGATCTCCAAAAACTCATTGATCAACATTTGGTTGTTGGTCTCCGTCACCTTCAATGCTTCGATGTCGACCTTGGTCAAGATCTTGAACACCAACTCGTACAAGTTCAACTTCTTCTTGTTGTCCTCGCTGCTTCTATTGCTGAAGGAGGTGGTGGGGTCGTTTCCTTTCATGTGCTCGAACTTGGTGAGCGTGGAGCTGTTACCAACCTTGTGTGCCAACTTCAACAACAAGTCCACGGCTCCAGCGAAAAATTGAAGCTCCAACATGATGTTGATCGAGTTCTCAATGTTCTCCAACGTCAATGACTCGTACGCCTCCTCAAATAGCACAACAGCATTCTTGAGGCACTTGATCTTCAAGTCGTTGTCTCTCAATCCGATGTTCTTTGCTTTCGTCAAGTTCTCAATCGCCTTGAAGATGTACACGTCGTCGGTGGAACAGAATGACCCGCAGCGTCCTTGCAATGACGAAGCAATCAAATCTATCGACCCTCCCTTCAAGATATTCTTGTTGATGATGGACGAAAGCAAGTCCTTGATCAAGTTCTTGACATCGCGGCTGGGCAAAAGCAAGTCCTTGAAGGACAAGGTCAAAAGGTTCACTTGGTTGGATAAAGACAAAAACCGGAATATGTCGTTGAGGTTGGTTTGGTTGATCTGGATCTCCTCAATAAGCACCATCAAGAATGAAAGTGCTTCCTTCATCGAGTGTAAGGATTTGATCACAGAACTAAACGCGATGTGCTCCGCCCTCAAGCACACCTCGCTCTCAAACTGGTTGGGATCAGAGCTATAGTACGGGGCATTCAAGCCTTGGATGTTGCTGCCATTCTCCACTAGGAAATCAAGCAACACGATGATCGACCCGATGAAAAACTCAACTTGCTTCTTGTCTATATTCAACCCTTGGACCAACAAGTTGTCGTCCTTCACAGACGAAGCCTCAACCTCGCAATTGGCATTGATCTTGATGTGTGGCAAAGGAATAAACACCTTTTTGTGCCAGTAGTCGCGGAAGAGTCTGGAGACCAATAAACAAGTTCCGTAGAATCTGTCACTCAAAACCACTTGATCCACGGTCGGGTGGGTCTCAGCGGAGCCAAGGTTGACCAACTGCTGTTGGTGTGGATGCGAAAAGTGGGGGTTGCTGGCCACGTGTTGGTTGGTGTCCACCAATCTTGCATTGTTCCCACAGCTCGAGAACAACACCTGAGCCTTTCTCTTGAACAAATCATTGGCGTTGTGGTGTCCATACGAGCAAGATATGTACAAGAGAGTCGAACACGTTTCTTCGAACCCATTTTCTTCCATAAAGTTTTCGATGGTGGTCTCGTTCAACGACCGCAAAATTTGGTCAGAGGTCTTGAACTGGTAGATCAATATTCCAAAGTTGGTGAGAATGGCAAATTTCAACGGCTGCTTGGTGTACTGGCTGGCCAACACGTTAGCATACCCGTTCGGGGTGTTTGTAGCGTTCATGGAGGGCGTAAGTTGAACGATATCATGAATGTAGGTGAAACCAGACGTCTCGTCGCTGTCGTTGCTGTTGCCGTACTTTATGAATTCCGCGTCTTCCACCATCTTGTTGTTCTTTTTCAAAAACCCATAGTTGGCGGTTGCAATGAACAACTTGTCGGACTTCTTGGTTCTCTTGACACAAAGATAGATCCCCGGACTGATGATCTTGGCCAACTTGGTGTTCTTGAGTAGCTGCGATTTCTGCTGGTTCTCAATGAGTTGGGCAAGGTGTTGCTTGTTTCCTGTGAATGAGTCCAACTCCTGATTGACCTTTGGAATGTCTCTCGAAGGAGGGAACTTGATTGTGGTGAGACTGAGCCTCAAGGCAAGCGAGCTTGAGGATGAATAGTTGTTGGAGAATGACGACGTCAACAAGGAGCCAAACCTGGATGCCGGGTTTCCCAACTTCAAAAGAATACGACACCCATTGTTTGTTATCGCCACGAGTTGGACAGCATTCGATTCTTGTTGGGATATGTGCTGGATGTTGACAATTTTGAACTTCTCAAACACCTTGAGGTTGGCCGTATCCACGAACAAACTGGATGCACTTCTGTAGATCTGGCTCGGGGTCAACCTGCTGGCTTCGTGGAGCTGCTCTTGTTTGGCTTGGAGTTTGTACACTCTGATCACAGACTTATTGGACAAGGTGTATAAGATTTCCCGGTCCGGGTCGATTTCCATTTGGGAAATCGTCTCGGGAAGGTTGTTCTGGGCCGGGTGTTTGTTGGAGGAGGAGTTGTCCGAGTAGTGGAACAAATCAAGGCCCGGGAGCTTGTTGGGGATCACACTGGAGAGGCCGCTCTTGGTCAAGCAGATCTTGTCACACTTGTTCTTTATGAAACTCGACTTGTTGGAGTAGTCCAATCTCCACACATTGGTACCGTCGCCTTCGCCACTGAAGTAGATGTCGTTGTTTTGGGTATTCACCACGAACTTGTTGACAATCAAGCCTTGGGTTGAAATCAACAACTCGGGGTTGAATATCTCCAAGTTGTTGAAGGCGGGGTCGTACTTGATGATGTAGATGAGGATGTCCATAGTTGTTGCCACCAAAAGCAAGTGGTTGACTTCCTTGACAAACACACCGGGCTTGGGCTTGACCAACTGGACGGTCAATATGGTGTGCTTGATCTGGTCTATGGTGAGGAACTGCGACGACTGGTTGAATGAGGACTGGGGCACCTTGTAGTTCCACAAGACCAACTTGTTGTCGATGGCGATCCACGAACGTTCGATTTCGGGAAACAAGCCGATCTTGCTGATGGTCTGGCTGGAGTTGTACTCATCAAAGAACTTGTCAGGAAGGTTGAGCAGGGACGTTCTTTCAAACTTGGAGAACTCGCCCAAGCCGTTTTCGTAGTCGAAGTAGTAGTTGTCCAAGCCCGAGGTCGCCTTGTCGATGGTCTCGTTGGAGTAGAGGTCGGAGGGGGTCATGGAGTCGATCTTGTGCAAGTCTGTGATGTACTTGGACCCCAATTGGAGCGGGGGCAAGTTGGCGAAGTTGGGCACGTTGATCTTGTAGTTGACTTCTTTGGAGTCGAGGCTCAAGGGCTGGAGGAACCGTTTCGAGAGATTGCCTCGCGACGAGTCCACCATCGAGTGTTTGTCGTGATGGAACTGCAACGGGTCCAAAACGGGCTCCTTGAGCTTCAATGTCGGCGATATAAACTTGGAGTCGGGCTTGTTCATACTGCGGCTGGAGATGTCCGTGTTTCCGACGGCACCGAACACGGGAACTGTCATTGGAGTGATGGGTCGCCTGGCTGATTTGTTGTTACTGGAGAAAAAGTTTCGGCAGATGGAGCTCGTGGCGCGCGCACGACCTGCGTGAAGCAACAGTGCCGGGCGCCCAGCACCACGCCAGAGACGGGGAAAGAGCGGGAAAAGAGCGGGCGAGCTCGCGCGGGGGCGCAGCGGGATCCGGAGCAGCCGAACAGCCTGTGCTGGGCAGGAAGGCGGGCTGGGGTACTGGGTATGTGGGTCGTGTATTTACCGGTTACTGGCAGGTTCTGGTGGTGGTGCTGGTGCTGAAGGTGTTGCTGCTCAGAGGAGGCGCGGTCGGCGGAGGCGTGGTCGGCGGAGGCGTGGTCGGAGGAAGCCAGGCACTGCTGGTGCGGCGGTGGCGGCGGTGGAAAACGGAGTTCAATGATGGTTGGCTTTTCAGACTAAATTCGCAACCATTGGCAAAGTAGAGCTGGCAGGAATAACGACGGGAGAGGGCCGAGCCACGAGGCCCGCGAGGCCCGCGAGACGCCCTCGCTGTTGGTGCCGGGGTGACCAAAGAGATGGCGGAGCAGCTGTAACGGCAGAGGGGCAATTGTAAAGGCAGAGTCTGACCAGAGAGAACTTTGTGCGATGTTCAGGGCTAGTGAGGTTCTCATTTTTGCCAACTTTTTTGCATTCTTGAGGGTTCGCAAAACACGAGCGGAGTGGGAACAGCGGACAGGGGAAGATTGGCGGAGCAGAGGTTCGTCTGAGGGGCCTGGATGTGCGTGGAGACTGTTGGGGGACTGTCTGTGGCTGCGTGGGGGCTCTGTGGCTCTGGGGCTCTGTGGCTCTGGGGACCTGCCTAGCGGCCTGTCTGGCGGAGCCAGTGGTCGCGCTCGCTAGCTCTCGCTGCCCCCGGTGCGCTCGCTAGCCCCCGCTATTTCGCACGGCACCAAAATTGGAACCCCCAGACTCCTTCTTCTCCACAATGCACGTTTCCAGTCTACTCGTGTGCCTCGCTGGCGCCAACGCGTTGAGCATCCCCGGCTTGCTGCTCTTCTACGGCCAGGACTCGTCCGAGCAGCGCCTCCTCAAGGTGGCGGACCACACGTACCGCGTCGCGTCCGAGTCCGAGAAGCTCGCCTTGAAGCGCGCCGACGTCGGCTTCATGGACGTCACCAGCCAGATGTCGGTGGCGGCCGCGATCGAGCAGGGCTTGGTGGGCGCGCCGGGCCCGCTCTCGTGGATGCACCGCGTGTCGATCTTGGGCGCCAAGCAGGTGACCACCTTGCAGCGCGCCATCCCGGCGTACCGCTACCCCTCGGCCGCCGCCCACGAGGAGCCGGTGCGCAAGTTGCTCGCCGGCATCAGCACCGACTTCCTCCACGACAAGTTGGCGCGCTTCACGTCCTTCTACACGCGCTACTACAAGTCGAGCTCGGGCTTCGACAGCGCCGAGTGGCTCCACGGCGAGGTCGCCGTGCTCATCGCCCCCGTCAACGACACCGTGACCGCCACCAAGATCCACCACCCGGGCTGGGACCAGTACAGCATCGTGGTGCGGATCCCCGGCGCGTCCGCCGACAAGGTGGTGCTCGGCGCGCACCAGGACTCGATCAACCAGTTGTTCCCCAACTTGATGCGCCTGCCGGGCGCCGACGACGACGGCTCGGGCACCGTCACCGTGTTGGAGACGTTGCGCATCCTCGTGGGCGCGTACGCCGCCGGCACGTTCCGCCCGCACAACACGTTGGAGTTCCACTTCTACTCGGCCGAGGAGGGCGGCCTCTTGGGCTCGGTCGACGTGTTTGGCCGCTACGCCGCCGCCAACGAGACCGTGCTCGGCATGCTCCAGCAGGACATGACGGGGCTGACCGACCGCACGCGCGAGGCGGGCGTCGAGCCCCACTTTGGCTTGATCACCGACTACGTCTCGCCGCCGTTGTACGCCTTCCTCAAGGTGATCATCGCCACCTACAACGCCATCCCGTACCACGAGACCAGCTGCGGCTACGCGTGCTCGGACCACGCGTCCGCGTTGGAGTTCGGGTACCCCTCGGCCTTCTTGATCGAGAGCGAGATGCAGTACTCGTCCCGCTTCATCCACTCGGTCATGGACACCATCGACCGCATCGACTTCGACCACGTGCGCGAGCACGTCAAGTTGAGCGTCGCCTACGCCTACGAGTTGAGTCTCGCCACCGGCTTGTACTGAGCGGGGGCGCGCGCGCCCCCCTCCCCTACGTGTTGTCCTTGTTTGTTTAATAATACATAGCTACTGGTCTAGACCTGCTCCTCGTCCTCGGCCACCTCCTCTCTCTTGGCGTATCTCACAACGTCGAAGTTTCTCTGCTTCAAGCTGGTGAGCGTGTACTTGGAGTCCAGGTTCTCGTCAATGACGACGCGCTGGCGGGCGTCGGCCTCGACAAACAACTGCACGCCGGGCTTCAAGAACTTCTCGAACGCGGCAATGTGGCTCTCGTTGAACACCGACACGTTGTACCAGTCGGTGGCCTTGCCGTCGGCCTCGGAGGGCGAGTACCGGTTGACGGCCAACGAGTAGTTGATGAACTTGACGCCGTCCTTGGTCTCTCTGAAGTTGAAGCTGCCGACGGTGCCCAAAATCTGCACGCGGGCGAAAGAGGGCCGCGCGAGCGAGGACGAAAACGAACGGATTGAGTTTCTTAACATGGTGGTGGGCGGGTATTGGTGCGTGTGCTGGTGGGCGGGTGATTGTTGTGGTTAGGCCATGTGTTTCGCTTGGTGGCAAACGCGTACACCCGAGTCGTGCGCCGCCAGGGGGCCAGCACAGAAAAAAAGGCCCCAACCGCAGCCGTACCCGCCGCCGCGCTCTATCACCGGCGGGTCACGCGCACGACCCACATCATTCAAAGCGTGCGATAAGATATCCAAACACTCCCTAATCCCCTTACTACTCCCACTAGCAAACCCCACCACGTAGGTCAGCAGCGGTCGCCACAAATCAATCTCGGAGCCACGTACTAACCTGCAGCATGAGATCACAGTTCAAAGACGAGCATTCTTTCGGTACGTGCCGGCCACTCGGCCCTCCCCCCGCCCTCTGTTGCGTCCCCTCTTACTAACACCCTTCCTAGAAAAGAGACAGGCAGAAGCCACCCGAATCTCCCAGCGCTTCAAGGACCGGGTTCCGGTGATCTGCGAAAAGGTCGAGAACTCGGACATCCCCGAGATCGACAAGCGCAAGTACTTGGTGCCCATCGACTTGTCGGTGGGCCAGTTTGTGTATGTGATCAGAAAGCGCATCAAGCTCCCCAGCGAGAAGGCGATTTTCATCTTTGTGAACGACATCTTGCCCCCCACCGCGGCCTTGATCAGCACCATCTACGAGGAACACAAGGACGAGGATGGCTTCTTGTACGTGTTGTACTCGGGCGAAAACACCTTTGGCGCGCCTGCTGCGCGGGTTCCCGTCGACTTGTCGGACTTGGACTTTACCGACTTGGAAGGCTATGCTGGAGACAACTGAGTAGGACTTGATGCTGGTATCATTTTGGGAGCTCCCCGCCAGCGCGCAGGGGGCCATCAGTCCCACCCACTATGTTGTTGCTCCCCCGGAATCACGCTGTTCCGCGGGGCGTGTTGTTTGCCAATATAGAAGAAAGGTTCGAGTTATACGTGAGTTTGTTTCTTATCTATTGCTTGACGTGAGGTGTTTAGGAATCATTAGTGAAAGTTATTGAGTGTAGGGCGAGTAGGGCGGAGACCCCGAGGCCACCATCCCCGAGGCCACCATCCCCGAGGCCACCAACCCCGATGCCACCAACCCCGAGGTTCACCGACCCCGCAGCGTCAGGAGTTTCCGCGTCACGGCAGCGTCGTGGAGAGCATGCTTACGAGTGGGTGCTTGGAGAGCGTTTGCTATCGCGGTGGCCACGATTGTAAGCATCAGGCGGGCTCGGTCCTGCGGCCTGTGCTTTTACACCGCCATCGCTCCCACTGCATTCGCGTACGCCGCGGTTCTGACGTCACCGTCACCGACCACGTCACGATCACCGGCTACACTTCTGCCCGAGCCAACGCGGACGACCGTCACCAAGTGCGTCGAGGACGCTACCACGACATACCGCCCAGGCGTGGTAGACCACGGAGGGGGGCCTCCAACAAGGTGGCCTGCTCCGGCGACACATGCAAAACGACCCGGCCCGAGTCTCCGGGCCAGCATGGTGCCCAGAGTGGCTGCTGCCGTCGCTACCTGCGTGCTCTAGGCGACTTTTAGGCCAAGCAGCGCCAAACAGCCCTACGGCCAGCTCTACGGCCATCGCTACGGCCAGAACTGCGGCCATCGCTACGGCCAGCGCTACGGCCAGCGCTACGGCCAGCGCTACAGCCATCCCTCCAGCTAGCAATCTTTGCCGGCCAATACACACCGATCGACGTTTCGCCGTTGTCTCTCTTTAGCGATTTCTCTGCAGCGCATTTCTCTGCAGCGCATTTCTGTAGCCTCAAATCTGCACCACTCACTTTTCAGGGAGCCATACTTGGGCGTGCGCCGCCCGTTTTCCAAGCCCAAGGCCACCGCCGGCGTTTTCATCCTCCTTCTCCCCAGCACGGTGCTTTTCCCAGACGATGTCCTTCTTTGATGAGTTCGAGTCGTCGAAGCTCCCGCAGTCGTCGCGGTTCTTCAGCCAGACGGCGTTGCCGGACCTCCGGACGTACCAGATCTCCCGCCACGACAAGTTGGTGGGCTTCAACGGGCAGTTCTCCAACATCACCTACTACCCGTACAGCTACCCGCAGCAGAAGGTCAAGGCCAACTTCCCGCTCGACTTCTACCACCTCCCCAACCGCATCCACCTCACCGACGTGCCCACGGCCGACTCCAAGTCGCTGATCCCGGCGATGCTTCTCACCGACGCCGAGCTGAGCGACCCGCTCCGCTTCGTCGAGCTCCACCGCGCCGCCGCCACGCGCTCGGGCGCCCTCAAGGTCAAGCTCCCCGCCGCGCAGGAGAGCCTCATCCGCGCCAACTTCCAGCTCAACTCGGACCTCTTCTGGTTCCAGGGCAACCGCCTCTTGAACAACCCCATCAAAAACGAGGTCAGCAGCCGACTACAGTTCTTCTCCGACTTGGTGCTGTTCCACATGGAGAGCTCGAGCCGCGTGGTCCAGCGCCCGTTGACCCGCGCCGAGTACGAGGCGTACGAGATGTTCTCGGAGAAGACCAAGGGCAAGCCCAGCGCCGACCTGGAGGCTCCCGCCGACATCGCCGACCCGTACGAGACCGCCGAGCCTGCCGAGCCCGCCGAGCCCGTTGACTCCGCCACGGCCGCCGAGACCGTGGCCGCCGCGGCCGCCAGCGACGAGCTCCTCCGCCGCACCTTGGCCGAGGAGCACGCCAACTACCCGAACGCGTTCGCCGCCGCCAGGCCGAGATCCGACGGCGACGAGTCGCCGCCCCCCGCGAGCCCGCGCCGCGCGTCCTTCGCCGACGGCATACCGACGGAGCCCGACGTGAGCAGCACGCCGAGCGACCCGCCGGCCCCCCGCGGGCCCGCGTCCTCCATCAGCAACATCTTGAACTCGCCGACGCCCCTGGCGGCGTCCACGCCGCAGTCGCCCGCCGCGGGCGCGTACGTGCCGCAGTCCAAGCACGAGTTGGACATGGAGTTCAAGGAGGGCCCGTCGCGCAAAATGGGCCGCCCCAAGAAGCAGAAGGGCAAGCGCAAAATCCCCCCCTTCTCGATGAAGGTGCCGCAGATCGACAAGCGGCCCATCGACTTGTACAAGTTGTTCCGCTCGGTGATCATCCGCGGCGGCTTCATTGAGGTGATCCACAAGAAGTTGTGGGCGCAGATCGGCAGAGAGCTCGGGTACAAGGGCAAGATCATGACCAGTCTCAGCTCGCTGTTGAAGACGTGCTACCAGCGGCTCTTGTACCCGTTTGAGATCTACTTGGGGTCCACCAAGCTCCGGCCGCTAGAAACAGACCCCGGCGCGGCGGGCGACGGCTCCCCGGCCGTCAAGGAGGAGCCCAAGGAGCCTGCGGACGGCTTGGCCCCAGAAGCCCCGGCCCGCGAGCAAGACCACCCCGAAACCCCGCCGGCCAAGCGCCACCGCGCGAGCGTGCCGTTGGTGCTCGGGTCCGCGGGCTTCTTCCGCAGGTCCGTGAAAAGCAAGGCGTCCAAGGGCATCCTTCTCAACTCGCCGCACTTGATCGAGCTCAAGCAGCCCAACAACTTCACGTACAAGATGGAGGACGAGGTCAAGAAGAAGACGCGCAAGCCGGTAGAGGAAAACGAAACGCCCATCTTCCCGCAGAGCCAGGTCAACCACGCGATGGCGCAGATGCTCAACCTCAGCTCGCGGTACCAGGACGACGTGTCGACACGGTCGCTTCCCAAGTACGTGTCGATGTACTCGATGCGCCAGTTCATGGAGAAGGACCTCAAGTTCCAGGAGTACGTGGTGCAGAACAACGTCTACTCGTTCGACAAGATGTCCGGCAACATCCCCAGCTTCTTCCACTTCAACGAGCCCAACATGCCGGTCCCGGACCGCAACTTCATCCGCGTGGACAAGTTCGAGGACATGTACTGGAGCTTCATCGAGAACAAGGATATCCACCCGTGGCACGACGACGGCGTCGAGTTGGAGAACGGCGAGAGCATCCCGTCGCTCTCGAACGGGCTGGGGTTCCCCCGCATCGGCGACGACTTTCTCAACTACAAGAACAACCTCAACAACTTGAACATCAACGCCTCCAACAGCAAAATCATCAACGCGTTGAACAACAAGGTCATCAACACCTTCACCAGCACGGGGGGCACCACCCAGAGCGAGGTGGCCCACTTCAACTCCGAGGAGTACATCCGGCCCATGTTGGAGGCCCTGTTGCACCCCTGGAACCTCCACAACTTCCCCGTCTTGCCCAACTCCTTGTTCGGCGCCTTCCAGGAGTCGGACTTGAACAACTCCGACATGGTCCACACGCGCATCAGCATCGGCATGACGTTCACCACCCAGAACTGGAAGTGCGAGGACCACTTTGCCCAGCTGATCAACTACCACTTCTTTGGCGCGTGCAAAAAGTGGTACTTCATCCCCGAGCTGGAGTTCGACAAGTTCGAGCAGCTCTTGGTGGAGGTCAACCTGGCCAACACCGAGCGAAACAGCATCAACAGCGAGAACTGGAAGTGGGACGAGCTCAAGGAGTTCATGGAGCTCGACGAGTCGGTCACCGACTACGACACGCTTCTCGCGTCGTTGGAGGCCATGGTCAACCCGTTCCCGGACATGCGCTTGGAGCACAGCAACCCGCTTTTCCAGTCCTTCATCGACCACAAGAGCGTCCACACCATGCAGATGAACCAGGACTTTGTCATCACGCCGGCGTTGTTGAGGGAACGCGGCATCGCGTACACCACCACCATCCAGCGCCCCGGCGACTACATCATCAAGGCGCCCAAGACCTACTCGTGCTGCATCTCGTTCGGCTTGAACTTCAGCGAGGAGGTCAACTTTGCGTCCGAGAGCTGGTTGAAACACGCGCTCGACGGCGAAAAGTGGCTTGCAAAGCAGGCCATCATCCCCAACTTCCTGACGTTCAAGTTGGTGGTCAACTTGATCCAGTTGTACGAGTCGGGCAAGAACTCGGGCCACAGCCCGGCCCTACTTTCGGCGGCAGGCCAGCTCTACGAGACCATGTTCCAGCACGAAATGGAGTTGCGGGCTAAGGTGAGAAAACACAAGCTCAAGGAACAGCTTCTAGACGAAAAGTACCACTTGAACGCCGACCTCGTGTCCGACGACGACTTGGTGAGCACCTTCCCGTCCAAGGTGGTGGTGACCGACAACCGCACCAAGCAGACGTTTGTGCTCTCGATGCAGTCGTTTTTGGAGTACCACGACAAGAACCAGCTCCCCAGCCTGAAGGTGACCTGCGAGCTTCACTTGATGTACTCGGACGACAAGTTGAAGCAGTTGGGCCGCGTTTTGGGCACCTACTCCATCGACTTTGAAGGCTGGATCACCAGCTTCGAACTGAGCATGAAGGAAGCTACGGACTTGCCGTTGAAGATCTTCAAGACCTTGCTTGCGGAGGGCGAACGGATCCAGATTGCCGTGAAGGCCGCGGGGGAGTCCAACAACTTTGAGCCCGCCAGATTGGAGGCCTTCAATTTTTGTCTTTCCAACTTGCAGAGCTTCGTCGAGGACGCCAACAAGTTTGTGGAAGAGTGCCAGAACATATTGGCACTCAAGCACCAGCAAAGAATCAGGAACGGGAACGAGTCGGCCCCGACGGTGGGGATCGACGACTTGGTGAAGCTTGTCACGCGTGTCCCGACTCTCAACTTTTCATGCCCCGAGGTCGAGCAAATCTTGGAGTTCAAAACCGAGATTGAAAACTTTGACAAGGCGACTAGAAACTTGCTAGCCAAGAAGAACAAACCGATCCAGGAGTTCGACGATCTTATCGACTTGGGGGGAAGTTTCGGACTCAACATCCCGTCGTTGCTGTTCATCACGCGGATACGAGACCGGTTGCTGTGGATCAGCACGTACAACTTGATTGAAAAGGGCTCGGACCCGTACGCAGACAAAAAGAAGGTCTTCTTGTTGACCCACCTCAAGGAGTTCTACGGCAAAGCGTTGAGCGTTTTATCGTCACAAGACTTGACCATGCTCCGAAGAATCGAAGACATCCTCATCGAGAGCGAAGCCTTTGATGCCGAAGTCACCCAGTTTCTCAGCTACGAGAGTATCCGAGAACTCGACCTCGACAAGTTGAACGAAATCGTCGAACGGTTCCGGTTCAATAAGCTCTTCATCTCGGGAGACAACTACAATGAGCTTTCGCGAGTGCATTTGAACTTGAAGTTGATCCACCAGATGCGCGACTTCTCCGACAAGAGCGAGAAGCTCGGAAACATGGACGCGCGTCAGTTGATGAACAGTGCCATTGAGTCCGGGCTTCGCTTTGACCTCACTGCGCTTCAGACGGAGTTGAATGTTCTCGAGGGATGGGTGAACCAGTTGTGGAAGTACGTGCGGGGGTTGGAGTTGGTCACCACGTTGGCCAAGGACGTCAAGGTGGAGAACTTGAACCAACGGTTGACCGTCAAGCCCAAGCTCATCGAGAAAATGTACCAGATCCTCTACAAGGTGGAGTTTAGTCTTTCCGAGGACGACAGCTACGACAAGACCTCGTCGTACTACAGCAGGATTGCCGGGGTGGAGACCAACCCCAAGTACTACTGTTTCTGCCGCGAGTACGAGTACTCAACCATGATCGAGTGTGACCGGTGTGGCGAGTGGTACCACACGCAGTGTGTGAAGGACGAGGGCGAAGAAGACTGCTACAAGTGTCCCATCTGCAAGTTGGTCGAAACCAGCTTGTTCAAGGACGACTTTCTCCTCAAGCAGTTGACCATGAACCTCCTCAACAACGAGTGGAAGATTGCCCAGACGTTGAAGGTGTACCCCGAGAACGAGATGATCATCGTGGGCGATTTGATATCGCGAACCAACCAGCTTGCTGCGCCGTTGCGGACTCTTTTTGCCGAGACCAAGGCGTCCAGCGAGCCCTTGCATCTCAAGATCGACAAGTTGATGTTCATCTTGCGGAAAATATACGGGTGTGGCGTGCTAATGGAAGACTTCCTGGGAGATCTTTTGGATACCATCCGGGCCTACGAGGCGGAGGAGCTGGCGCGGAAGCTGAAGAATGCGGAGCAGCTGGAGAAGGAGCACTCGAGCATCCAAGCGGGACAGCTGGTTTCAGAAAACGGCCAGATGGTCTCCAAAATCAGCCACACGGCCCCCGAAATCAGCCATCCGGCGGTGGCAGCCCCCGCTCGAGCCATTGACGAGAAAACACCGGAGCCTGGCCCGATCCCAGGGACCGCCACACACACCACACTGGAGAACTCCGGCGCCGGCGACGTGTCTGGAATGGACCCCGCCGCGCTCGAGGCTTTGGCCATGGAAACAGGCATAGGAAGCAAAATCATGCAAGGACTCGAGTTGGCCCGGCAGCAGGAAGCGTTGCTGGACCACACCGCTACAAACGGAACCACTGCAGCATACAGCGGCGACCCCGTCGGCGTAGGGGCCACGAAGGACGTGGCCACGAACGGATCGAGCACGAGCGCTACAGCTGGCCCATTTGCTGCGCCAGCGCCGGGACTCGTGCCTTCCAACCCGGAGGCGCCAACCGAGCCTGTGGCCAAGCCTGGGGCCAATCCTGGGGCCGATCCTGTGGCCAACCCTGAGGCCAACCCTGAGGCCAACCCTGAGGCCAAGCCCGTCCAAAACGGCCCGGCTTCAACGTAGCCCTCACATCTGCTGAGCCAGGAGCACCAACGTAATTCCCAGTGAGCTCAGAGTCGCCGGCTCAGAGTCGCCGGCCCAGCTCGCGGCCGCAGCTGCACAGTAATAGACGCATCACGAAGGACTGTAGAAGGAGGAACTGCCAGCGAAGTCGCCCCATCCGCTTTTTGCACCCAGCGGCCCATCGCGCGCTTAGTCAGCGCTGACCAAGCAGCACTACTTGTTTCGCAACCGACGCGACCATCAACAACCATCACCATGAGTGTCGACAGCCTCGTGACTACGATCATCGACGCGGCGTGGCTCGCGGTGGCCGGCCCGGCGGCGGCCGTCTACGTGTCGAAGGCCCCCGCGCTCGTCGCCGAAATCGAAAAGCGCCTCCTGGTCCACGCGCTCTTCCACGACAGCGAGCTCAAGGTGTTGGCGCAGTTGATCCAGCGGAGCCCGGCGATGAAGCTCCACCGGGCCGAGGCGGCGCCGTTTCTCTTGCGGTTGGTGAGCCACGTGGACTACGAGTCGCTCTTGCGCGAGCGCGCCGGCTTGGGCGCCGTCGACTTGCGGAGACTCCTCGCGGCGACGCCAGCGGCCAAGAGCGGCCCTTCACACACCGCCGTCAAGGACGAGGCGCCGAGGGCGTCGCGACCGAGCACGGGCCCGTACGGAGCACCGCCCGGCAGCAGGGAACACACCAACTACACCGGCTCGGGCAAATACACCGCCACGGGCAACTACACCGGCGCGGGCAACTACGCCGGCACGGGCAGCGGCGCCGCCGAGCGGCCGAAAACGTCGCCAGGCTTCGCCAGACGGGCGCCGCCGGTCAAGAACGAGACCCAGCGGCCGGGCGCCGCGCAGCCTCGGGCGGTCGAGCGGCTCCAGGACGAGGTGCTGGCGTTGAACAGATACGTGCGAGAGCTCGAGGAGAAGCTTGCGCGTGCGCTCGCGACCAAGGGCGGCGCAAAGTACCCGTTCGAGACCATCCGGCACTTGGAAAGCATGTGCGAGCAGTACCAGGCGGAGCTCCGCAAGTACCACACGCACACCGAGCGAACCAACGCCATGGTGCTGCGGTTGACCGCCAGCGTCGACAGACAGCACGCGGTGATCGACACGCTCAAGAGCAGGCTCCAGCTCGACCAACAGGAGCCGGTCGCGAGCCTTCTCCTCAATCTTCCGTTCGTCAAGCAGTACTACGGCTTCTGCAAGTACAGGCGCGAAACAGAGGGCGTGGGGCTCTGGAGCATCAACGCGCTTGCGCTAGTGATGGGCGCGCTCGTGTTGGTGAGCGTGGGCAAGTTCGCGTGGTACTTTGCCGTGTGGGTCGTGGTCAAGAACCCGGCCCGCATGGCCTACGTGTACGACGACTACTCCGGTGGGTGGTTCGACAGCCACAACACGTTTGTGTGGTGGAAGGAGATCGAATGGCTCGAGTACTTGGTGTACCGGTGGACCGAGTGAGAAGGCGACAGAGAGGGAGAGAGAGAGAGAGGCAACAGAGCGAGGCAAATAGGTAAAGGATTCACAATTATAAATTTCATTAATATACACAGTCCGGTTGTGTGAAAGATTATCCATTAATATGTAGAGGAGACATATACAAAGTTTCTTTCAATCCTTCAACATTGGGAAAAGAAACAAAATCCCAACCCTCCCAAAGACGCTTCCGCGACGCTTAGTTCATTTGCTTGACCAAAGCGTTGATGAAGTGTTCTCTGTTACCGGTGTCACCACCTTGGATAAAGTGTTGGAACTTTCTGGCTCTGAAACCACCGTTAGGGTTAGACAACTTGAATGGCCACAAGAAGTTGTTGACTTGCTTGAAGTTTGGTCCGACGGTGTAGATTTCGTGGATCAAGTCTTCAATGGACAAGATGTCGTAGGCCTTCAAGTTGGCTTCGATGATGGAGTTGTCAGACAAGGCAATTCTTTGCTTGTTGATCTTACCGTAACCTCTCTTGTAGACCAATTGTCTGATGGTAGACAAGGATGGGTAACCGTAGGCAATGTATGGTTCAGCCAACTTGATCAATTCGGCGGTGGCCTTGGTCAATCTGACGAAAACACCGGCGTTGATTTGGGTCAAACGCAACAATTGCATGACCTTTCTTGGCTTAGGTGGAATCTTCATGATACCCTTGATTCTGATGATGAAGACCAACTTTGGTTGGGCCTCAACGTAGTAAGAACCAGCAGCCTTGGCGTCTCTCTTGGCGTTGATGACGGCACGGGCAGCTTCGGTGTACTCCTTTTGGTAAGCAGCAGCTCTGTCGTGGATGACGGCTCTCTTTTCCTTGTTACCCTGGACACTAGTTAGTAATTTGGTTCGCTCAGCTCGTGAGCAGAGTTTTTCAAGCGCTGGGGTCGCGGCTGCTGATGCTTCTCAGTCCCGAAAGATGGTTGATTGATAGACAACATTGCCTTAGCTAGTCATACTCTGTGTGGTTATTACTTCATCTTCAAAGCGACAGCAGCAGCGGCCCCGGGCGAAAACTCCGTCGGCAGGGTTTCGGTGAATACATACGACTTGACGGACGGCCTTGGCAGCGGCACGTTCTTCGGCGGTCTTTTGGATGGCCTTGGTCTTCTTGACTAAAGATTCTGGTTTCAAAGTGCTAGACGCATGTTAGTACTCCACACCGGACGGGGACGGTATTGTTTTGGGAGAGCCCAGCTACACGTGATAACGGTGTATCCCTCTGGAAGAATCGGGACGAGAACAGCCGCCCGCTTGGATCGCCGGAAAGGTCGAAACACGGGGCCAGAACTGAACGGCCAGGTTCATTCTGCCCCACGGGTGCATGCCGAGCCGAGGCTCGGGTTCTTTGCAATACTCAGAGGAAAACAGATGCATCAGGCATTGGCTTAACGAATGTATATGAATATTCAATTCAGCTGCAAGACAATCTGAGTTTCCCAAGGCAATACAGACGGCAGCAGGGCGGGCCCGTGGATCCGCGGACGGGTCCGGGCCTTGAGGCCTGCTGGTCTAGAAGGTTGACACATACGTAGCCATTGTGGTGATAAAGTGAGATGGGTTGTGAAAAATTACGGCGGGCCGGCCGCGCTTTATACGTGTGAAAAAAAAAGTGAAAAGTGCGAGTGCGGCGGGCGTGCGCGGGCGCGAAGAGCGCGGGCCGGGTAACGACGTGACAAAAAGGACGGTGTGCGCGGGCGGTACTTATTAGGGCGCGAGCCCTATTGAGGGCGGACTCACGCGCGGGCGCAAAAAGCGCCCGAAGGGGCAGGCAGGGGGGCGCCCTCCGGCAGACTGTGGCTGCCGCGAGCCAGAGCCTATCGGGCCCAAAGGGGTAACCCGACGCGCCAGCCGCGCCGCTATCGCAACCCGCAAACCGCGCCTCTGCAGGTTAGATCAGATGGACTCAGCATATAACGGCGCCCATGCCCCGATCCAGGTATAAGCCCCCAAAGATGACCAGCGTGCAGCCCATACGGTCGCAGGAACAGCTCGTGGAAGCGGTCTTGTCCAACAAGCGGTTCTACAACAACACGCACAACGTCGAGCGGCCGGAGATCCACGCCGTGCTCCTGGCCAACGACGACGAGCTCCTCGCGCAGATCGGGTACCGCCCCGAGTTGAAGCGGCGGTTCTCCAAGCTCCAGGCGTTTGGGGTGGCGTTCTCCATCATGGGGTTGTTGCCGAGCATCGCGTCGATCTTGTCGCAGGGGATCATCGCCGGGCCCGCCGGGCTTCTCTGGGGGTGGGTCGTCAGCGGGTTCTTCATCATGTGCATCGGCGTGCTGATGGCCGAGAACGGGCTGTCGCAGCCCACCAGCGGCGGCTTGTACTACTGGACCAACTACTACGCGCCGGCGCGCTGCAAAACGGTGTTGTCGTTCCTCATCGGCAACACCAACTCGATCGCGTTGATCGGCGCGCTCTGCTCCGTCGACTACGGCTTTGCCCAGGAGGTGTTGCTGGTGGTGGTGGTGGCCACCGACGGCGCGTTCGAGCTCACCCCGGCCAAGACGTACGGCGTGTTTGTCGCGTGCGTGTTGCTGCACATCGCCATCACCTGCCTCTCGTCGCGCAACTGCGCCATGCTCCAGCTGACGTCCATCTACGTCAACCTCGCCTTGATCGGGTTGTACCTCGTGGCGTTGCCCGTGGGCGCGCACGCCAGCGGCGGCTTCCAGCTGGCGCGCTTCGTGTTCGCCACCTTCAGCAACGACGCCGACTGGCCCGTCGGGTGGACCCAGTTGAGCGCGGCGTGGCTCCCCGCCATCTGGACCATCGGCGCGTTCGACTCGGTCATCCACGTCTCCGAGGAGGTCAAGGACGCCGGCGACACCATCCCGTTCGGCATCTTGGGCTCCATCGGCGCGTGCTGGAGCATCGGCGCCGTCATCATCGTCGCCACGCTCTTCTGCCTCCAGTCCACCGACATCCAGGGCCGCTACCTCGACACCAAGTACGGCTTCCCGTTCGCCCAGATCATCTTCGACGCCCTCGGCAAGCGCTGGACCGTGGTGTTCATGGTGCTCATCGCGTTCGCCCAGTTCCTCATGGGCGCGTCCATCCTCACCGCCATCTCGCGCCAGATCTGGGCCTTTGCCCGCGACAACGGCTTGCCGTTCGCCTGGTGGATCAAGCGCGTCAACAAGAAGCTCAGCGTGCCCATCAACGCCGTGTGGTTCGGCGGCGTCATGGCCATCGTCATCGGCTTGCTCGTGCTCATCGGCTCCGTCGCCGCCAACGCCCTCTTCACCTTGTACATTGCCGGCAACTACGTCGCGTGGGGCACCCCGACCTTGTTGCGCTTGACCTGCGGCCGCGCCCTCTTCAACCCGGGCTCCTTCTACCTCGGCCGCTTCTGGTCCCCGGTCGTCGGCTGGATCTCCACCGCCTTCATCGCCTACACCGTCGTCATGGTCCAGTTCCCGGCCCTGCCCCACCCTACCGTCCAGAGCATGAACTACACCTGTGTCATCACCCCCTCGGTGTGGATCCTCGCCTTGGCCTACTACTACCTCTACGCCCACAAGGTCTACCACGGGCCCTGCAAGACCGTCGACGTCGACGACAACGACACTGAGGTGCTTGTCGGCATCGACGCGCACTTGGACTCCGACAGCGAGAAGAAGCTCAAGCAGGACGTGTAGTGGGACAGTGCGCCCGCACACCTTTCTTTGTCATTTGTGTATTACCTATTCAATGGCAACGCTGACTCTTTTATTCTTGCTTGGGCTTGGCCCCGAAACTGTAGTCGCCCGCAATCCACCGGTTGACCATGTCCAACGCGCTCTCCGGCTGGTCGTACGGAACCATGTGGCCCGCGTCGTACACCCGCACAAACGTGAAGTGCTTGTAGTTCTTGGCCTCGCCGGCCAACGCACCGCCGGCAGTGTACCATGGCTTCAAGGGCTCGGCCTCAAACTGCTCGTGGCCCGAGTAGTCCAACGCATCGGTCCACGCGTGGTTGCCGACCCAGTTGCAGATGTAGTCCTTGTCGCCGGCGTAGATCAACACCGGCACGTTCTTCTCCAACAACTCGGCCACGTACTGCTGGAACGGCTTGCCGCCGTCGCCCGACTTGATAAAGTTGTTGAACACCTTGTCGTCGCACGAGGTGAAGATGTCCACGTTGGCGCCGACGGCCTCCTTGACGTAGTCGAGGTTCAAGTAGTCCGCGACCCAGTCCATTTCCTCGTAGCACTCGCCGCCCTGGTCGTGGCACGATCTTCTGATGTCGTAGGGGTTCAACTCGGTGTCGGCGTACGGCGTGTAGAGGGCGGTCTCGCAGTAGAAGTCGGCCGGGATGCACGTCCACGCGCTGGGCGCCTTGTAGCAGATGTCCAACAACAAGGCGCACTTGGGGTAGTCGTGCTCCATCTTGGCGCAGCTCTGCTCCAGCAACACGGGCTTGTAGCCGCCCTCGCCACAGCCCATGGGCTTGTAGCTGGCAAACTGGATCAACAGGTCGACGATGCCGTTGCCGATTAGCACCGACGCCAACTCGAACGAGCGGTCGGCGCGGTTGATGATCTCCAGCGCGATGTTGGGGATGTAGTGCCCGGCGTAGGACTCGCCGGCAATGTGGAACTTGTTGCGGAGGAACTGGGGGAACTTCTGGAAGAACAACTCCAAGAAGACAAACACGTCCTGGGCGGCGGACGCCGTGCTGTCGATCTCGTCGCCGCCGGTGTACGAGTAGCCGACGCCGACGGGCTGGTCCAAGAAGATGACGGACGCGTTGGAGTTCCACGAGTGCGGGTTGTACACGGGCTGCAAGGTGGCGTTGATGGACGACGGCCCCAACTCGAAGAACAAGCCGGTGGCGGACGAGCACCCGGGCCCGCCGTTGAGCCACAAGATGACGGGGTCGGTGGCGGGGTCGTTGCGCGACTCGAAGAACCAGTAGAAGAAGTGCTTGTCCAACGCGAGCACGTCCAAGTAGCCGGTGTACTGCTTGACGGAGTCCAAGCCCAACGCGGCCGGGTGGTGCTCCTTGACCCGCATGGCGTAGTCGGCGTGGCGTGGCAGCGCTACGTGCTCGAACGGCGAGCGGAAGGAGAACCACGAGTCGTGGGGCCGGTTGCCCAAGGCGGCGCGCGAGACGCCCTCGTGCGCGGCGCGGTACTTGGCGGCGAGGCGGTCGACGCCGGCGGCGCCCACGGCGGCCGTCATCTGGTGCCAGGCGTCCTCGACCACGGCGTGGTGGGCGTCGTTTGCAGCACCATCGGGGCGCCACGCGGGGGGCGCCACGCCGAGCGGATGCTGCCCGGCGGGGCTGTCGCGGAGGCCCGCGAGCGAAAAGGCGTCGGCCGCAGCCGCGAGGAAAAGGGTCGATAACTTCATTGGTGGCGTTGGCTGGGGGTGGCGGGAGGGGCCGTGTATTTATACAGCGGAGAGCCGTGCCTCGGAGGGATGTGATAAGGCGAGGTCCGGGTAATCCGGGGTCGCCGATCGCGGTGAGTCGCGTTTGTATGTCGCATTTCCTCCGGACTTGTCGCATTTTTGTCTTTTGTCTTGTCGCATTTCTGTCGCCGTTCTGTCGCATTTTGTCTTTTCTGTCTTCCACTTCTGTCTTTTTTCTGTCGCTTTCCAAACATCAACAACACCACCATGACTCGTCTCAATCCCATCACGGTGACGGCGCGGTCGTTCACGGCGCTCGGCAGCGAGCCCGGCAGCCTCGCCAACGGCCACGCCGCGCCCAACGGCTCCGCCGGCGCCGCCGCCTACAACGGCTACGGCTACATGGCCCCCATCGGGTACAACCACCGCGGCGTCGAGGACCTCCAGCGCATCGTCATGTCGTTGCGCTCGAGCCTCGATTCGGAGGTCCGCTGGGCGCTCACCACGCTCACGCGCGTGTCGCTCAACTCGTCGTTCGTGCTCGACAACTTCCCCTTGGTCGGCCACGAGTTGGTGCGCTTCTTTGTCAGGCCGTACCACTTGATCGCCGACAACCACGCCGAGCGCGTCTCCCAGGACACCGTGGCGTTCAGCTTGGACGCCTTGCTCACCATGCGCAACTTGGCCCAGGACTTGGCCAACCAGCAGTGGCTCTCGCAGGTCAAGCCGTTGAAGAAGAACATCACCGAGGCCCTCCGCTTCCTCACCGCGTGGTTCCACAGCGAGCACGCCGCGTACCCCGCGGCGCTCGACCGCTACGAGAACCAGTTCCGCGAGGCCTTGAACTACTTGACCGACTTGATCGAGCCCTTGAGCTGCTACTACATCGACAACTCGCGCAACGACCCGCTCTTCCACACCTTGTTGTCCTTGTCCACCGCCACCCGCGACAAGGCCTTGTTCGTCAGCGCCCTCACCAGCTTGTCCCACTTGTTGATCATCCGCTCGCCGCGCCACGCCGACAAGGACCCCTTGGACCCGCAGCAGGACGACGCCGCGGCGCAGGACGACGTCCCGCGCGTCCCCAACAACTGCATCGACGCCTTGAAGGACTCCCACCTCGCGGTGTACATCTCCCAGTTGTACATCAACGACAACCAGTTGCGCCAGACCGTCCTCGACTTCTTGAAGCACTACCTCACCTCGGAGGCCCTCCACCCGGACCACCCGGCCCTGGTGCCCGACTCCCAGTTGGCCCGCTTGCACTTCCTCCTCCAGAGCAAGGGCTCCAAGGAAAACTTCTACAACCTCGTCAAGCAGTTGCCCTTGTTGATCGTCTCCAACTTGCCCCTCAACGACCTGTCCAACATACGGCCCATCTCCCAGTTGAACTTGACCAAGAGATCCCACTTCTCCGGCGTCCCCTTGACGTTGCCCGAGTTGTCGGCCGACTTGTACAACTTGATCGTGCGCTTCCCGGAACCCTTGCGCGCCACCACCTGGTTGCGCTGCTGCTACGAGCAGTTTGTCCAGAGCAAAACCGCCAGCGACGGCACAAAGAATGAGTCCAGCGACGTGATACCCGGCGAGGTGACCCAGATCTCCTTGTGGAAGGCGTACGAGAAACAGTTCCAGGAGGTGTGGAACTCGGGCGAGGGCAAGCAGCACGCCGACTACAAGGCGTTGTTGCCGGCGGTCGACTTCATCAAAAACGTGTCGCACGCGTTCCCCAACTCGGAGGCCATGGTGGTCAATCTCGACTCCACCGCAAACGAGGCGGCCAAGAAGAAGTTCATCATCAAGGGCATCCAGCCCAGACAGTTTGCCGTCAACATCGATGTGGCCAACTACGAGGCGTTGAAGCCGGTCTCCATGAGCTCGGCCAAGCCCGGAGAAAACTACACCCTCCCCATAGGCCACATCGAAGCGGGCACTTTCGATAGTGCGCTCAGCGGGTGGTCCGACAGCATCCTCAACGAAGGCACGCGGATCACCAGGGACTCCGAGAGCGTGACCGAGATCAACGTGGACAGCTCGGACTTGTTGAAGTACATCATCAGCGAGACGCTCGACACCAAGCACGACCCTGTCGAGGTGTCCGAGTTCAAGCTCCACAACGGGCACTGGCTCCCCGACTTGGTGTACGCCAACCCGTCGTTGTTGCGGAGCGGCCTTGTAGATAGCAAGTGGTTAGAGTATTTGGTGTAACATACAGTGTAATAAATAAGGAAAGAGAAAGCGAGGTGGCGGAGACAAAAGTGCAAGGAGCCGGTGTCTAGAGTGAGACGTTAGCGAACTGCAGAGCAGCTGTCGATTGAGAGCGAGCTGCGGTCTGCGTAGCGACGAAGTAGGAGGAGAGGACGCTGGTAAGGTTTTCGCTGGCAAAGTTGTCGCTGAAATTCTCACTGGACTTTCTCGCTGGAATTTCTCGCTGGAATTTCTCGCTGGAATTTCTCGCTGGAATTTCTCGCTGGAATTTCTCGCTGGAATTTCTCGCTGGAATTTCTCGCTGGAATTTCTAGCTGCCATTTTCTCGCCGCTTCGCGCACAATTTTCTCGCTAGTTCCGCCGGCCGCTCGCTAACGGCACAGCGCCCTCGCCAGCCCTTGCTTTCCACTACCTTGAGCTATTTGGTGCGCCTGAAATTTTCAACCTCCAACATCTCGTACCATTTATCCTCAAGTATGGCTGGACAGAGACTCCCCTTTAGTGTGCGTGCCACCGATGTTGTGCACAGAGTGACGGTTCTCGGCTTGTTCGGGATCTGTGTTGTTGGGATCGGCAGTGTTTCGTTCAACATTTGGGCCAACTCCGACTATGCGTCGTGGAACAAGGAGAAGTTGACTTTCGCCGAAGCACAGTACGCCGAGAGCCGCAAGGCCGACGAAGAGAAGAAGTAGGAGAAGAGAAAGATGGAGAAAGACGAAAGGAGAGAAAGATGAAAGAAGAGAGAGAAGAAGGAGAGGAGAAGACGAGGAAGATGGAGGAGAAGAGGAGAAGGAGAAACTGCAGGAAAAGGGAGAACCCATACCACCAGCTTACCGGAGGCTCCCGCCAGCCGATCTCCCTGGCTCCGGGTGGCCTGCTCCTGCTGCTTACATCTTCTCCCTACGGTTGTTTCTGTAAATACGTTAATACATGAGTTATAGCTTTCGTACCTTTTTGGACTGGCGTGGCGACGTCTGATGGGCCAGCGGGTCGGTCGCCGGGCTTGCGGGCGCTGCTGGCTCCTTCGCCTCCGTTTCGTGTTTGCGCTTCTTGTCGGCGGGCTCGCGTGGCTTCTTCTCCCCCTTTCTCCGCTTCTTCGAGTGGGTGAGCCCCAACTTGTGCAAGCGGCGCATGCTCTCGTCGTTGATCCTGGTGATTTTGTCGCTGTTCATCTGGTTGACGAGCACAACGTCGAGCTCGAGCGACACCGGCGTAGAGCACACAGGACACTCGCTGGCGGCGTTCTGCTGGGCGGCCGCGAGCTCGCGTATCACCTTGTGGGCCATGAGACACCCGCAGGGCCGGAGATAGCAGTAGAACGCACTCAGCGCCTTCAGCTCGTTGGTCACGGAGCAGCAGAAGAGTCTCCTGCTGTCGCTGTCGCCGCCACCGCCGCCGGCGCCGCTCTGGCCCTCGGCCCAGTGGACACGGACGTCTGCCACGTCCTTTAGCGAGCGGATGTGGTCGAGCGCCCGCGACGTGGCGCCGGAAGCACCACCGGGGGCCGCTGCCGCTGCGCGCTGCCCGAGCAAGTGCTCCAAGATCTTCTCCTTCAAGTAGAGCCGGCCCTTGCAGTCGCCCACCACCGGCCCGCTGGCGAGCGGCAACGACAGCCATGCACACGTCACGAGGGCCGACGTCTCGCGAAACTCGGCCACCTCGTGCTGCGGCCCGCTGTCGCCCGCCACGAGGTCCTTTCGCTTCGCTATAGTGCCTCCGTCGTTACCCATGGGATGTAGCAGATTGGGGATGTGCGTGATGGAAGGTCGCGCTGGAAAATGCCCCGCCGCGGCGGGAGATGCGCCTGCGTAGCGAGAGATCGGAACTCTGCCACCGGACTTTTGTCGCGGGGCGCTAGCGACGATTGGCGTGGCCCGAAAAACCAGGATCGAAAAACATCACCGAGCCTGCCACACCGAACCACCCGCCAACGCCTCTCCCTACACGATGGATCTCAACAAACTCCAGCCACAGCAGTTGGTGGAAGTCCGCAAGCAGGTGGACCAGGAAATCACCCACTTCACGCAGTCGTTGCAGGCGCTCCAGACCGCCCAGGCCAAGTTGAAGGACTGCATCACCAGCATCGACAACATGGAAAAGAGCCAGAGCGACGAGATGTTGGTGCCCATGACGAGCTCGCTCTACTTGCCGGGCCGGGCCGTGTCGAAGAACGAGTACCTTGTGGACATCGGAACCGGGTACTTTGTCGAGAAACTGGCCCAGGACGCCAAGAAGGTGTACGACTACAAGATCAACAAGTTGACCGACGACGGCAAGAAGTTGAAGGACATCTTGGTGCAGAAGAACGAGGCCTTGAACAACGTCAACTTGGTCTTGAGAAGCAAGATGATCGAGTTGGAGAAGCAGAACAGCAAGTAGTATAGATATTAATGTACATAAGTGCGGAGCGGCGAAGGCGTCCTGCTCCGGCGAGAGAAGCACCGCGAAATACCTGCCCACCCTATCGCTCGCTCGTGGTTCGCTGGTTATACACAAATGGCTCCAGAAAGACCCGGCGCAAGTTCTTCAACTTGGTGGCGCCCAAGCCGCCGATCGTGGCGAGCGAGTTGTCGTCGTCCGCCTGGCAGCTCTGCACCACGATGTTCTTGACCGACTTGCAGTTGGCCAAGAGGTTCGCCACGTCGGTCTTGTTGACCAGGCGCACGCCGGTCATCGCCTCCACCACGCTCGAGTTGTAGTCGGTCCCGCGGACGCCGCGGATGCTCTGCGCCGTGCGGGCCGGCGCGTTGTCCTGCTGCTTGGCAAACACAATGTAGTTGCCGGCCTCCTCGAACAGCCACGAGAGCACCAACGAAAGGTCCTGCTTGATGCAGAAGTCCAGCAACGTGCGCAAGATCTCCTGGTGCGCCTCGATGTCGATCACCACCAAAAGCACGCGGAGCACGCGGTCGGCCCGCGTGTTGCTGGTCGACGCGCCCTTGTTCATCTTCTTCAACCGCTGCCAGATGTACTCGGGCCGGATCTTGTGGTACTTGAGCAGAAGAAAGAGGATCTGGAGCGTCGGGTTGATGTAGTAGTCCAGGAGGATGGTGCTGTCGAACTTCCACGGCGTCACCTTCATGAGCGACTCCTTGAAGAGCGGGTTGCCGGTCTGCGACTTGGCCACCAAGATGTCCGACGGCGCGGCGATCCGCGTCGGCACCGTGCGGCTGCGCGAGCTGGCGGGGGCCTCCCGCTGGCGCTTCAGCAGCGGCTCGCCCGAAGCACCGGCGTCGGCAGACGCGCTGGCGGAGTCGCTGGCGGGGTCGCCGGCCGCTCTCTTCGCGCTGGAACGGGCCGCCGGCGGCTCGCTAAGGAGCCCGGCCGCGTCCATCACCGTCCGGCCCTCGCTAGCACTGCGTTTGGTGGCGCTGGGGCCCGCCGGCTCGCCACCGTCCCTCTCGTGGGCGTCCGTTCCAGCCGGCCCCTCGGCCCGCCCTTCCGCCTGCGTCTCTGCTTCTCCGGCCCCGTCGCTGCCGTCGCCGCCGTACTGCTCTCGCATCTGCCGGACGCCCGCCAAAATGCTGGCGAACGACGTAGAATCCACAGGCTCCTTCGACATCTTGCTGTTGGGGTTTGCCCCTGCTCGCTCGCTTGGTTGCAACAAAAAAGACAAAACATCCTAACCGCAGACCATAACCTCCGCAGACCATCGCCCTCCGCAGACCGCTACCTCCGCCGGCCGGTCCCTCCAGTTTCCGGGCCCACGTCCTGCCGGGGCTCCCGGCGGGCTCCCGGCTCGACCGCTAGACCCACGGGGCTGCGGCGTTAGGCGGAGAGTCACAGAGCTTCTCTATGTGCCTACTGTGGGTCTGCTTCTCACTGATTGCTTCTCGCTGAGTGCTTCTCGCTGAGTGCTTCTCCCGAGCCCTCAGCTCTCTGCGTGCTTCTCCAGTCTGCTCACCCTCCGCAATTGGTCGGCTGTGCCTCTGACACAAAGCAGACCGCTCACTGGCTCCGTCTGCTCCGTCGGCCCCTCTCGTAAGACAGCGCTGCCACCCCGCGTATCTTTATACGCCGGTACCGGCGCGACAC
This sequence comes from Suhomyces caryicola, assembly GCA_030568635.1. NCBI lineage: Eukaryota > Fungi > Ascomycota > Pichiomycetes > Serinales > Debaryomycetaceae > Suhomyces > Suhomyces caryicola. The sequence continues at coordinate 139,450 of JAJMGG010000026.1, read as the reverse complement.
CGGACAAGTATAAAGTGCCCTGATTTGCACCCAGGGGTATCCTCGCCACCACAAACCACCCAGCACTCCCCCGCCATGGCCACCTACTCCGACGCTACCTTCAACACCAAGCACTACGACGACGCCAGACCCACGTACCCGCAGCCTCTCTACGACGCGTTGATGGCGTACCACCAGGGGCCCACCAACAGGGCGGTGGACATTGGCTGCGGCTCGGGCTTTGTTGCCTTCAAGCTTGCCGAACACTTCCAGCAGGTGGTGGGGACCGACCCGTCGGCGGTGATGATCGAGCAATGCAGAAAGGACGCCCGGGCGTCGGCCGCGATGTCGTTTCTCGTGGGCACCGCCGAAGAGCACCCCGCCGAGATCGCCGCCAACTCCGTCGACTTGATCACCGGCGCCGAGTGCTGCCACTGGGTCGACCATCCCAAGTTCTTTGCCGAGTCTGCGCGCGTCCTTCGCAAGGACGGCACGCTCGCCTGGTGGTTCTACAAGGACCCCGTTTTTGTGGGGTACCCCCGCGCCAACGAGATCTACACAAACTACACCTACAACTCGTCGCGCGACGCCAGCCCCGGCGACGTGTTTGAGCGCTACATGGGCCCGTACTACCAGCAGCCGGGGCACGACTTCTTGCGGACCTTGATGAAGGAGGTCCCGGTGCCCGCGGAGTTGTACCACGACGTCGAGCGGAACGAGTACATCGTCGAGAAGGACGGCGCCCCGGGCGCGCACGAGGACCCGTTCGTCACCAAGACGCCGTTGTTCATCCGCAAACACATCACGATGGCGCAGTTTCAGGACTACGTCAAAAGCTGGAGTGCGTACCACTCGTGGATGAAGGAGCATGGAGATAAGTACGATATCGCCGAGCGCTTTGTCAGCGAGTTGAAGCAGGAAATGGGCTGGACGGACGGCACCGTGGTCGAGGTCATCTGGGACACCGTGTTCACGTTTGCCAGAAGGCGCTAGAAGGCTCTGGCAGCGGGCCCCGGCGCGTGTCAGCTGGCCGAGTAGTCATCGCGTGTTAGAAATGCCATCCGGTGATAAGCGGAAATATGCGCGCCCGCACCGAAAACCCGGGCCTTCCAATGACGGCGTCGCACTTAGTAAGGATTTACAAACTAGTAGTGATAATTTAGTAACAGACGTCAAGCGACAAATTACGCAAGCAGTGACCCCAGGCGCCGGTATAAATACAGAACGGGTGTCCGTCGAGACGTTTGAACCACCAAAAAAGAACACACAGACATCTTAAACACAAATGACAACTTCACGGACTATCAAACAAGTGGTGGCGGCCATCGAGCAGGCCGAAGGAGCTGGGGCCCGCGTGCGCCGTTCCATCGGCATCAGATCGTCCCGCAACTTCAACCCGTTTTTGTTGTTTGACCATTTTTCGAGTTCGGGGGCCAACGGATTTCCCGAGCACCCGCACAAGGGCCAGGAGACGATCACGTTGATGCTCAAGGGCCGCATGGCGCACGAGGACTTCACGGGGTCCAAGGGCGTGTTGTACCCCGGCGACCTCCAGTTCATGACCGCCGGCCGCGGCGTGGTGCACTCGGAGATGCCCATTCCAAACGAGGACGGCAGCCCCACCGTGGGGCTCCAGTTGTGGGTCGACTTGCCCGAGCACTTGAAGAACACCAAGCCGCGGTACCGCGACTTGAAGTCGTGGGAAATCCCCGAGGTGGTCGCGCAGGACGGCAAGCTCCGCGTCAAGGTCATCTCGGGCACCAGCCACGGCGTCGAGTCGTTGAAGGACTTGGCGTACACCCCGGTGCACTACTACTACTACCAGGTCAAGAAGGGCGGCACCTTCGACCAGGAGTTGGACCCCGACTTCAACTACTTCTTGTACGTGCTCCTGGGCGACGGCTTGGTGCTCAGCGGCTCCACCAAGGTCAAGCAGTACGACAATGTGTTTTTCAACCAGGACGGCAAGCACATCACCGGCGAGAACCGCAGCGACGCCGACTTGGAGTTTGTCTTGGTGGGGGGCAAGGAGCTCCACCAGAACGTCGTGCAGGGCGGCCCGTTTGTCGCCACCTCCAACCAGGGCATCCAGCAGGCCTACATGGACTACCAGTTTGCCCAGAACGGGTTCGAGAACGTCAGAACCTGGAAGACGTTGATCAGCAACGGCGTCACCGACGAGATGATCGAGGGGCCGTTGAACGGGGCCCCGGCCGTGCGCGAAAAGCAGCGGTTGGCGTACGAGTCGAACGGGAAGGCGGAATAGGCGGCCCATAGAAGAGCCCCCCTTCCCCCCTCTCTCTAGCACGTAGCTAGTTGTGTATTTTTATCCATGTACTTTTGACACTTGTAGTGTTGCAGCCGTGAGCCGTGCGCCACGTGACGGCTGTCGCGCCGCCGCTTACGTAAGCAGCGCGCAGACCAGACGCGCCTTGGCCACCATCACAGTCGCTCCTATCACGCCGCCAGCAAAGGTCATGACGATGGACGCCTCAGCCAGCGAAGTCGAGTATCTCTCGGGCGAGATCTTCAAGGGCAAGCGGCCCGCGACGTACCACACGCTCTCGCGCGCGCTCGGTCTCCACGTCACCCAGTCGAAGCGCTTGCTCTCCGAGTTCTACTTCAAGAACCACGACCGCCTCGCCGCCACCTTCGTCACCGTGGGCTCCGCGCGCAGCGGCACGCTCATCAAGTTGTCGGCCGGCGAGGCGGCGTTGCAGCACGACTTGCTGCTCTTTGACCGCGTCGGCAGCGTCCACGTGTACAGCTTGGTGGCGAGGGAGGCGGCGGTGGCCGCGCGCGACTTGGCGTTCGAGGAGCTCAAGCACCCGTTGGACTACGCCAAGGTGAAGCAGTACGAGGCCAACGGGATGATCGTGGGGCCCGCGGTGGCGGAGGTGGCGGCCGTGGCCCCCAAGCCGGGCGCGGGCCGGCCAGCCGCGCCCAAGCAGACGACCCCTGCGCCCACGGCCGCCAAACCTGTCAGGAGCGCCGGGCTCTCGTCGGGGTACGTCTCACGGAAGCAGGCGGCGGCCGCCAAGCCGAACACGTTGAAGTACACGTCGCGAAAAGAGGAGCAGAAGAAGGCAGAGTCGCCCGTCCCCGCAAAGCGCGCCGCTCCTTCGTCGGGGTACCAGTACAAGTCGCGCAAGCTCGAGAGCAAGCAGCCCGCCGAGCGGGTGATAGTGTCGGGCGGGGCCGACGCGGACGACGAGCCCGTCGAGGCGCGGCTGACCGTGAAGACCAACAACGAGGAGTTGGCCAAGATGTTCGACGACTTCAGCGACATGGACGACGACGACGATGACCAGCTCAAGGAAGACGTGCCGCTTCCGGAGCAGACGTCAGAGGAGCCGCTCACCAGGATAGACGACGAGACCGAGGACAAGCCCGATGAGCTGCGGGAGCCGACCCCGGCGGCCGAGCCGATGTTCGTGCCGGAAGAGGAGGACGAGCCGGTGAGAGAAGACTACGTCGACGAGGAGGGGTTTACGATTTCGTACAACAAGCAGAAGCCGGCCAAGGCCGCGGCGCCGGCAGCACCGCGGCCGGCCACGAGGCCAAAGCCCAAGCCGCGGGCCACGGCCAAGGAGACGGCGCAGGCTAAGAAAGACGGCGACGGCAAGAAGAAACAGACGTCGCTCATGAGTTTTTTCGGTAAGAAGTGAGCCGCGTGCTTACAACCGGCACGCGAGCCGACGGTGATCTGGGCCCGGTGATCTGGCCCCGGATGTACATGAGAATAGACACAAATAATAGGAACGCCAGACCCGGCCGCGGTGCTTCCACTGCCCCATCGAGTAAAAGTAAACACGAGCGTATGGCCAGCCCGTCGTAGTGCCACAAGGAACTACGGGCCATCGCATTGTAGCGAGTCTGGGCTCGGCAGAGCGACAATGCTTCTTTGGGGTCCCGCGATTTCCACACTTAGCGACGGTTTGCAGCCGGTTGCATATGTGGGTGCCAAGCATTGCAATCGCCGTCAGCTCGGGCGAAAGTGGTGGCGGTGGGACTGCCGAGCGAGCGGCGACGGAGCGGCGGATGGAGCGGCGGATGGAGCGGCAGATGGAGCGGCGGACAGAGCCGGTGGACAGAGCCGGTCCGCTGCTGGACCCCCCCGGTAGCCTCCGCGCGGTAGGCGGCACGGCAAGCACGCTGCACCACCGGCTGCTGGTCCTCGACGGAGTAGTAGCACCTGGACGGCCGTCTTCTCGCGCTCGATCGGGAAAGATTCTTCCCCAAACTTACAGGCATCGAGCACTAAAAATACCCCGGTTGCCCGATCAGGCAATTTTTGCAACGCACTAACAGTTCCGAAAGAAGAAATCCGATTGCAATATACCACTTACAGTAAGTAGTCGTAGCAGCACCCACCGGCAAGCGGCCGTTATAAAAACCCTGCCTCAGCCCGGTCTTGGGATACCCAGTACGCTAGTTTTAGGTTCGCAAAGTCGATTTTGATCCCCCCTGAAAGCCCCTTCCGTTCGTTCTTTACCCACCAGCCCCACGATGAAGTTGACCCACTCCGCCGCCGTCGCCGTTTTGGCGTACTCTGCTGCCGTCAGCGCCGCCCCCACCATGCTCGAGTCGTCGGGCGCCAACGCCGTCGCCGCCAGAGACACCACCGCGGCCGAGTTGACCGCCTTGATCGCCGAGTTGGACGCCATCAAGATCAAGAGAGACGAGGGTGCCGACGACCTTGCCAAGAGAGAGTACACGATCGTCACCCAGGTGTTGAGTGCCATCAACACCACGCAGTTGGCGCCCAAGATCCTCCACTACTTTGCCACCGACTCGACGTTCGAGCCGATTGTCATCAGCACCATTGTGCTCATCACCAAGTCCGGGCTCATCAACTCGTCCGCCTTGTTCCAGGCCTTGGACGACTCCAACTTGATCGGCACCGTGCTCCAGCAGCTCATCTCCGACTGTAGTCTCTACGTGGAGCTCTTCAACCTCGCCAAGACCGAAATCAGCAACTTGGCCTCCCTTGTCAAGAGCAAGATCTCGAGCGGAACCTCCAAGAGAGACTTCATGGCCGACTCGTTCAGAGAGCGCTCGTTGGCCGAGGAAAAGATGATGGAGTTGACCCCGGTGGCGTTTGACAAGAGATCCGAAAGCGACACCATTGTCGCCAACTTGTTGGACTCGTTGGCGCAGTCCGGCTTGGCGTCGTCGGTGGTCAAGTCCGTCATCACCGACTCGTCGTACATCCCCTTTGCCGTGGAGTTGATCTCCGCCTTGTTGGCCAGCAACTCGTTGGACCTCAGCTCGCTCATCAGCGCGCTCAAGGAGTCCGACTTGATTCCCGACTTGTTGACGCAGATCTTGTCGGTCAGCACCTTCAAGACCGTTGCCACCAATGCTTTCGCTGCATTTGCCGGCAAATGCTCGAGCTCCACCGCGAGCGGAAGCAGTCCCATCAGCTCCATTGCCGGCAGCGGGTCCACCGGCACCACCACCACCGGCACCACCACCGTCACCACCGGCTCGAGCTCGAACCCCTGTAAGAGAAAGAGAAGAAGAAGATCGAACTACTAGACGCGAGGTCCGTGTGGCCCTCCAGGGCCGTCCCAGGCTGCCGTCTGCCAGTCGGCCAGAGCCGTCTGCCAGAGCCGTCTGCTTTTGCACCCAAAATTACCCGTAACGAAACTCATGACCGCTGATGGAGCTCCAGTCTACATTATGGTTTCCTTATCCATCCACTTCTTGTTCCTTAGTACCATTTAATATTATGTATCGATAACAAGGCGTAGGCTTGCCGGCTCGCGGTGGCTGTTGCTTGCAGCGAGCTCTGGGGCCACTGCGCTTCGAGGCGGGCAGCGAGGGTCTCCGCGGCGGCCGCTGCGCTTCGAGGCGCCAGCGAGAGCCTCCCGGGGGGCCGCGGCACTTCGAGGCGGGCAGCGAGAGCCTCGCCGGCGGCCGCTGCGCTTCCAGGCCCCGTCGCTGCTCCGCTCGTATGCCCGCTCGTATTCTAAGCGAGCGGCCCGATCCGGCAAAACATCAACACCGATTTCGCAGTCGCTCTGCGGCAGAAGCGGCGCGATGGGCCGCGCACGACCCAAACATCGCCCATCTTTGCTTCTGCATTGTTTACCTTGTTCGTCAAGTTGCCGCATCTGGAGGAACAATCATCAACCGCCAGGCTCAATTCCACCGCAAGCGAACGACCCCCAAGTATTGTGGCAGCCGTCCTTCGCATACCGAGAGACCAGAAGCACCACCCGCTACCGTCCAGCAGCCCACCGCCAACCCTCCCGCCAAAAAAAGAGCTCCGCGCGCCGCCCCTCCTCGCTAAGCGCCCAGCTCCCCAATCAGACGTCGCTCCGCACCACCCGCCCGGTCGTCTAATCCCACCACTGGAGACAAAATAAACGAATCCCCGGCGGCAGCAAATCGTAACGGAAGCAAAAGCACCCCCGCCGTCGCACTCAAATCGTCTCGTCCCGTAGCTCCTCCCGAATCACAATCTTCGGCTGGTTTCCTGCAGCATTCTCCACTCCGACAAGGCCCATCACCGCCTGCCGTATAAACAGCCACCATCGTTCTTTCCACCCCCGGCCGTTTCTCCCCCTCCGTTGTTCCTTCGTTCATACAACCGACGCCGTCGCTCGCTCCCTTTTGCCTGACCACCGTTCGGCTGACCACTCGCTTACCAGCCGCCACTCTCCTTGACCGATCAGCAAAGGCCGTCACTCGTTTCAGCGCCACGGATCAACACTAGCGCAGCCTAAACACACAGCGCTACCAACAAGCACCCGCACCCACCACAGCCCATCGGCACGTACCCTCCACCCACATCACATGGCCAATGAAGAAATTCATCGAACTGACCACTAGCAGGTCAAACGAACCCGATGCCGACAACCCGTCCACCCCCAGAACGTCCCTCAACCTCGCCGTCCCTGCGGCCGACTCCACACCCACAAGTATACCCCAATCCGAATCATCCAAGGGTGCTCTGAAGGCAGAGTCCCTCAGAAGCTCAGATGCCTCGGCCAAGGCGGACGCCGGCGAGCTCGCCTCGCCCACCAAGTCCATCAAAAACTTCTTCCGCAACAGGGCGTCGGCGTACTCCATCGACAGCATCAGCGAGGAGCCCGAGTTGCGGAGCAAGGACCGTGCTCGCAAAAAGGGGTCCGTCGTCTCCATCGAGAGCGAGCACGCCGCCCCTTCCAAGTCCCCGTCCCGCGGAATCAATTCGTTGCTCCAGCTCAAGTTCCCCCGCTCCCGCTCATCCTTGATCTCGTCCTCGGCCTCCATCGCCGCAGACTCCACCAATTTACCACCCCATAACCCCGCCAGCCCGATAAAAAAAGACCAGAAACCAACCACCATCGAGGACTTCGCCGACACCTCCTCCTCGGAAGGCTCGGACGATGGCATCAAACAGCATGAAGACGTAACCTACGACGCGGACTCTATCAATTCCCTTATCGAAGAGTACGATGCTCGAGAGTCGCAGTATTTTGGCAAAGCCAAGGTCGCTAGTTTGGACCCCAAGCAAGCAACCCTGCAATTTATATTCAAAGAAGAGTTCGACGAGTCGGACTCCAAGCGAGACTCCACAAGATCAGAAGACACGTCCTCCCACGGCCCATTAATACCCAACCCCAAGCAACCTTTGTCCATCGACGTGGCCTTGTCGAACGCTTACATAGCAGGAAAAGCACCCAGCACCAAGCGAAGCTCGAACTCGTCTTCCAACGAAGAGGGACCTGCCAGTGCATCCTCGATGAAGTTCAGAATTCTCAACGATAAAATCGAGCCAGTCAAGCTGTCTCCCTTGCGAGACAGAAAGAAGGTCATAAGTGCCTCGTCCGACTTGAAAGAGGTTTCCCTCTCGAACGTGACCAATCCATCAGATCCCGAAGTTGACCACAAGTATCCGGAACCGAACATCTCGAACACAGGGACCCCCAGAAGAGCGCTTGAAAGCACGCCCCAAAAAGTAGTAGATCCAAACAGCAACTCCAACTCGTCTAAATCCAACCCAAGAAGCGTGCAGGACTCCATACCATTTGACATTTCACCATCTAATAGACTCAGCGCTTCGAGCGACAACGTCTTCCAAGAAAAGGGAGGCATCAAGAAGCCGGACAGCCCAGCTACTCGCGAATCACCTCCCGGGGCAGAAAACCCAAGTCCGGTATCTGCTTTGTCTGCAGCCGACGAGACCGCAATCAAGCACAGCAGTATTGGGCAAGGCAGTATAGGCTACCGACTGCTGTTGATAAATGTGGACGAAACAGCCATCTTGGATAATACTAACAGACTGCTGCTCATTAATGCAGACGAAACGGCGCTCAAGGATATCACCAGCAAAAGTAACACAAACAGAGATACCGTCAGGTCGTCGTTATCATCTGGAGAGCTCTTATACACCCTCGAAAACTACTACGATGGTAAACCCAAGAGCACGCGCAAATCATTTGCTCCGCTAGCATCCTCCACCTTGAGGTTCAGTCAAGACGACACCAGAAATCTCACGGCGGGCGTTGACTCTGACAGTCAGCTCCCAGTGATGCAATTCAAAGTGCACGACAAGAACTATGATGAAGGAAACCAGCGGTGGTCTGTGTATGAGACCAAAAACCCTGAGCAAACGCACCGTGCGTCGAGCAGTAGCGACAGCAACGAGTTTGAAGACAGCAGGGCTGTTCCAGGGAGCGAATTCAAAGACGCCAAGGAAACCTTTGGGCAGGAGCGCAGACGGGTGTCTCCGCCGCAAAAAGCATACTTGGGATCTTCATCACAAGCCAAGGGAAGCATTTCACGCAGCCACAGCGCCACCAGCAGCAAGGGTGGTGTGGTTGCAGGTATTCCCAGATCCAAGTCCAACAAGGAGATAATCGAGCATAATTTTAACGAACATATCGGTGACTTCCGCCGTGATAAGCCTCGAACAATCACCGAGAAGCCCTCGAGCGGGTCATTGGGAGTTTTCGGGGGCCAATACCGGAACCAAGGTGTTGCTGAATCCGGCAGGTCCTTGGGAAGCCATTCGAACCGCTCACAGGGAACGTTGGGCCCGCCCATGAGCCAGACTGTGCTTACACCGCCTGGGGCCGCCGCCCTTGCGGGAACGGGACCACGGCTGTACCACGGATCGAGCCGGTCTTCGTTTGACCTCGAGTACCTTGAGAAAGAGATTGGGCACTCGGATGTGCGGTCTGCCAACGAGAAGGTGGAGCACTACAGTGTGTTCTGGTTTGCCACAATCATGGTGCTTGGGTTGGTGATACCGCCGTTGTACTTTTTGGTGAGCATTGGAGTGTTCGATAGCACCAACACGTCGCGGCAGTACTACTCGGGCCTCACGTACTACAACCGGGACAAGAAGCCGCTGGTCAAGAAATTTTCGAGGACTCAGAAGGCTATCAGTATAGCGATTGGCGTGTTGTGGTTCTTGATTATCGTGGCTATGATAGCGGTGGGATTTGCCGTGAGAAGCGGTCACGATAAGTAGAGGAGATACTGACCGCCCGGTATTTAATTCGATATGTATTAATAGAAGGGAACTTTGAGAGGACAGAGTAGGCAGGGGAGAGAGGGGGGGTGTGCAGGGAGAGAAGAGTTGTGGAGAGGAGTTGTAGCGAGAGAAGAATCTTAACGAGAAAAGAGTTGTAGCGAGAAGAGTTGTGGAGAGAAGAGTTGTAGCGAGAAGAGTTGTAGCGAGAAAAGAGTTGCAGGGAGAGAATAGTTGCAGGGAGACCATAGTGGTAATGTGTGGCGGAAGAGTAGTGAGGCTGATTGGAAAGATGTAGCGGGCAACGAGTGACCTGCTCTTTCTTCTGTCTTGTGACAGGCTCTCGAGCGAATAGCAGCTGCGTGGCTTTAGGGAGACAATGGAGAGACGACTGCCCAAAACGTCTGTGTCGTCTCTGGCGAATGACTCTCGAACAAGGGTAGCGAGAGCCGCCGTGGCGCATTTGTCGTCAGGCTACGACCGGCGCGTGGCGTGACGACATCTAGCGAGAGATCGTCCCGCGATTCTGCCGCCAATTGTCGCGCGAGAATAAATCCGATCGATCGGGCCAAGCAGCGAGGAGCGAAGGGCACGGACAGTACGGAACGTGGGGAGAGCCAGAGGCCGGACGGTCGAGGCCGGGGGCGCCCTTGGTGGCGAGGAGGCGATCCGTGGATCCCGGGACGCTGGCGGTGTCTGGGCCCTCCTTGAGCCTCATCCGCTTCGCAGCCGCGCCAATTGATCCCCACGTCAGGTACCCGGGGAGAGACCCGAGCCGGCATTTCCCCAGGGTTCCGCCACGGTGCCGCGTGCCCAGCACCCCCGGCGCGATTCCTCGCTAGGATTTTTGCATTTCGTGGCCCGTCTCGCTAGCGTTTTGCTTTTCCTCGCTATCGGAGCCTCCTATTCTGGGCCCGCCCGCCTTTTTTCCTGGATAGGGGAAACAGATAGCGCGAGCAATCACCACTTTCATCCACCACCACACGGCAACATGGGGAACGTACCGGCCAAAGAAGGCAGAAGCAGATCAAACACGTACTCGTCGCTGCACGAGGGCGGCAGCGGTTCCAGCGGCTCTGCGTTCCGCGGCGCTGCGGGCGGTGGCGGCGGCGGCGGCTCGCGCCGCAACACGGTGCCCCATCTCCACGGCGGCGCCGGGTTGGCCGAGTTCAAGAAGTCCCGCCGCAAGGACGAGAAGGACCGGCAGCGCGAGGCCCACTACACCAGCCTCGTGGTGCGACTCCACGAGAACGTGGACGGCGGCTTCTTGGCGCCGTACGGGACCTACAAGTCCAACTTGGACTTCAACACCGACATTGTCCGCGAGCTTATCACCAGCCGCCAGTTGGCGCCGTTCTACACACCGCTCCAGGACTTCGACGAGTCGTGGCTGGACAGCGAGCTCTTGATCCTCTTGCGCCAGCTCACGCTCTGCTCCATCGACGTGGCGTACTCGGACCAGGAGGACGAGGAGGACGACATCGACAACCACAAGATCCACAAGTCGGCCAACTTCTACAAGCGACAGGAGCTGAAGGCGAGCTTGAAGGCGCTCAAGGACCGCGTGAAGCAGGTGCAGCGCGTGGAGGAGGGGCGGTACTTGGAGGAGAAGCATAAGGCGGCGACGGCGGCGGCAGCAGCGGCCGCTGGATCCGAAGCGGGCGGCGAGCCCGGCCAGAGCAGCGGTGCCCCTCCCGCGGTGCTGCCCGACATTCCCTCGCGCAGCCTTCTTCTCCGGCTCTACCGCCGCGCCAGCGAGTGTCCCATCTGCTTTCTCTACTACCCCACCAACCTCAACGTGTCGCGGTGCTGTTTGCAGCCCATCTGCACCGAGTGCTTTGTCCAGATCAAGCGCTTGGACCCGCACCCGCCGCACGACGACCCGTCCAACGAGCAGGGCGGCGAGTCGTTGCCGCACACCATCATTTCGGAGCCCGCGAGCTGTCCGTTCTGCGCGTCGCCCGAGTTTGGCGTGACGTACGAGGCGGTGCGCGACGTGAGCACCGGGATCGGCGGGCACTGCAAGGCCGGCGAGTATGGCCGCCGCGACGGCGGCAGCGCGGTGTCGTCGGACGACGAGGAGGCTGCTGCCGCGGCCGCTCCTGCCAAGCGCAGGGCGTCGCGGGCGGCCGGTGCTGCGGGCGTCATCACCGTCGACAGAATTAGACCCGACTGGGAGGCCAAGTTGATCTCGGCGAGAAACAAGCTCGCGCGCAAGGCCGCCACCGCGAGCGCGATCCATGCATCCAATTTGATCCTCCAGGACGACGAGCCGGCCAGCGGCAGACGGGCAGGAACCGAGTCACACACGCAGACGTTGGAGGACCGCATGATCGAGGAGGCGCTCCGGTTGTCGCTATTGGACGAGGAGGAGCGGAAAAGAAAGGAGAGCAAGAAGTAGGGATGCATGGGAGAGGAAGAGGAGGAGGGAGGAAGGAGGGAGTCAAGGAGAGAAGAGGAGGGAGGAGAAAGAATAGGAAGCGAGGTGTGCCGTCTGAGTGGCGGGACGGCTTAGTGAAGGACGTCAGGCCGGTTCAGGACGGCTCAGGACGCTCAGGAACGGCACGGGAACGGCTCAGGAACGGCTCAGTCGAAGGAGGTGGATTTGATGTTTCAAGTGTCAAGTGTCTGCATATGTGAAATGCGACAACGGCTGGATGACCAAGAAAACGACACACCGCCGTCCGCCACGTCCGCCATCGAGCCACACGACACCAGGCCCTGCAACACAAAGGTGCGTGTGCCGGCTTGACAACCGCTGTAGCAGTGTAGTCCATACGAATATAAGACCGATAACCGCGAGAAGGAGACCGTTAGGAGTGACGTTATGCGGCACGTGCGCCGGTGTCAAAGGAGCAGCGATTGCCAGGCAACGCCGGAGCGAAGCAAGGAGCGTGCATGAGGCCGATGAGCATTAGAAAGGGGCAGCCAAGGGGCCAGGGGAGCGAGAGGCGTTGCGCGGGCCGGCCGAGCGCCGGACGTCGGGGCCGCCAGCAGCGAGGGGGGAAGCCGGGCGGGGCGGCCGACGAGGCGGAAGACGCCCAGTGAGGACTGGGCCCTGAGGGCGAGCGCTGGGGCCAAAGAACGGCGGAGGAGCGCATGAAAAAGTGCGCGCAGGCACAGGAGAGTGGAGGATGAAACTGGCAGGGGGGCCGGGCAGGGGCCGGGCAGGGGCCTCGAGGCAGGGGCCGGCCAGGCAGGCCGGTGGAGGCAGGCGGTCGAGGCAGGCGGGCGAGGCACCGGAGCCTGCCGGGCTCGCTGGGCTTGCTGGGCCGGCCGCTGCTCTGGCGCTCGCCCCGCCCGCTGGGCTGCGCGCCCCCGCGTGCAGTTGCTCTCGCGCGGCCGCGAACGGGCCTGCTAATGGCCCCACAATCAGATGGATCGCACACCGTTCAACGCTCCGGCCGGCGGCCATTGTGGGCGACTGGGGCCGATTGTCAGGCCGAAAGTGGCGTAATTCGCCCCGTTGCAGCAACTGGGTCGTAGCGTGCGGTTTGTGTCGCCGCAGACAATGCGATTAAGGTTGGGGCAGCAAGGCCACGCGAACACAAAGCGGCGGCATTGTCTGGCGGCATTGTTGCGACGCCAGCGACAATCGACCATCGCAGCAGCAGCAGCGTGACATTGAGGGCAGACGATCCCCAGCAGCCAGCGGGTCCAGCGGGCGGGGGGCGGGTGCCAGGGAGCAGCGGCCGCCAGCAAGCCCAGCGAGCGCGGCACGGGCAGGACGCCCCGCGGGCCGCGCTCCCGCCCCGGCCCCGGCCCCTCGCTAGCGCCGCCGGCCAGGCACGCGGTTACGAACAGCCCTGACGCTCGGCGTGTACTCGGTGCGCCTGCAGAAAACGCTCCCTCTGACTTTCCGGCGTCTCTGGCGTGCCAATTTAGGGCCCCAACTGCTCGGCTAAGTTGGGAGTTGCGGTTACGATCCATGGAGGGCGGCATTGTTGGCCTAAAGGCTCCCGCAGCACAAAGCTCTTTTGATTGAAAACATTTAATTCGTGCTGTCTGCCCGGAAGCCTAGCAGTGGAGTCCACGACAGTACAAGACTAGCGCACTAGTTACGAGAGCGCCCCCGACCGCACGCGACGCCCCTACCGCTTCTCAATTCAAAGCACGGCCCAAGCTCGGCCCCCAATTACAGGCCCCCTACTCCCGGCCCACCGCTCCCTAGCAGCGCTCCCTACCGCTCCCTACCGGCCCGCCTACCGCTCCCTAGCAGCGCTCCCTACCGCTCCCCAGCACTCCCTACCGCTCCCCAGCACTCCCTACCGCTCCCTTCCCGCTCCACCATGCCCTCGTTCAACTCAGCGGTCTCGCTCCCCACAAAACGACTATACGACCCGGCCGCCAACCGCCTCCGCGAGTGCACCAAGCTCCCCAAGGAGTTCGTGCTCGCCGACACCCACGCCGACGAGCTCATCCTCAAGGTCAAAATGGTCGGCGTCAACTACCAGACCGACTTCTCGCCTGCCAGCCCCCGCGCAGTGGTCCCCGGCTCCAAGATCATCGGCAAGGTCCACGCCATCACCCACCACGCCCGCCTCGCCGCCTTCCGCGACCTGCCCGGCGCCAAGTACTTGGTGTTCCCCTACTCGTCCTGCGCCCTCCAGAACGACGCCCGCTGCGCCAACTGCCGCCACCTCGACAAGCGCGCCGCCCCCACCCTCTCCTACAAGTCCTACGCCCTCCACGCCCGCTACCCGTGCCTCCGCAACCTCGTCTACGGCGTCTCGCTCGACGGCGGCTTCCAGGACTACCTCAAGGTGCCCCACCCCGCGGAGTCGCTCCTCCGCGTCCCGGACAACATCAGCCTCCACGACACCTGCTTCTTGCTCGACATCATGTTGCCGTTCTACTCCTTCTTCAAGGACCACCTCATGGACAACCTCCGCGGCGCCGACGACGCGGCGGCCGCAGCGGTGCCGGGCGCCGCCGCCGCGTCCCCGGACGAGCCGGGCGCGTTGGGCAACATCTTGATCATCCTCAACAGCATCGCGCGCGAGGTCAACGACGTGCTCGTGGTGCTCAAGCACTTCCACGTGGACCAGAAGACCGTCAGCTTCGTCGACCGCAAGAAGCTCGCGCGCATGGCCGACGCCGAGCGCGCCAACTACCACCGCCGCTTCAGCCAGATCTTCATCTTCCACTTGACCGACGACGCGGTGGCGTTCGCCACCAGCTGCGCCGTCTCCGCGGGGCTCGAGGCCACCAAGGACCGCTACAACGTGGTCTTGTTCGACCAGCACCACCCGGAGGCGCTCGCCAAAAACAGGTACCTCGACCGCTACCACACCGACGTCACCTTCCACCACTTCAAGCTCTCGTACAAGGACAAGGTCAACGCCAAGGAGTTGCTCGCGGTGCTCTCGGGGTTGAACAAGAAGGCCCGCAAGTCGCTGGCGTCGTCGCCGTCCTCGTCCTCGGCGTCGTCGCTCGTCTCGCTCCCGCCCCAGGAGACCCCGCAGAGCCAGCGGCCCTCCATCGCCAGCATCGAGTCCACCGGCTCCACCTTCTCCACCGGCAACCACTCCGTCAACTCGGACAGCACCACCGCCACGATTTCTTCAGGTAAGAACATCGAGACCAAAAAGACCTTGCGCTTCCGCGAAGACGAGTCCATCATCGGCGCCGCGCTGTCGGCCCCCGACGCGCCCGCCAAAAGCGTGTCGGCCGACGCCGTCAAGGCGCCCCACCACTACTCGTGGCTCTGGTACGACAAGGACTACGACTTGTGCAACGAGAGCGAGCAGTCCGACGACGACGACGACGCCAGCGACGCCAAGCAGACCCACAGCGTCGCCCAGGTCAACCAGCTCTTGAAGTACCCCCGCAAGCGCACCCGCGTGTGCTACACCAACCGGTCCCACCGTCAAGACAAGTTGAATGCGTTGATCTTGTGAAGAGCCGGCCGAGCGGCGCGCCGCCCGCTTCGCTCCTACTGTGCCCCACCAGGGGGCCCCCACGACATGCTCCACGAAACCCCCATGACTCGAAACAAATCACGAACCCCTCGGCCAGACCCGACGCCGCCGCCGGGCCGTCGGGCCTCACGCCCAAGTATTGTAATATATGTATTTTATTTATGAACCGGAGGTCTATATTGAATGCAATGGCATGCGCATAACGGCCCGGCGGGCTTGGCGCTCCGTTCCTGCGCCGGTCTAGCGGCTCTTGTGGCCCAACTCGCGAAGCGTGTCCTGTAGGATTTCGCGCAACTTGTACAAGTTGATGACCCTGAGCTTCTCGTTCCGCAAGTGGGCGTTGTCCGAGGCCTGGCCGCACGGAATCTGGGCCGCCGGCGCGTTGAAGCACTTCTCGAGGAACCGGATCGACGGAATGGAGCCGCCCTCGCGGATGAGAAGCGGCACCTGGCCCCACACGCTCTTGATCTTCTCGTACAAGAGCTGGTAGACCTCGTTGGACGGGTCGCCGAGCCAGGGCTCGGCCTCGTGGAAGATGTTCACGTCGAGATGGTTGTGCGAGCCGAGCGCGCGGAACTTGTCCTCGAGGAAGTCCGCCAACGACTTCTTGATGGTGCCCAAGTCCTGGTTGGGCACAATGCGGATGGAAATGGTGGCCTTGGCCACCTGCGGAATGACGGTGTTGTTGTTGGGGCCCGAGACCTGGATCTTGTGGATCGTGAGCGATGGGTTGCGCCACTTGGCCATCAACGTGCGCAAGTCCTGGTTGTTGAAGTTGTTCTTGATCGCCGAGCGCTCGATGTTCTGGTACAACTCGACCTCGGTGTCCGCGAGCGGGAGCACGTCGTCGTAGAAGCCGTCGAGCTGGATCTTGTCGGTGACGGGGTCCACCAACTGGCTGAGCACGTGCATCATGTCCATGGTGGGCTCCTTCAGCACGCCGCCGTCGACCCCCGAGTGCCGGTCCGGCTTGTCGGACTTGATGACCACCGACGCGTTGATGACCCCGCGCAACCCGTAGTTGAGGCACGGCGTCATGTCGTCGAGCCAGTACGAGTTCGAGAGCATGATCCAGTCGATGTCGCCAATGAGCTCCTTGTGGTCGCGGATCACGTTCTGAAACCCGATCGATCCGCACTCCTCCTCGCCCTCGACGATGAACACCACGTCGCACGACAACTCCTGGCGCCGGGCAAGCTCGGCCACGGCGTAGATCGCCGCCAACGTCGGGCCCTTGTTGTCGGAGACCCCGCGGGCGTAGAGGTTGCCGTTGCGCGCCGTGAGGTCAAAGGGGTCGGTGTACCACCCCTTGGCCTCGGAGTTGGTGGCGTCCACCACGTCATAGTGGGCGTACCAGAGCACCCGGGTGGCGGGACCGGTGGCCGCCGTCTCGCTGCGCTTGAACGTCGAGTACACGATCGGATTCCCGTTGGCCACCGGCAAGAGCTTGGTGGTGCTGGCGCCCAAGACCGCCAACGTGCGTGTCAAGAAGCTGGCGCATTCGCGCGACTCCTCCAAGTAGAGCGTCGGGAACTTGGACACCGTCTTGTACGAGATGTACGAGCGCAAAGTGGCCAAGAGCTGCTCGTTGGAGTAGACGGCCGCGTCGCCGGGCGGCCCGCCGACGGGCGCCAGCCCGCAGATGGCCGCCTTGGGGTCCTTGGGCGTGCCGACGTGGGTGATGTCCCAGAGACAGAGCGCCTTGTGGCCCCCCGACACCAAGTAGGTGGCCGAGGAGTCCGCGGCGGGGAAGATCTTGACGGCAAGCACCGAGCCGTTGTCGGCGCTGTTGTAGTCAAAGTAGGGGTCGTCCTGGGAGATTAGTACGGCTTCGTCGTTGCGGCCAGCGTGCGGCGAGTTGTTGCCGGTTTCCTCGTTGAGGTGCCACGCCACGGGCGAGTGGGCCTTGAGGGTGAACTTGACGAGCCCGCCGAGGTTGGACGCCTTGAAGATGCAGTCGTTGTGTATGCCGAGCGAGAGGACCTCGTCGTACAGGGAGGAGCCGGCGCTGGCGCTGCCGGCAAAGTGGAACGAGCGGATCATCTGGAAGGTGGTCAAGTCCCACACCTTGATGGTGGAGTCGCAGAGCCCGACGTAGAGATAGTCCTGGACGGACATGGACAAGATGGAGCTCTCGTTGTCGAGAGAACGGAGGCGGGTCAAGGCGACGTGGGAGGCGGCGTCCGGGTCGATGGCCCACACGTTCACCTTGCCGTCGCCGCCGCACGAGACGAGGTGGAGGGCGCCGGCGTCGCCGAGGGGGCAGACCTCCATGCAGTAGACGTAGCCGTTGTGCGCGAAGCGGATGAGGTCGTTGGCGTGGACCTCGACGAGCTCGGCGTCGTGCAGCGACGACGAGTTCTTGCGCATGAGCTGGTGCTTCGACTGGAGGGTGTTGAGCGAGCCGCCGGGGCCCTTCGAGTCGAAGAACTTGTTGTAGCGGAGGTAAGGGAGGCGGTCGAGGGTGCGGGTGCCGGCGGGCGGCGCCGGCGCCGGGCGCAGGTCGAGGTGGAGGCGCGCCCAGAGAATGGCGGCGTTCTGGGCGCCGATGAAGAGCGTCAGCAACGCGCCGTTCCACGCCACCAGGAAGATGTCGCCGATGTCGAGCACGGTGTAGATGACGTGGGTGCAGAGGTCGGTCTCGTCGAGGCGGGCGAGGTCCCACACCTTGACCAACGAGTCCGAGCCCGCCAGAAAGAGGTGGCTCTCGTCGTCGGTGAGCGCCAAGCAGAGCACCAGCGACGAGTGCTCCTCGACGCTGCACGCGATCTCGTGCTTGAGGCTGAAGTCGACGGTGTCGTAGACCAAGATCTTGGAGTCCTGCGTGCCGCAGAAGAGGAGCTTCTTGCGGGGGGCCGGCACCACACAGAGGATCAGGTGGGTGTGCGTCCACTTGTGCACGAGGCTCGGGGCGATGGCGCCGCTGGCGGTGCCGCCGGGGCTGCACACGCGCTCGCTGGACGGCTGGCCGTTGGCGCCGCCGCTTTCGCTGCCGTCATTGTGGCTGCCATTTTGGCTGCCATTTTGGCTGCCACCTTCGTGCTGGCCGTTTTGGCCGGTGCCCACGGCGCCTTTTTCGCGGCCGCTCTTCCAGCACACGCAGCCGTCGGGCGTCGGCAGCGCCGTGAACGCCAAGTTGGGCGAGTTGAGCTTGCCGTGGCCGGGCGACGCGGCCGGCGTGCCGGCGAGGTGGAGCTCCAGCAGGCTGATGGGGAGCGACGGGCGGAGCGGCTTCAGCACGTACTCGCCTTCGTGGATGATGCCGCGGTTGAAGCGCCGCGGCGTGGGGCGCTGGGGGGAGGGCGGGTCCATGGGAAGAAGAGTGGTGGGAGAAGATGGAGGTGTGGAGGAGGTGATGGAGCCACATTGGGAAGTGTGGACTGGCGGCAGGCGCGATGGGTCACGTGCCGTCGCGTCACGTGACCCCGAAGCTGTCGCGCGAGCGCGCGCTTGGTCCGGGCTGACCAAGCCGAACGGCTGTGCTGCCGCCGGCGGGTCTGGTGGCTGCTCCCCCGGGGCTTAGTCAGCTCGCTCATTTCCGCGCCGGCCCACGTGGGGCCTAATTAAAAAAGAAATGGAGCTTGGCACAACGGTCAAACGTGAAGACGTCTCTCCTCTTTCGGCCCCTATCAAGAAAATTTTTGCTAACGGTCACACGAGCAGAAGCCAATTCAGTAACTTGTCACACGAGCTCTTCCCCCAGCACCCTTGGCAGAAAGCTTAAACCAGAAGCAGACAGCTGAAACCGTTGCGACCCCGATAACACACCGCCCCACTATCGCACCCCCCAGCTAGACCCACCCAGCCCCCAGCAAACTCCCCCGATGAAGTTTGCCCACTCGTTGAAGTTCAACGCGGTGCCGGAGTGGCAGGACTACTACGTCAACTACCCGGCGCTCAAGAAGCTCATCTACCGGCTCCTGGAGGAGCAGCTTGCCGTGCAGGCCGCTCCGAACGACGGCAGCTACGACTTGGAAAAAGTCAACCCCACCACCATCTCCGAGTTGGTGGAAAAGTACAAGTTCGCCAAGCAGGCCGAGCACAGCCACCGCGAGCTGGCGGCCGAGCACCAGCAGCGGGTGCGTGCCAACTCGCGCGCCGCCAAGTTCATCAAGAAGTTCCGCCGCGGCGCCCCCGCCGGCAGCGCGCCCGGCCCGGCCGACGAGCCAAGTGCAGGCACGTCAGCGCGGGCCACCGGGCCCGACGGCAAGACGGGCCTGTCGACCGAGTCGTTTTCGATGGAGGTCAACTCGACGGTGGCCACGTTGCAGAGCGGCAGCGGCGGCGCGTCCGACGACGAGCAGGAGGACTACGCCGACGCGCGCCTGGCCAGCTTCGACCCGCTCCGGGTGTTTGCCAAGCACTTGTTGGCGGAGTTGGCCAAGATCTCGGACTTCTACGAGTCCAAGGAGGCGGCCATCTTGCACGAGTGCGACAACTTGGTCAAGGACTTGGAGCGCAACCAGTTGGACGTCGACGCCGCGTGGCGGCTGACGGCCGCGTACGGCGAGGCCGGCGTCTTCGAGGAGGGCGCGTCCAGCGGGGCGCATGCCCACGACGCGCCGTACGGCGCGTCGGGCGCCGCCGCCGCGCCCGACCTCGAGAAGCAGTCGGTGGTCGTCGAGCAGTTGGAGGACGACGACGACGACGACGACGATGACGACGACGACGACGACGACGAGCACTCGCACAACTCGGCGCTCCTCACGCACACCGACTTCGCCACCAGCCAGCAGATGAAGATCACGCTCCGGCGCAAGTCGACGGCGCTCTTCATCGGCGTGCTGGAGCTCAAGCTGTTTGTCGAGCTCAACAAGATCGCGCTCACCAAGATCTGCAAGAAGTTCGACAAGACGTGCAGCTACGCCACCAAGGTGGACTTGATCGAGAACTACCTCCCGGCGCACTACCGGGTGTTTGTCGCCGGCACCGCCGAGCGGTTGGACGCCACGGTCGAGCGCCTCGTGCGCATCCACGCCTTGTTGAGCGGGCGCTTGACGCCGCGCACCACCGCCGCCGACCTCGAGCACGTCCGCAGCGACTTGAAGAGCCACCTCCGCGACCACATTGTGTGGGAGCGCAACACCGTGTGGAAGGACTTGCTCTCGTTGGAGAAGAAGTCGTACGGGCTCCACCTCGACGACGCCGCCACCGCCAACAAGATGGGCGACGAGGCCGCGGCGCACCAGTCGCAGATGTACGTGCGGACGCGCCGCGTGGTCCTCCCGCGCGGGTGGACGGTGCGCGGGCGCGACTCGGTGCGCTTGCCCGTGGCGTTGCTCCAGTGGCAGATGGTCAAGCTCGCGGTGATCGTCACCGTGTTCGTGGTGCTCCTCACCGTCAAGACGTTCAACGACCCCGAGCAGGCGCGGTGCCTCGCCGTGCTTGTCGCCGCCGCGATGCTCTGGGCGTCCGACGCCATCCCGCTCTACGTCACCGCCATGTTGGTGCCGCTCCTCGTCGTCACGTGCAAGGTGTTGAAGGCCACCGACGGCAGCGGGCCCATGGCCGCCAAGGACGCCCTGGCGTACATCCTCGGCACGATGTGGCTGTCGGTGATCATGATCTTGATCGGCGGCTTCACCATGGCCGGCGCCTTGTCCAAGTACAACGTCGCCAAGGTGGTGTCGTCGTTCATCTTGGCCGGCGCCGGCACCAAGCCGCGCAACATCTTGCTCAGCATCATGGCGGTGTCGCTCTTCTTGCTGATGTGGATCTCCAACGTCGCCGCGCCCGTGCTCTGCTTCTCGCTCATCCAGCCGGTGTTGCGCACGCAGGCGACGGACTCGCCGTTCTCGCAGGCGTTGGTGTTGGGGATCGCGTTGGCGTCCAACGTCGCCGGCATGGCGCTGCCCATCGCGTCGCCGCAGAACGTCATCGCCATGGAGTACATGGACCCCAACCCCGGGTGGGGCAAGTGGTTCGCCGTGGCGCTCCCCGTCTCCATCCTCGCCATGCTCGGCATCTGGCTCGAGTTGATCTTCACCTTCAAGATCGCCGACGTCAAGCTCAAGCCGTTCAAGCCCATCCGCGACCGCCTCACCGCCAAGCAGGTGTACGTGTGCGTCGTCACCGTGGCCACCATCATCTTGTGGTGTGTCATGACCAAGATCGAGGGCACCTTTGGCGAGTCGGGCATCATCTCCGTCGTGCCCATCGTGCTCTTCTTCGGCACCGGCATGTTGAAGGCCGACGACTTGAACAACTTCCCCTGGAGCATCGTGTGGCTCGCCATGGGCGGCCTCGCGCTCGGCAAGGCCGTCACGTCGCTGGGCTTGCTCAGCACCATCGCCCAGGCGCTCCAGAAGAAGATCATGGACTTCGACGTGTTTGTCATCCTCATTGTGTTTGGCGCGCTCATCTTGGTCGTCGCCACCTTCGTGTCGCACACCGTCGCCGCCTTGATCATCATCCCGCTCGTCAAGGAGGTCGGCGAGAGCTTGCCCACGCCCCACCCCTTGATCTTGGTCATGGGCACCGCCTTGCTCTCGTCCGGCGCCATGGGCTTGCCGACGTCGGGCTTTCCGAACGTCACCGCCATCAGCATGACCGACGAGGTCGGCCGGCACTACTTGACCGTCAACACCTTCATCACGCGGGGGGTCCCGGCCTCGATCATCGCCTACGTGTGTGTCGTCACCTTGGGCTACGGGATCATGCACTCGTTGAGCTTTTAGGCGGCCGCCGTGGTGGCCGCAGCACTGCTCGCACTACTCGCTGGTTCTCTGCCCACGCATTTTCATCCCTCACTAAATCCTTAGACTCCTCAAAATCAGTCATTAGATCTTTTCGCTAGACTTAGAATCACTGTCAATAAATCTTTTCGTTACACTCAAAAGTAGTCATTAGCTCTTTTCGCTACACTTGAATCACTGTCAATAAATCGTATTAGTTACACCTTAAATATATGCTGTTGCTACCAAGCAGGGCCGGCCGTCTTGCGGCGGCGGGGTATGAGAGGGCAGCACACAAGCGTGCACTGCTCCCAAGGGGGTGGCGGCAGGGGCGGCAGCGAGCTGTGCTCGCAGTGGCCGTGGGTTGGTTGTGTGGTGGCGTTGTGCCTGGCGGTGGGCCTGCGGTGGCGGTGGTGCCTGGCGGTGGTGCCTGGCGGTGGTGCCTGCGGTGGTGCCTGCGGTGGCTGCTTTTTTTCGGTTGTTTGGGCTCGCTAGCTCTCGCTAGCTCACGCTCGCTCACTAGCCGCCGTAGAGGTTCCGCTGCACCTGCTTGTACGCGCCGCCGTCGTCACACCGCTGGAGAAGAAGCCCGAGGTACGGCGAGTACGTGGGGTCGGTGAGCGCCCTTTGCGTGCCGTCGGCAAGCACGCCGCTCTTCTTGTACTTCTTGAACTCCCCGGCGAGGTCGATGTTCTTCCACACGCCGCTGTCCCAGAGGTTGCTGGCGATGTTCGACGACAACGGCAAGAGGTCCTTGGACTGCGCGAGCTCCACCACGATCGGCACCACGATGCCCGAGTCGTTCAACGCCTGGAACACGTCGGTGAGCCCGCGCGTGATGAAGTTGCTCTGCAACACCGAGCTGGCGATGTTGGTGAAGAAGGTGGCGGCCGAGCCCGAGTACGCCGACGCGGTCGCGTTGGCGCGCTTGCGGAGCGGCCCGGCGCCCACGTCGCGCTTGGTGGCGTTGTTGTAGTCGTCCAGCGACGCCTTGCTCTTGGTGTTGAGCACCAAGTCGTGGATCATCTGGAACGTCAAGTCGTCGCCGGAGCCGAGGTTCTGCAACAACTGCGGCACCCAGTACTGCGTGGTGAGAAGCACCCCGAACCGGTCCAGCAACACGTTGCGGTTGGCCTCGTTCTTGAGGAGCCCGTCGAGCGTCAGCGTGAGCAAGCCCGTCTCGCGGGCAATCTGCAAGATCTGCGACATGTTGAGCGACACCGTGAACGTCAGCGAGCCCGACGTCGCGAGGTTGAGCACGTCCGCGAGCAACACCGAGATCTTGTCCGTGGTGGCGTTGCTCTGCGCCAACTCGTGCACCACGTCGAAGATGATCCCGCTGGCGTACACCAGCCGGAAAATGCCCTCGAGCGTCGACGTGAGCCCGCGCTTGTCGAACGTGTGGTACGTCTCGCTGGTGGAGGCGTCGTCGTCGACGGCGTCGTAGCGCTCCTCATCGGCCGCCACAAACTGCTCCACCAACTGGCCCAACTCGCGGTACTCGTGCGGAAGCACGTCGAAGCTGGGGCCGGCGGCGGTGGCGCCGGCGATGGCGCTCACGCCCGCCACGAGCGGGAGAACCGCGTGCAAAAAGGTCGAGATCTTCATGGTGCCTGGCGGAGGGGGTCAGACTTTTTGGCTTTCTCTTCCGCTGCTCTGGCGGTGCAGCCGTCGCTATTAATACGTTTGGGTTTCGCTGCCTGGGTGCATCTGCTCGGTTAGGTGCCTCTTGCCGCATTAGGCAACTTTTGTTCTCCACACCCCAATCGGGCAATGCCCTTAATGAGCTGCGACCCAAAGCACGGCAAACGTAAATAGACTCGCCCGGCGGCTGGCGCTGCACCGGCCTCCTGGGCGCGCTGGCGGCGGCACCCGGCGGTGGGGCAGCCGTGGTGGCAGCGGTGGCCAGCCCGCTGCGCTGGGACAGCACCAGCGGGCGCCGGCGGGGCGTGAGATCACACGCTCACGTGACGCGCCGCACGTGATCCCGCTGCTCTTTCCTATTCCGTTAAATGCTCGGGCAATAGGACTGCCCGATCCGGCAATTTCGCGAGATGCCAATGATACCGAGTTAGGTCATCTGCAGCACCGCTCCGGCCGGGCCCAGGCAGCGGCGCTTCATAAGTAACGGGCAGCGGCGCCCCTGATTTGGGCCCAAGAAAGCACCGCCACTTCTCCGTCCACCGCCCGTTGGTTTCCCCCGTTTCCACCACCGTCCTTCCACCACCGTCTTCCCTTTCCATCACATCTTCCGACGCTAAGCATGAGATTGTTGCAAGCGTTGTCCTTCACGTGCCTTCTTTCCGCGTTCGTGGGCGCCCTCCCGTACGCCATGCCGGTGGACGACTCCAAGTTTGACGTCGAGCAGTACTTTGGCTCCGTCTTGGAGACCCGCTTGCCGCAGGGCTTGCTCGAGCGCATGCACGACGACGTGCTGTCGCTCTCCAAGCGGGACTCCACCACCGCCGACTCGCTCGTGCGCGCCATCAACAAGTCGGACATTCTCTTTTCCATCTTGGACGACTTCTCGGGCCACCCCGACCGCATCGAGAAGCTCGCCAACATCACCGCCAAGTTGCTCAAGTCGGTCAACGGCTCCGGGGCGTCGGTGTCCAAGCTCTTGCCCGCGCTCAACCTCACGCAGCTCGTGGGCATCGTCGTCGACTCGGGCTTGCCCGCGTCGTTGTTGGACGGCACGTTGTTGGACGCGTCGTTCCGCCCCGTCATCCTGGACTTGATCTACCGCGTCGTCGACTCCAACATCGCCACCATCACCTTCCTCGCCGACACCATCTTCGCCAAGAGCGTCAACGTCAAGCGCGACTCGAGCGGCGGGCTCGCGACGTTCGTCACCAACGTGGCGACGTCCTTCTTGGGCTCCAAGCTCTTCACCAACGGCTTGTCGACCGTCTTGGACGCGCTCAACGACACCGGCGTCGCCGTGTATGTGGTCAAGCGCGCCGTCGCCAACGAGGGCTACCAGAACATGACCGTCGACTTTGTGCGCGACCTCCAGAAGACGGGCGCGCTCAGCTTCGACCTCAGCAGCCTCAACGTGTCGGGCTTGTTCGACGTCGTGCTCGCCAACCCGGCCGTGCTCACCAGCGGGCTCAACGCCGTCTTGAACGGCGGCGACGAGCTCATCTCCGTCGCCGGCAAGTACGCCCCCGCGGTGCTCGGCATCGTCAGCGACTTGGAGAAGAAGGGCTTGTTCAACGAGTTGAACGCGTACCTCTTCCCGGCGACGCTGACGACCGCCGCCGCGACCACCACCACCGTCAAAAAGGACGCCACGGCCGCCGCCATTTCTGGTGGCTCGGCGACCGCCACGTCCACCACGGCCACCGCCACCAAGAGCGCGGCCGCGAGCTCGAAAAACGGCGCCGCCGGCTCGCGCGCCGCCGCCCGCGACTCGCCGCTCGTGAAGGCGGCGCTCTTCGTGCAGTCCGTCGTGCTCGGCGGGTTGTTGTTGATATAGGCGATTTGCACCCACTGCCCGGGCACCCGGGCCTGCGCTCGCAACGAGCAGCCGCCGGTAGACACACGACGGCGCTCTCCATACCATTCTGCATCACGTGCGGACCTAATCACGTTACCCATATAGTTAGTCTACAGACAAGTTCAAGAGTGTAGGGCCCGTTAGGCCGTTAGGGGCCATTCAGGGACATTACGGGTGCCATTGGACGCTGTCTGACTCTTTGCGACACTACCCTTTGGGACTGTGCCCTTGCGATGAAGACCCTTGCTATAAGGACCATTGCGATCGCCCCTCGCACTGGCTCTATCTTGCGACACCTTCGCTCTCGACACCCACGCTCTGCGACACCCACGCTCTGCGACATCTCTGCGACACCACTGCGACCGCCAAAAGTGGCAATTGGCGAGATCAGATCCACGTTTGTCGCCTGACAGTTGAAACCGCTGAAACAGACGCTGGAACGTCACGCACCACACGCCATGAGCTACACGCGCGACGACTCAGTGTCGCCCACCGGCACGCCGCACGCTTCGGGTGCGCCGCACGTTTCGGGTGTGCCGCACGAGCTGGCTGGCGGGGCGCCCGCTTCGGAGTACGCCGCTGAGCCCGCTGGGGCTCCGGAGCCCGCAGCGGCTGCAGCTCACGAGGGCCCGGCGCCCGCAGCCTACACGGGCCCGGCGCCCGGCGGCTGGCACCGCCGCCAGACGAGCTACGTGGGGCCCGCGACGACGGCACCCGCCCACGAATCATCGCCGTTGCTCCCGCGGTCGGGCCCCGTGTCCCGCCGCGCCAGCGAGACCAGCAACTTGCAGCGCTTCACCCAGAACTACCTCCTCCCCGCCGCCCGGTGGGTGTACCACCCGATGGCGGGCTCGCCGAAAAAAAAGGCGCCGGCGGACGAGACCGCGTACCGCATCGAGTACTCGATCTTCAAGCCGTTGCGTGCGTACCGCC
Source organism: Suhomyces caryicola (assembly GCA_030568635.1). Classification (NCBI taxonomy): domain Eukaryota; kingdom Fungi; phylum Ascomycota; class Pichiomycetes; order Serinales; family Debaryomycetaceae; genus Suhomyces; species Suhomyces caryicola. The sequence goes on along the minus strand of JAJMGG010000026.1, from coordinate 112,975 downwards.
AGTTGGCCAGCGAGCGCGACGTGTTGATGCACTGGAAACGCGTGGTGGAGAGCGAGACCGGCGAGCGCTTCGACGTGCCGGACAACTACGTCAGCAGCGCGCAGTTTGACGCGCTCATCGCCGCCGTCACCGACCTCATCGAGGTCGAGGGAGTGCGCCCGCAGCGGATCGTCCAGGGGTCCTCCGGGAGCTACTTTGTGTTTAAGCGGGCGGCAGGGGACGGGCAGGCCAGCGGTGACGGGGAGGCCAGCGGCGACGGGGAGGCCGGCGGCGACGGGGCCGGCTCGCTCACCAGGGCCGGCATCTTCAAGCCCAAGGACGAGGAGCCGTACGGGCCGCTCTCGCCAAAATGGACCAAGTGGATGCACCGCACCTTCTTCCCGTGCTTCTTCGGGCGCCTGTGCCTCATTCCCAACTTGGGGTACATCAGCGAGGCCGCGGCGTGCCTTCTCGACCGCCGCTTGTTGTCGTACATCGTGCCGTTCACCAGCGTCGTGTACCTCCGCTCGCCGGCCTTCTACTACTCGTACTGGGACAGGGCCGGCGCGCCCGGCCGCTTGCCGCTCAAGATCGGGTCGTTCCAGGTGTTTCTCGACGGCTACACCGAGGCGCACGTGTGGTTCCGCCGCTTCCCGGTGCCCGACGACGTCGACCGCTTGCCGGAGACGCTGGACGTCCGCGTCGGCCCCGGCACCGCCGACTGCGACAGCTGCTTCCGCTGGTCGAAAAGCACGCTCGTGCAGTTCCGCGAGGAGTTGGAGAAGTTGGTCATCTTGGACTACATCATGCGCAACACCGACCGCGGGCTCGACAACTGGATGATCAAAATCAAGTGGAGGACCGTCGACGAGACCGCGGACTACAAAACGCTCCGCCCCACCGTCAAGATCGGCGCCATCGACTCGGGGTTGGCCTTCCCGTGGAAGAACCCGGACGAGTGGCGCTCGTTCCCGTTCGGGTGGTTGTTCTTGCCGCTCCTGGTCATCGGCCAGCCGTTCTCGCGCAAGACCCGCGTCCACTATCTCTCGTTGCTCACGTCCAAGCACTGGTGGGAGCACACGGTCGTCGCGCTCCGCGAGGTGTTCGAGATGGACGTCGACTTCAAGGAGCGCATGTGGTTGAAGCAGTTGGCGGTGTTGAAGGGCCAGGCGTTCAACGTGGTCGAGATCTTGAAGTTGAGCTACGCGGGCCCGTTGGAGCTCACCCGCCGCGAAAACTTGCTCGTGTGGGACGACGTGATGTACATCCCGAAAACACTCCGCTACGAGTCGGTCATCGACGCGATGCAGACCAGCGTGTACGATTTCGGCGCGTTTGCGGGGGGCGACCCTGAGAGGCCAGACGAGCCCGAGCTCGCGACGACCAACGAGGAGCCCGAGCTCGCGACGACCAACGAGGAGCCCGAGACGCCTGACGAGCGCGAGGCGACCAACGAGCCCGACACGCCTGACGAGCCTGAGACGTCTCAAGAGCCCGCGGCTGGGCTAGAGGAGCCCCAGAAAGCGTGGCCAGTGCACCCCGCCAAGGAAAGCGAACCCCCAGCCAGCGACGGGCCCCTCAACGGCTACGACTACAACTTGTCGCACCTGGTGCCCGACGTGATTGAATCCGAGCAGGGGAACCGAAGGGTGATCATCGAGCGGATCGAAAAAGTGACCAGCCGGCCGCCAGTCTTCACATGGTGTTAGCGGGGCGATGGGCCTCGGGGTGCGGCCGGACGGCGCGATGGGCCGCGGTGTCATATGCTTCGAAGCGGTGCCATCGCATGACTGCTATCTGCAACAGAGCCCTCGTTCGCAGCCACATATGCGTCGTGGCAGTGGAATTCGCCCACTTGCTGCAGCGAACATTTCTGTCCTATGCGCCAGTGGGTGCGTGGGGAAGATGCGTAATTACGGCGAGCAGGACCCTAGCCCGAAGCGGCCAGGATCTTGGCTTCAGAGGCAAGTCTTCAGAGTCAAGTCTTGCGAGTCGTGGCTTCTTCCTGATTTCTGGATCTTTCCGATTTCTGGCTCTTCCCGATTTCTGGCTCTTCCTGATTTCGGCTTCTCGCTGGCTTCCGTTTCCCTTTTACGGCCGGATTTTTCAGTGGTGATTTTTCCGCGGTGTCCAAAAATATTATAGAATACGCTAGCACTTGCAGAAAATAACCGCCAAGGGTGTGCCAAAGCGGCCAATTATTCAGACGCCTGACGAGTATTCTGGAACTGTGGTACTCTTCCAAAAAGAAGGGTTCAGACGGCTGCATCGGGACTAATGGGCATCGGGCGAAATACTCGTGCAACAATAAATACATGCTAGATCGATACATAGGACACAAAGAACACCGGGGGCTTGGCGGGGGCTCCCCGGGCCGCGCATACACTAGTCTGATTTGGCGACGGAGCGGGCGGCAAACACGCCCGGCCCTGCGTAGTCGTAGAACGGCCGGGCCTGGACGATCTTGAGCTCAAAGTGCTTCATCGTGCTGGCGTCGTTGATCTTGCCGACGACGCCGGCGCCGACGCTCTCGGTCGCCATGGCGTGGGTCAAGTGGAGCGTCTTGGACATGACGGTGAGGACCTGGGCGACGGCCGCGGTGAGCGCCGCGAGGTCGTCGGACGCGGGCGCGCCGGCGAGCGGCGCCAACTGGAGGTGCAACTTGTCGAGGAGCAAGGCGGAAAAGAGGTCGCCGACGCCGGTGAAGTACGAGTTGATGACGGGGACCTCGAAGAGGCGGAACGCGGCGGCGCCGGCGGTGGAGACCGCGCAGCCGATGTAGTCCGGGCGGCCGAGCACCAGGGCGCCGTCGAGTGACGTGATCACTACAAAGCGCACGCCGTACTCGGCGTGGAGCACGGCGACGGCGGCGCGGAGGCGCTCGAGCGAGGTGATCTTGTAGCCGACGAGCAACTCCAACTCGAACTGGTTGGGCGTCACCACGTCGACGATGCGGGCGGCCAAGAGGGCCTTGTTCTGCGCCACGCAGTCCTCGTCGACGTACAAGAAGTCGTTGTCGCCCATGACGGGGTCCAAGAGGTACAAGACCCGGGGGTTCTGGCGCTTCAACGCCGCGACGAAGCGGTGGATCTTGGCGATGATCTTGGCGCTGGGGACGTACCCCAGGAGCACGGCGGTGTAGGCCACGGGGAGCGCCGTCAACTGGTCGAGAATGGGCGCGAGCTCGGCGTCGGTGTCGATGGCCGCGCCTCTCACGGAGCCGTACCCGGTGTGGTTTGAAAAATTGACGGTGTTGACGTAGTCGACCTCCCAGCCCTGGCACTGGAGGGGGAAGATGGCCGCCTTGCCCCCGACGTACCCATGGACTACATGGGACTGTATAGAGAGCACCGACTTCATGGGGCAACGGAACAGGGTGCTGCGGGTGCCGCTGGCGATTTTGCCCTCAAAGGGCCGGCGGGCGGGCGCTCGTTGGAGGTCGCTGTTCGCCCACGGGCCGCCCGCTGGGGCCGAACAATGTGCTCAGTATTGTGCGCAACACGTCAAACGACGAGCGCGGAAAAGAATGAAGGAGCAGCAGCGCCGGCGGGACTGGGCGCTGAAAAAGAAAAGGAGGTTCTAGAGCCTTGTTGCGTTTTTTGTGTTTGCTCAGCACCCGTGTCGTAACCGTAAGGGTGAGCTTTGTTGCAGCCGGGCATGGCGGAGCGGAGGGAGGGGCTGACGGGCTGACGGTGAAGGCAGAGGCAACGAGACACCCGGCGAGGCAGACGGCGAGGCAGACGGCAGAGGCGGCGAGGCAGACGACGGGCCGGGAGCACCGTCGTGCTACGCTGCTCGCCGCAATTACACTTTCCGCACTGCCACCGCCACTACTGCCGCAAAAATGGGCCCCACGCCAGCCGCCCGCGCACTACCCTCAGCAACCTCTCCCTGTGAATTTTCCCTGGCGCGATCAGATCAGCTCCGCACCGCTATCTAATTTCAGGCTCAGGCTTGTCGCCTGAAACACTGTGGCCGTGATACAAAGCCCGGCGGCGAAAATATTGCAAACAAACCAGCGGGTCTGCCCCCCGGGCCCCATACAGGCCGTTCCACTCGCCCAGGCACCTGCTGCCCGCACGCCTGGCCACACCCCTCCTAGCGCACCCGCGTCGTGATGGGGGTCCTGACTCGAAACCGCCCGCTCGTCTGCCGCTGTTTATTATTGGCGTTATTATGACGCAATGTTTGGCCCCGGCGTATTATCTAAATGATATTTTTAGTTTTGCGAAACGCGCGCGCCTTTCTTAATCCTCCCTGGGGACGAATCCGGTGGATGATTCCAAGAGTAGTGCGGCTCCGGCTTTGCAACGCCTAGTTTTTCGCCTCCCCTCTCTGGCGCCCGCTCGGGAAATTTATTTCCATTATATAAGTCGCCCGATTTCCAGAGACCCTGCCGCTACTTTTCCTCCAGTCATCTTTTGATCCGCAAATCGTTGATTCCCTTTTCTTTCCGCCACCGTCTCCCCCCCCCCTGACCTCCACCCTTCCCCCACCATGTCCGATCACGTTGTTGAAGCCCCCGCCTCCAAGGCGTCCATGGCGTCCTTCAAGTCGTCGCTCCCGCCCAGAAAGAGAGCAAAGACCCAGGAGGAAAAGGAGCAGCGCCGCGTGGAAAGAATCCTCCGCAACAGAAGAGCCGCCCACGCCTCGCGCGAGAAGAAGCGCAAGCACGTGGAGTACCTCGAGTCCTACATGGTCAAGCTCGAGCTCAACTTGGCGACTCTCCAGGCGAACTTTGACGCCGTCGCCGCGGCGGCCGGCGCCGAAAAGGTGGCCTCCGCCGCCGTGCAGCCCTTGGAAGACATCCTGGACTTGCGCGAGAGAATACACTCCAACATGACGTGCGCGTCCTCCAAGAAACTGTTGAACGACGACGACGACGATGACGACGACGACTTCTCCAGCCTCGACCCTTCGCCCGAGCAGGACTCCAAAAAGAGAAAGTTGAGCACCTCCTCAACCGCCTCGCCCAGCCCTTGTTCGGCCGCCGAGGACGACGAAGAAGTCACCAAGGTCAAGCAGGAGCACTCCAACCCCTCCTTGTCGGCTCCCGCCGAGGAGTCCACCAGCATCGCCTCGAAGGTCAAGCTGGAATACAACTGCGACTCCTTGTCTGTGCCATCCCACGAATCCACAACCTACTTCAACTACCTTTCCCCGGTGTCCATCAACTCACCCACAAACTCACCCTCCGACTTGATGTTGACCAAGAATGACTCAGTCAACTCCCCCATCACCTCTCCCTACCACTCATCCAACTTATCCTCCCCCACACAAAACTCTACTCACAGATTCGACTCCACAAGCACGTATGATTCAATGGAGCAAAATTCAGCAGCAATTTTGTCAGCCCAAGATGCTTCCACGATACAGATCTGCCCGGAGAAGATCGGCACTGCTCTCAGCATGCTGGCGCTCCGGTGCTAACCGACTCGCCCACTCGACAATGATGACTGTTCTCTGCTTGTCCTTCTGGCCCCCAATCCGCTGGCAACCCTCCCGTTGCCGGAGAATGATTTCAGCTGTGTGTTGATCGCACAAGAAATGTATATTAATTAGAACACCGCTGCGTTTGGCAATGCATCTGTTCTAATTAATATACGTGGATATTTCTTAGCGATCGCCCCGCAGCTGAAACCGTTCTCTTGCGATTGGGCGAGGCCGTCTGGATTTACAGCATCGAAGTAACTCTCGCATTGTCAAAGAGACGATTTAGCAATACAGTATCCACGTATCTAAGAAGCGGTCTTGGCTGATCCATCGATCAATCATTTCACACTACTTGTCCCCCCTCCCCCATTTTCCATCCTGGTCTGCAGCGCCAATCATGCCTGTTTTTATGGAGTCGTTTCCCGAGGAGTACCAACACACAACCAACCACGTTAGAGGTGGTCACGAAGGTGAGAGTCATGGAATGAAGGATTTCATGATGAGCCGCAATTTCGACGAAATCAACCTCGAAGAGTCTTTCTTGAAGGACGAAGCAAACTCGTATTTGCTTGCGGACCAAGAGAGTTCTGTTCACATCAAACAAGAGGAAGACGTCGATTACGGATTGAAGATTGAAGAGTTTTTGTCATTCTAAGGTTAATATTATTTAAAGGTGTTTGTTTTATTTGTTGATTTGATTTGGGTTTATCAAATTTCAGGGTCATACTTAATTATAGTACGTTTTCGGTACACGTGACTCGTTGAGATAGGGATTGTGTTTTCATTCGTTGTTGTTCCGTTATGAAGAGTTGGCACTTGTGTGCTTCAACTACTTCCGTGTCAAGCTAAATCAAAAAAGAAAAAAAAAGTATAAAATCAAAAATCAAAAAAAAACGAGCCAAGTTTTTGAAGAACGGACAGAGTGGACGGTATGCGCAGCGTGCGGTGATGCTGACGACTGCCTTGGACCATTAGAAGCGGGGAAAGAAGATGCCGAAGGCGCTCCATTAAGTTGTGATGCGACGGTTTTCGAGTACCGAGCTGAAGATGCGGACAGGGAAGCGAGTCAGCGCTGCTGGGCCTGTGCAGAGACCATTCTGGAAGTTCTGTTTGATTAGCTGAACGACGGTGCAGCACGAGCAAGGTCCCGGTGTCTACGGTGAGAGTGTATAGCGAAAATAAAGATAAGAAGAGTATAAGAGTAAGTGAGAGTAGAGGAGGCGTAGGGAGAGCTCTCGGTAGCGATTTGCGGCGGTGCGGTTTAGCGCAGCGAGAAGTGCGTAGCGGAAGTGCGTAGCGGGAAGTGCGTAGTAGAAGCGCGTAGCGAGAAGTGCGTAGCGAGAAGATAGCAATTAGCGGCAGTTTCTCCTAGCGACCACGAGCACCGCAGCCATGCCGCCACAGATCACGTTCGTGAGGATATCGAGGCATGTGACGGTCCCCGTCAAGATCTACGCCAAGCCGGTGGCCAACGAGAAGCGGGTGTCGTCGCTAGCGATCAACGCCAAGTCGTTGATCACGCTCAACAACAACGCCAGCTACCACACCAAGCTCTCGCAGAACTACTTGCGGGTGCTCGTCGACGAGGTGCTTCGGCCGGTGATGCTCGAGACGCTCTTCGAGAAGCCGCTCGAGGAGGTGGCGGAGTCGGCGAACCTCAGCGGCACCGTCACGGTGGCGGGCAGCGGCAGCAGCAGCAGCGACCCGAGCACGGCCATTCGCTTCCGGATGGCGGTGCCGTTGATTCTCGTGGTGAATCTCCGGATGCGGTTCCGCAAGTTGACGCCGCAGGACCTCCAGTACCTCCAGCCCAAGGAGGAGATCAGCGACCGGCCGATACGACCGGGGAACGCGCTCTCGCTCATGGTGCGGGGGGTCGAGATGGAGCCGCAGCTCCTCGTGGAGGACGAGGGGCTCATGGTGCCGGAGGACGAGCCGGGCGACGAGGAAGGCGACGCCGCCAACAAGAAGAGCATCAGCTACAAGGTGAACAGGGAGACGCTTTTCAGTAACTTGAACAGCGCGGTCAAGGTGTTTATAGTTGGATAGGAATGGATAGGTGAGGCAGGGACTGGGGGAGCTGGCGAGAGCTGGGGAGAGTTGGGGGGATCTAGCGAGAGATCTAGCGAGAGCTGGGGAGAGAGCTAGCGAGAGCTGGGGAGAGAGCTAGCGAGAGCGCACCGTAGCGCGCACCGTAGCGGGCCCGTAGGGCGCACCGGAGCCAGGCAGCGCTTGCACTTTGGGGAGAGCTACGCTTCCCTCACGCTCGCGTCGCCACACGAACAGACCGCTCACGTGACGCGACGGCAAATATCCAGACCTCCAGCCCACGGAACCACCACACCTCCGCCACCAATGACGATTCTTCGCTTCAGATCCAAGGACGGAATGTTCCGTCTCAGTGCCGACGGCGGCGACGACTTCGTGCTCATCGTGGAGCAGCTTCTCGCCAAAATAAACGCCGCCGATCTCCTGGCGGTGTACCTCAGCGACAAGCCCAACGCCAAGGGCCAGCTCGCCAGCGGGTACTGCGGGCGCACGATAGACGAGCTCGGGCTCAAGAACGGCGACTTGCTCTTCGTGGCGTACGACGAGCCGGCCGCCGCCGCCTCCGCCGCCTCCACCAACAAGGCCTCCGCCGCCACCGCCCCCACCACCTCCACCGCCAACAAGGTCTCCGGCGAGTCGGTGGCGCTCGGCGTCACCAACATCGTGCCCGCGGCGGTCGAGCAGCCGGCGGTCGACGCCGAGCTCGAGAAGCGCGACGGGCTCATCCGGCGCGGGCCGTCCAACTACTGCCGCCACGGCGCCAAGGGCATGTGTGAGTACTGCGCGCCGTTGCCGCCGTGGGACGCCAACTACCGCAAGGAGCAGGCGATCAAGCACCTCTCGTACCACGCGCACCTCCGCGAGGTGGACGACGCCCGCAACAACCGCAACAACGCGTCGTCGCACATCGCGCCGCTCGAGGAGCCCGACTACCGCATCGACCTCGCGTGCACCAACGGCCACAAGCCGTACCCGCGCGGCATCTGCTCCAAGTGCCAGCCGTCGGCCATCACGTTGCAGATGCAGAAGTTCCGCATGGTGGACCACGTCGAGTTTGCCGACTCGCTGATCCTCAACAACTTCATCGACGCGTGGCGCCAGACGGGCGTGCAGCGCTACGGCGTGCTCTACGGGCGCTACGAGCCGTTCGACAAGGTGCCCTTGGGCATCAAGGCGGTGGTGGAGGCGGTCTACGAGCCGCCGCAGGCGGGCGAGGCCGACGGGCTCACGTTGTTGCCGTGGGACGACGAGGAGCGCGTCGACGCCGTGGCGCACGCGGTGGGCTTGCACCAGGTGGGGCTCACCTTCACCGACTTGACCGACGCCGGCGCCCGCGACGGCCGCGTGCTCTGCAAGCGCCACAAGGAGAGCTACTTCCTCACCAACTTGGAGATCCTCATGGCGGCGCGCAAGCAGATCGGCCACCCCAACGCCACCCGCCACGCCAGCTCGGGGCGCTTTCTGTCCAAGTACGTCACCTGCGTCATCAGCGGGGGCCTCGCGGGCGAGATCGAGCCGCGCTCGTACCAGGTGTCCGTCGGCGCCGAGGCGTTGGTCCGCGCGGACCTCATCACAGCATCGACGCAGCCGTCGCAGGTGTACGTCAACGAGAGCAGCGACACGCGCTACGTGCCCGACATCCAGTACCTGGAGCTCAACGAGTACGGCCTCGAGGTCAAGAGCAACGCCAAGCCCACGTTCCCCGTCGACTTCTTGTTGGTGTCGCTCACCGACTCGTTCCCGTTGAACCCGCAGCCGCAGTTCTCGAGCCGCTTCGCCATCGAAAACAGAGACTTCATGGGCGACGTCCAGGACCTCGGCAAGGTGTCGCAGTACTTGGACTCGGACGTCAGCGGCCGCGGCGAGTTGTTGTGCGACTTCCACTTCTTGACGTACTTGCGCAAGACGTCCATCTTGGGCGAGAGCGAGTTTGCGTTGTTGTTGCGCTTCGTCCGCGAGCGCGACCACGACGACTACTTGCAGTTGGTGGAGAGTCCGGGCTGGATGACGTTGCTCACGATCTTGGAGAACAGCACGTGAGAAGAGGCGGCTGAAGACAAGGGGGCGGCAGACAAGAGGGCAGCAGACAAGAGGGCAGCAGACAAGAGGGCAGCGAGAGAGATATAGAGGGGAGAGCGAGTGCCAGCAGGAGAGGCGGGGGGAATACAACCGGCGGCTCAATGTATGTAGCAGGCAATGAACAGCTGAGACAGAAGTAGCGATGGTGAATCACCGTTTTGGCGTGGTGTGGTGGGGCGGTCGCACCACCGCAGCTAGGGCCTTTGCGTGTTCGCGAAGCTTCCAACTGGGCGCGCACGACCGCCCGCCACCCGGCGGCCACACCCCCCGTGCTAACCTGCAAAAAGAACCAAATCGAAGCATCGAAGCCAGAAAAAAATTTCAATTTGCGGTGAGGTATCGACATAAGAACTCGTTCTTTTACGGAATTCTAGCCCTTAATACAAACACTACAGCTCCAAAATGTCTACCCCCTTTGGTGTCGATTTAGGTAACAACAACACGGTCATCGCGTGTGCCAGAAACAGAGGCATTGACATCATCGTCAACGAAGTCTCCAACCGTAACACGCCGTCGTTGATTGGCTTCGGGCCCAGAAACCGTTTCATCGGTGAGTCGGCCAAGAACCAGCAGACGTCCAACATCAAAAACTCGGTCGAGAACTTGAAGCGCATCCTCGGGATGAACTTCAACGACCCCGAGCTCGAGATCGAGAAGAAGTTCTTCTCGTGCCCCTTGGTGGAGAACGCCGACGGCGGCGTGTCGGCCAAGATCAAGTTCTTGGGCGAGACCCAGGAGTTCACCTCCACGCAATTGGCCGCCATGTACATCAACAAGATCAAGGACATCACCTACAAGGAGACCAAGGGCAACATTGTCGACATCTGTCTCTCGGTGCCTGTCTGGTACACCGAGAAGCAGCGCCGCGCCGCTGCCGACGCGTGCAGAATCGCCGGCTTGAACCCCGTCAGAATCGTCAACGAGGTCACCGCCGCCGCCGTTGGCTACGGTGTCTTCAAGGCCAACGACTTGCCAGAGGACGAGCCCAAGAAGGTGGCTTTCGTCGACATTGGCCACTCGTCGTACCAGGTCTCGATCGCCGCCGTCAAGAAGGGTGAGTTGAAGATCTTGGGTTCCGCCTACGACAAGCACTTTGGTGGCCGTGACTTTGACATCGCCATCGCCAACCACTTTGCCGACGAGTTCAAGGGCAAGTACAAGATCGACGTCAGAGAGAACCCCAAGGCCTTCTACAGGGTCTTGACCGCCGCCGAGAGATTGAAGAAGGTGTTGTCCGCCAACACCCAGGCCCCTATAAATATCGAGTCCTTGATGAACGACGTCGACGTCTCGTCGTCGTTGTCGCGTGACGAGTTGGAAGAGTACATCCAGCCCTTGTTGGAAAGAGTCCACGTCCCCATCGAAACCGCCTTGAAGGACGCCGGCTTGACCACCGACGACATCGACTCCATCGAGGTCATTGGTGGCTGCACCAGAGTGCCATCCTTGAAGACCAAGTTGGCCGACATCTTTGGCAAGCAGTTGTCCTTCACCTTGAACCAGGACGAGGCCATTGCCAGAGGTAACGCCTTCATCTGTGCCACCCACTCGCCAACCGTCAGAGTCAGACCATTCAAGTTTGAGGACTTCAACCCATACTCTGTCTCGTACTTCTGGGACAAGGAGGAAGAAGACGAAGACCACTTGGAGGTCTTCCCAAGAGGCGGTGTTTTCCCCTCCACCAAGATCATCACCTTGTTCAGAAAGGGCGACTTTGAAGTCGAAGCCAAGTACACCACCAAGGAAGAGTTGCCAGTCGGCACCGAGCCTGTTGTTGCCAAGTGGCAACTCAAGGGCGTCGTTCCATCCGACGGCGAGACCTCGATTGCTTGCAAGTTGAAGTTGAGAAACGACCCATCTGGTTTCTACACCATCGAGTCCGCCTACACTGTTGAGGAGAAGATGGTCAAGGAGATCGTTGAGAAGGAAGGAGAAGAAGCCGCCGAAGACGCCGAGCCAGAATACCGCGAGGTCAAGAAGTTGGTCAAGAAGAACGACTTGGAGATTGTCCAGTCGTCGGCCGCTTTGCCAGACGCCGTCAGACAACAGTTGATCGAGAAGGAAAACGCCTTGGTCATGGAAGACAAGTTGGTTGCCGACACCGAAGAGAGAAAGAACGCTCTCGAGGAGTACATCTACGAGTTGAGAGGCAAGTTGGAAGAACAATACTCGAGCTTCGCCTCCGACCAAGAGAAGGAGAAGTTGACCGGCATGTTGGCCAAGACCGAGGACTGGTTGTACGACGACGGCTACGACTCGTCCAAGGCCAAGTACATTGCCAGATACGAGGAGTTGGCGTCGATTGGTAACGTGATCAGAGGCCGTTACTTGGCCAAGGAGGAGGAAAAGAAGCAGGCGCTCAGAGAAAAGACCGAGGCCAAGCAGGCCGCGTTCATGGCCGAGAAGTTGGCTGCTGCCAGAGCCGCCTCCAAGGACGGCAAGAAGGAAGAGCCAAAGGAGGAGGAGAAGAAGGAGGATCTTGACATCGATATGGATTAGAGTACATAGGAAGAATACAGAGAAAATTAGAAAAAAAAAAAAAAAAAGCAGTGGAATAGCCAAGGAAGGAACAGCGGTGGAATGAACAGCAGGGCAGCTCGCTTGTTGCGCTTGCCACTGTGTTACGCTTGCCACTGTGTTACGCTTGCCACTGTGTCTTACGCTTGCCCACTGGCCGGCTAGTCGGAAACAGGCTCAGGTCTTCGGAAAGACTCGCGGGCGTGCGCGGCCCAAACACCCGTGCCGCAGTACCCAGGCCGTCGGGCCCGGACTTGCCCAGGGCCCTGCCTGCAGAGAACGCCCGCCGAGCGCCCGCCGGCGACGAGGGCGCCACGGCGGCAGCCCCACGGGCCCCCAGCGGGCGGCAGCCATTGCGGCGCCATTGAGGCGCCATTGAGGCGCCCGTTCAATTGCGGCCGCAGATCCCCCGGATCTCCCCGAATCCCCGAATCCCGAATCTCTCCATCGCCCCCGGATCTCCCGAGCGCCCCCGAGTCTCCTCCCCCCGAGTCTCCTCCCCCCGAGTCTCCTTCCTCCGGCCTGCACACAGCCAAGCGAGATCACAGCGCCCGCCGCCAGCCTGCCCGCCAGCGGGCCCGCCGGGCCCCAGGCCGCCAAAACGGGCTGCTGGCGGCGTAGCGGCGCCTGGCCCGCCGCGGCGAGCCCGCCCGCCCCGCTCGCGCCGCCGGGGGGCTCCCTGTTCGCGGTGGCCGCCGGCCGCTTATCACATTTCTCATCACCACGCTGAGCGAAAAAATTTAACCACCACACCAGACGCCCACCAGCCGAATCAATGCCCGGTTCCCAGAAGTCGAAGCTTTCGCTCGCCATCCAGCAGGCGGAGCACAACACGCACCGGGGCGAGTTCTGCGAGACGGCGGCCGGCGCCGGCGGCGCCGGCGGCGCCAGCACGGCGGAGGAGCCGAGCGCCGAGAGCGCGCTGACCCACGCCGCCGGCCACGCCGCCGGCCACACCCACAGCGACGGCCCGTCCGCCGGGCTGCCGGCGTTCCCGCTCCAGCGCTTCAGCGCGCTCGTCCAGCCCGGCGCGCTGCCGCGGCCCAGGGGCTCGTTGCCGCCGCTCACCACGACGTTCGACGCCCCCACGCCGCCCGTGGCCCTGGCGGCCGCCGACGACGACGACGACACGTCCGACGACGACGTCAACCCCGCCGAGGAGGAGGACCTCAAGGACTACGTGCCCGGCGGGTACCACACGTGCTACATCGGCGAGAGCTACAAGAACAACAAGTACACGCTCGTGCGCAAGCTCGGGTGGGGCCACTTCCTGACGGTGTGGCTCGCCCGCGACAACGACAAGCAGTGCCACGTCGCGATGAAGATCGTGCGCAGCGCCAAGCACTACACCGAGACCGCGGTCGACGAGATCAAGCTCCTCGACAAGGTCACGACGTCCGACCTCCAGCACCCGGGCCACGAGCACGTCATCCAGTTGCTCGACACCTTCACCCACAAGGGCCCCAACGGCGTGCACGTGGTGATGGTCTTCGAGGTCTTGGGCGAGAACTTGTTGGGGCTCATCCGCCGCTACAAGCACCGCGGCATCCCCATCGTGTTCGTCAAGCAGATCGCCAAGCAGTTGTTGTCGGCGCTCGACTTCTTGCACCGCCGCTGCGGCGTCATCCACACCGACCTCAAGCCCGAGAACGTCTTGATCGAGATCGGCGACGTCGAGCAGATTGTGCGCATGGTCGAGGAGGAGGAGCAGGAGAAGCGCGACCGCAAGAAGCGCGGCAGGAAGAAGGACGCGGCGGAGCCCGCGGAGCCCGCCACCGCGCGCGCCGGGCCGCTGGCCGCCGCCGCCGCCACCCCGGTCGCGGCGGCGTCGCCGTCGCTCGGGCGCAACGGCCGCCGCTCGCGCCGCCAGACCCTCATCACAGGCTCGCAGCCGCTCCCGTCCCCGCTCCGCACCTTCAACAAGTCGTTCACCAACGCGTACGGCTTGCTGAGCTCCACCGCCAACACCCCGGTCCGCAACACCTCCTTCACCGGCCGCGACATCATCGTGGAGCCCACCACGCCCCAGGAGAGCCACGAGAAGGAGACGTTGAACAGCTCGTTGTCGTCGATGCTGATCCTGAACCGCAGCTCGGGCCTCGCGGTGGGGTCGTACGCCGGCAACGCCTTCGCCGGCAACGCCTTCGGCGACGCCACCTTTGCCGACGGCTCGTTTGCCGGCGGCGCGCACGGCCCGCAGGACGCCGCCGCCCAGGACATCATCAACGACCACGAGTTGATCTCGGTCAAGATCGCCGACCTCGGCAACGCGTGCTGGACATCGCACCACTTCACCGACGAGATCCAGACCCGCCAGTACCGCTCGCCCGAGGTGCTCTTGGGCTACCACTGGGGGTCGTCGTCCGACTTGTGGTCCTTTGCGTGCTTGGTGTTCGAGCTCCTCACCGGCGACTACCTCTTTGACCCGCGCGACGGCAAAACATACACCAAGGACGACGACCACATTGCGCAGATCATCGAGCTCGTGGGCCCGTTCCCGCGCTCGATGCTCAAGGAGGGCTATTACACGCGCGACTTCTTCAACCTGCGCGGCGAGCTCCACCGCATCGTCAAGCTCAAGCCGTGGGGGCTCAAGGAGGTGTTGGTCGAAAAGTACAAGTTCTCGTTGAACGACGCCATCGAGATCGCCGATTTCTTGATGCCCATGTTGACCTTGCAGCCCGAGATGCGCGCCGACGCCGGCGGCATGGTCAACCACACGTGGCTCAGCGACGCCATGGGGCTCGAGAACGTTGTGCTCGAGCGTCCGGTCGGCGGCTCGGGCGAGGACATTCCCGGCTGGTCGAAAGAGGTCCCTGTCCAGCCGAATCCCAGCAAGAAGTACTTTTATCATTAGAGGGGGAAAGAGAGAGACGAGTCTGAAAGGAAGAAGACGATAGCATCAGCCAGACGACAGCATCAGCCAGACGACAGCATCAGCCAGACGACAGCATCATCCAGGCAGACGATAGCATTAGCCAGGGCTCTAGATCGGAGCCCCAAGAATCAGCCAGGACCAAACCCGTGATCTTGCCAAAGCAGATTGCACACATAGAGCAGAGAGCAAAGAATGGCGGAACACTTATACGACGCTGCTGCAACAGACCCGAGAGCCTGAGCGCTCAGCTCTGGTACGCGGTGAATCAGCCACCGCATCCAATTCAGCATGGCCGCTGGCCCCACAATCCGCGAGAGATCGACCGTCGGAAGACCTACGACCCAAGCGGCTCGGCGGTGACGAGCCTAAACGCCACAACCTGACGGCCGTGGTACTGCAGATGCTGGCCCGCCAGGAGCAGTCCCCGGAGGCGGCGCTGTGCAGCCCTCTGGACGTACGGGAGGTCAGTCACAAGACCCACTAATAGTATCCAGAGGAATGGCGAGAGACAAGACCAAAGAGGAAAAGAACAAGAGGACGCAAAGACGAAAAGCGTGTCCGGTCGCCGTCTCGCCGCCAGCACACACGCCGGCGTTGTATATTTAGTTACATAGCATAATGTATGGTCATGACGAACGGGTGGCCGGTGGCCGGGACGGGGCGCTGGGGCGTGTCGTTGAATGTCGCGTGTCGCTGAATGTCGCGTGTCGCATGTCGCGGTCCCCAGCCCCTCAAAGCGGCGCCCGACTTATCACCACCACACCCACCACACCAGATGCTCCACATCGAACAGAACAACCTCCTCATCAAGCAGACCTTGACCGACAAGATCGTCGGCGGCGACACCAAGTCGCTCGACCGGATCGTGACGGACTTCGACTTCACGACGTACCACGTGTCGACGCCCGAGAACAAGCACGCGGTGTTGATCAGCGTGTACCTCAAGTGCTGGGACGACTTGGTCAAGTACGGCGTGGTGGCGTACTTGGACGCCAAGTACGCGCCGTTCGCCGCGGCGTTGACGGTGTTGCCGCCGGGCGACGCCGAGGCGAGCTACAACTACTCGATGGTGGTGGACTTGGAGCAGACCGCGGCGCAGGACGACGCCTTCAAGGCGGCGTTGATCAACGAGTTGTCCTTCTTGAAGCGCCACGCCATGGCGGCGCCGTTCGAGCGCGCGTTCGCGCGCTACGACGAGCTCGCCGCCACGTACGCCGACGCCAACACGTACCTGGAGGAGGTGCAGGCGCAGTTGCAGGGCGAGAGCGTGTTGGTGGTCAAGTACCGCGGGCTGGACGAGTGCATCTACATCAAGCCGTCGTTCGACCGCGTGACGGTGGTGTTCCTGACGGTGTTCCAGGACGAGACCGACAAGATCTTCGGCAAGGTGTTCTTGCAGGAGTTTGTCGACGCCCGCCGGCGCTCGGTGCAGACGGCGCCGCAGGTGTTGTACGCGCACGCGGAGGCGCCGTTGGACATCCAGCACGCGGTGCAGGGCAAGCGCGACGACGAGAACAAGGGCTACATCACGTTCGTGTTGTTCCCGCGCCACTTGGTCAAGGGCGACCGCCGCGACAACTGCATCTCGCACATCCAGTTCTTCCGCAACTACTTCCACTACCACATCAAGTGCTCCAAGGCGTACATGCACTCGCGGATGCGTTTCCGCGTCAAGGAGTTCCTCAAGGTGTTGAACCGGGCCAAGCCGGAGAACGTGGACGGCGAGGGCAAGGCCATTGAGAACAGAAAGACCGCCAGCGGCAGAAGGTTCGACAGTTTGCGCGCGTAGGCGGCCGTGGGCCAAGCAGAGAGCCAAAGAGCCAGCTGAAGCGCAAGAGCCTGCTGAAGCGCAAGAGCCTGCTGAAGTGCAAGAGCCTGCTGAAGTGCAAGAGCCAAAAGAAGAGCCAAAAGATCTGTCGCAACGCCGCTGATTACTCTTCCGACGCAGACCCGCTGGACTCACCACCCCCGCTGGACTCACTCCCGCTGGACTCACCACCGGCCACCACTGCCCCACTGCCCGCCTACATGACTCAATACACGACTCAAGCTTACTCTCCTCATTTCTCTTTGTACATTCCGCCCGGAGGCGCTCTCTATTTACACACTACTGCTTGGGCTTCTTGACCCCGTACTTGGAGCGCGAGGTCGCTCTGTTGGCGACGCCGGCCAAGTCGTACACGCCGCGGACCAAGTGGTACTTGACCCCCGGAATATCCTGGACCCTGCCGCCCCGCACCAACACAAGGTGGTGCTCCTGCAAGTTGTGGCCCTCGCCGGGGATCAACGCCGACACGACGTTGCCGTTGGTCAAGCGGACACGGCAGCACTTTCTCAACGCCGAGTTGGGTTTCTTGGGCTTCAAGATCATCACGCGCAACACCACGCCCTTGCGGAACGGCGACGTCTCCAAGTCGGGCGCCTTGGAGCTGTACGGCTTGCGCGGGTGGCCCTGCTTGCCGTACTTGACCTGGTTCAACGTGGCGTACGTTCTGGCGGCCGGCGGCGCTCTGAACGCGGCGGCCGCGCCGAAAAGACCCGCCCGCACGCTCGGCACCCGCAACGGCGCCACGGGCGCCCACGCGCGCATCGAGGGACGGAGACTGTGAAGCAAACTGCGGAACATGGTGGACGTTTGGCTGGGGAGATTTTCGAAGAGCCGGCAGTTTTTTCTGTACTGTGTCGTGCGCCGCCCACAAATGGGCGCCCGCAACTGCGACGGCGCTTGTCGCGTTCAGCTTTGTCGTGTCGCCGCTTGTCGTGTCGCCGCTCTCGCTTGTCGCATTTTGCCGCTAGTCGCCGCTTGTCGCATTTTCAGCCAATCACCTCGAAACCATCACCAATCTTCACACCTTCTACCCGCAAGCACCACCCACACGCGCCACCGATGTTCAGAAACACCTTATTGAAGACCGCCAGAGGCGCCGCCGCCCGCACGGCGCTCCCCAGCATGCTTCCGCGCGTCGCCCCCGCGGGCGTGCGCTTCTACGCCGGCTTTCCCGCGTTGACCCGCGACGGCGCCAAAGAGAGAATCATCGAGCTCTTGGAGGGCTACGACAAGGTGGACGCCTCCAAGGAGATCACCGAGACCGCGTCGTACGTGCACGACCTCGGCTTGGACTCGTTGGACGTCGTGGAGGTCGTCATGGAGGTCGAGCACGAGTTCAACATCCAGATCCCCGACAACGAGGCCGACAGCTTGAAGACCGTGGGCCAGACCATCGACTACATCTTGGCCCAGGACGACGCGTGCTAGGCGGCGGGCCGGGCCACAGGCGGGCGGGCGCCGGTGGAGCCACAGGCGGCAGCGGGCCCACACGCGGCCCCCCAGCCACAGCTACGACCGCGCCACCAGCCCGCGGCCACCGCCCGGCCACCGCCGCCACCGGCGGCCGCCGCCCGCCGTCCGCCGCCCGCACCTGCCCGCTCTCGCCCTTCCCTCCCCTACATACTCCATAGACGTCTGCCAATACACAGAGATGCCCCGCCAGCGCATCGGCGTGCGCACGTGACCGCGCCGCTCTCCGCGCGCCCGCCCAATCGCAGCGAGCCTTTTCAACAAATTTCCACCACTGTTGCCCACCACCACATCGCTAACATGGTTTCCGTACGTATGCAGCGGCACGCCTAAGGGCGAGCCAGCCGCCCCGCGGGCGCCACCGCGGGCGCCACCGCGAGCTCCACCGCGAGCTGCCCTCCTCGAGCCCCCACTAACCGCCAGTACATCAGAGGTCCTGCTTACAAGTCCGTCCAAGCCTTGGGCGGCGCCAACATCTTGGGCTTGAAGGCCTACATCCCCAACTTGGTCTTGTGGGGCGGCGCTGCTGCCGGCGCCGTGGCCACCTTCACCGAGGGCGTTCCGTTGTTCCAGAAGACCTTCTACGAGAAGCTTCCCGTCGTGGGCAACCACTGGATCTACAACCCGGACCCCGAGGAGATTCCTGTCTAGATAATATACGATTGACAAGAGAAAGAGAAAAAGAGAGAAAGAGAGAAAGAGAGAAAAGAGAACAAGAGGCGGAACGGAAGGGGCGAGAAGACGAGAGACGTCAAGAGACAGAAGAAGCGGCACAGCAGAGCAGACGGCGAGCGTTAGGGAGCCACAGCGGCCGACAGCTCTGGCAGAACAGGGCGAGAAGCGACGGAAGAACGCGGGCGAAAGCCGGCCGCTTCCGCCGGGTGTCGCTCTGCTTTGGTCCTTCGCCGTCTGTTTCGCCTGGCTTCGGCTCGCGGCCGCCGTGTGCTTCGCGCTCTGTTCGATGTCTGTAGAGCTGCGCTTACGGCTGCGCTTACGGCAGTGCTTCTGGCTGTGCTTCTGGCTGTGCTTCTGGCTGTGCTTTCTGGCTGTGCTACCGCTCTCGCTACGTCTCTCGCTACGCCTGTGCTACCGCTCTCGCCACGACTCTCGCTACGCTGCCTCTCTCTCTGCACTGTACGTCTATTCTCGTTACTCGCCGTCCGCCGGCCGTCCGCCGGCCGTCCGCCGGCGCTTCTCTCTCCCTACGGAACGTACCGCAACAGGTCGCTCGTCGGCCGCTCCAAGTACTCGCGCTCGACCAACGAGTCGATGCTCTGCTTGAGCGCGGCGACGCTCACCGGCGCCCGCCGCTCGGCCGCCGCGAGCGCGCGGTTCATCACGTCCGGCACCGTCGCCTCGCGGCAGTCCTTCATGATCTTCATGACCACGCTGGCGAGCTCGTGGTGGCGCACGCGCGGGCCGCCGTCGCCGCCGGCCCGCTCGCCAGCCCTCTCGTCCCGCGCCTCCTTGGGCACCGGCACGCGGATCCTCGCCAGCCGGTCGCGGAACTGCCCGTTGTACACGTACGCGCCCGCCGCCGTGCGCTCCAACACCCGGCACCGCTCGCTCGAGAGCGACGCCAACACGCGCTGCAACATGCGCGCGTCGATGCCGGTGGCGGCGGCGATCTCCGCCTCGGTGTACGCGTCGCGCTCGTTGAACATCACCACCACCGACGCCTGGAGCATGTTGAGCACGAGCTCCTTGTCGCCGTGGGCGTAGCGCGCGGCCACCACCACCTGGTGGAGCGAGTAGCAGCTCCAGTCGAGCGTCTGGCGGCGGTGGCGCTCGCTGAGCGCGCGGTAGCGCTCCTCGAACTCGGCGACCGCGGCGGCAAACCCGCCGGCGAGCCGCAACGCGTCGCCGCGCGGCGCCTCGGGCCACCGCCGCCGGTCCAACACCATCGGCGTGAAGCCCATCGCGCCCACGAGCCCGCCGTACGCGTCGCGCAGGTGGCGCAAGTCGCCAAAGATCGCCGCCAACCCGTCGGCGTCGTCGCCGTCGCCCACCACCGCCACCACGGCGTCCGCGAGCCGCTGCTCGCGCTCCACGTCCGGCAGCCGCCCGAACAAGAGCCGCCGCGCCAAGTCGCGCCGGTACGCCGCCATGAAGTCGCTCTTGTTGCGGAGCACCTTGAACACCGCCACCACGTTGTCGCGGAACTCGTCGAACGCGGCGTCGCGGCGCCCGCGGAAGTGCCCGTCGCAGTAGCGCGCCAACGCCTGCACCACGTACGCGGCGGCGGCGCCCGCGTTGCACGCGGCGGCGAAGCGCTGGCGGAGCTCGAAGTCGAAGCGGTCGTCGCCGCCAAAGCACGCGCCCACGAGCCGCCGGTACCGCGCCAAGAGCGCCACGAGCTCAGGCACCAGCGGGCGCGCGGCGAGGAGCTCGGCAGCGGCGCGCCCGGCGTGCTGGCCCCACTCGTGCACGAGCGCGTCGACGGCGTTGGTGCCGAAGACCCGCGCCGCCGTGGCGCAGAGCTCGTGCAAGAGCGCGAGCTGCGCGTCGTCGCCCGCGGCCATGAGCGGCGGCACCACCGTCGGCACGAACGCCGTCGCCTCGGCGAACATCAAGCTCCACTGGAGGCGCGTGCGCAAGTCGGCGACAAAGCGCCGCAGGAAGCCGCACGCCTCAAAGTAGGCGACCTCGCCCAGGATGGCGGCGACGGTGGACGCGAAGAGCGCCGGCGGCGCCCACTGCGCGCGCCGCGCCTTGTAGTGCGCCACCACCGCGTCGACGACGTCCATGTGGAGGCTGAACCGCGCCGGGTGGTTGAGCCGGCGGAGCGTCGCCGAGAGGCGCTGCGCGAGCTCGCGGGCGCCCGCCGGCGCGGCCTCGCCGCGCGCCGCGAGCAACACCGTCTTGTGGAGCGCGAGCGTCTGGCGCGCGGGCTCGCCGCTGCCGTCGGCGAGGAGGCGCTCGACAAAGAGCCCCGTGCCGTGGGCCACGATCGTCTGGCGCGCCGGGTGCGGCGCGAGGTACGCGCGGTCCAAGTACAAGAAGAGCCTGGCGAGGAGCGCGAGCTGCGCCGCCCACGCGTCGTACGCCGCGAGGTACGCGGCGGCGGCCTCCGGCGGCGGGAGCTCGAGCGCCCGGCGCACGGCGGCGGCCACCGTCTCGAAGTGCGCGTCGACCCTGGCGAAGAGCGCGGCGGCCAAGAGCGACTGCTCCGCGTGGCGCAAGCGGCAGAGCGACTCGGCGGCGCGGTAGTGGGCGTGGTGGCTGCCGGCGGGCGGCGCCCCGGCGAGCACGTCGTCGATGATCTGGTGGAGCGACGCGCGGGCGGCGGCGACGAACGCGGCGACCGCGGGCGAGTCGTGGCTGCGGGGGCGCTTCTTCAGCGGCGGCGGCGCGGCGGCCGCCGCCGCGAGGTGCGACGTGGTGGTTTTCTTCGGGACCGGCCCGCCTAAGTTGAGCATTGGGGTGGGAGAAAGCAGAAGACCAGCGATCCACTTGGGAGGAGCGAGAAGCGACAGAAAGCGCGACAAGCGAGAAGAGAGAGGGGGACCGAAAATGCGACAAGCGAGAGGCGACAGGCGACAGAAAGTGCGACAAGCGAGAAGCGACAGGCGACAGAAAGTGCGACACATCCATCTACGACAATCTACGACACGTCCTCCAGGCACACCCATCACACGTAACTTCCCCACCATGGCCGAACCCCCCAGCGCTCTCCCCGGAGCTTCTCCTGGTGCTCTCTCCAGCACTCTCCCCAGTGCTTCGCCTGGCGCTCCGGCCGGCGCTCCCGCCGGCGCTCCCGCCGGCGACGCCCCCACCGACCCCAAGCAGCTCACCGCCATCTACAAAAAGAACGGCTCGTTCGACAAGCAGCGCCGCGTGCTCTTGGAAAACTTCCGCCAGTCGGAGACCCACGCCAATCTCCTCCTCAAGCTCAAGCTCATGGTGGAGTCCAAAATCAAACAGGACCCGTCGATCCTCATGAAAAACAAGGGCAAGGTGGGCGCGTTGATCCAGGGCGAGATCATCAACGAGCACTACGCCGGCAGCAGCGGCTCCGCCGCGGGCGCCGCCGCCGGCGGCCTCTTGCGCATCGTCGACAAGGACATCCGCGACAAGATCATCGACCTGCCCGACTTCCACCAGCTGGTGCGCCTCGAGTTGCGCGACATCCAGCGCACGTTGCAGGGCGTCAGCGACGAGGAGTACCGGCGCCAGTTGGACGCCGAGGCCGCGGCCGACGCGGCGGCCGCCGCCGCCCGCGAGAGCGCCGCGCCCGCCGACGCTCCCGCCGAGCACAGCTACAACTCCTTGCGCGTCAAGACCTTGGGCGCGTCGCACCGCATCTCGAAGCCGCCGCGCTTCAACTTTGCCACCAGGGGGCGCGACGACGACAAGGACGACAAGAAGAAGCTGACCTTCATGATGTATTAGGGAGGAGAGAGAAGAAGAGAAGAGAAGAGAGAAGAAGAAAGAGAAGAGAGAAGATGAGAAAGAGAAGAGAGAAGAGAAAGAGAAGAGAGATCAAGAGAGGGAGGAAAGAGGCCAGAGAGAAGAGACGAGAAGAGGGAGAAGAAGAGAGGAGAAAGAGACGGAAAAGACAAGAGAACGAACGAGAATGCGGGCCGGCTTCTGGTCCGGTGCACCTGCCGGAAGCAGCACCTGTTGGAGCTCTTGCTCTACTCGTGTCGACTGCCGACGCACCTTGTTGGGGCTCTTGCTCTACTCGTGTCACTACCTTCCCATTTCTGTCTCTCCGACTACTCACTACACCGCACCAAGTCATACATTTATTCGTCATCGGTATCGAAAATCTCGTTGGCTATCATCATTAACTCCTCCACCACCTTGCTCTTGTAGCTCAAGTCCTGCGGACTCATCGAGTTGTCGTTCAAGAGCGCCGGTCCCCAGATGATCGCCAAGCTCTTGGTCGTCATCCTGTTGCTGGCCTCGTGCGCCGCAACCTTGTTCAAGTGGAAGATCAACGCCCTCAACGTGAAGTACGCGCCGTCCGGCAAGTTGAACACTAGGTGGTGCAACTTCTTGGCGATGAACGTCTCGTCCAACGACTTGACGGTCTCGATGAACGACTGGTAGTACTCCTGCGTCAACAACGGCTCGGGCAAGCTGGCAAAGTAGATCTTCAAGAGCGACGCGATGCAATAGATGTCGGCGTCTAGCACGTTGCTGGCGTCGATGTTGCTGCCTATCAAGAGGTAGTTGGTGAACTTCTGGTCGATGGAGTCCTTCAAGTTCTGCACCGACGTCTTGTTGCCGCTGGTGCGGTAGATGCCCTCTATGTCCAAGCCGTGTGCCTCGATCACCTCGAGACACTTTTTCACCACCAACGGAACGTTGTCGATGCCGGCAAACCGGATCACCTCCTCGATCGACACGCCGAACGTGGGCTGCGTCACTCGCGAGAGCTGTGTGTTTAGCGACTTGGGCCCGTTCAAGTCGGTCGAGTTCTGCTGTCCCGAGGGGTCCAAGGACGAGTATGTCATGTAGCTGCTGTTGACCGACGGGTCTGTTTCGGACGGGTCCTTGAGGTACGCCGAGCTGGCGGTGTCGTTGAACGAGCTCGAGGCGCCGGACGTCGCGTTCGGGAGCCCGTTGCCAGGAGTCAATCCTGACGGCGTGGAGATGTGGAGGCCGCTGGCCGGCGCGGAGGAGCCGTTGGTGTTCTTGGGGGCGCCGCTGTTGAGGAACGGCTTGGCGGGTTTCTGGTTCTTGGCCAACGACGGATGCACCACGTACTCCACCGGCACCAAGGCGCTCTTGCGCGGGGCGTTGTCGTGCTTGACTAGATAGGCGTATAGGTTTTTCTCGTTGTCGATCGACGAGGCAATGGACTTCATGGACTGCTTCGACTGCTGGATGGGGCTAATCAACACGCCCGACTTCATGATCAAGGTCTCGTTCCACGTGGCGAACTTCTCGAGCTGCACGTTCATGGCGATGTCCAACTCCAAGATCAAGTTCTTCAACTTCTTGGAGTTGTTGGGGCGGTGGAGCATGAGGATCTCGTCCTTCAACTTCTTGCACGACGTCACCTTCAACTTGTAGTCCTGGTCCGCGGCGTCGACCTTGCGCTGGAGCTCGTCCTCCTGCTGCTCGACGGTCTTGTTCTTGAGCGAGAACGACTTCTTGTTGGGGTCGCTCGAGCGCAACTTGTCCAAGTCGTCGCACAAGTGGAAGTACTTCTGCTTGGCCTTGTCGGCGGCCAGGATGGCGTCCATGCACTCCTTCTCCTTGCGCTTGCCCTCCTCCTTGATCAACTTGCGCGAGCGCGTCACGGTGCCGACCAACGACGTCAACTCGTCGTACATCACGTTCAACGCCTTGACGTACGAGCTGCCGGCGCCGTAGAGCTTCTCGTCGAACTCGATCACCTGGTCCAACGTGGACGTGAACGAGTCGTTCTTGAGCTTGGACGTGCCCTTGATGGACGTGCGCGCCTGCTGGCCGAACTTCTTCAACTGCAGGTAGTGGTCGTCTTCGATCTGCGCCTTCTTCTTGATGTACTTGGCAAACTCCTCGCCGGTGGTGATGCTCTGCTTGAGGCGCAAGAGGAGCACGTCCAAGCTGGAGTCGCTGTTGAGGATCGTCTTGACCTGGTCCAGCTCGAGTAGTTTCGTGGATTCGTCCTCGGACATCGTGTGGGTGTGGTGTTGGGAGGGCGGGCTTGCGGTGGAGGTGTTGATAGTTTGAAATTCGCGTTTCGGTAAGTTATGCGGGTGGAAGCAGAACGGAGATGAAATTGGTAGCGAGAAATCGCGAGGCCTGGCGGCGGCCCCGCGGGCGGCGGCGGGGCAACTTTCGCGGGCCGGCTGCAGGCGCGTGCTACGGGCCACGGCGGCGGGGCGGCGGCGGTACCGCTGCCGGCGGCGCTGCCTACGGGGCTGCCCGCGGCGCCATCGCCGTGGTCTTCTGATCTCTGCCCGCGGGGCTTGGCTGCCAGACGTCACTCCTGGCGGCATCTCGCAAATGTGTGACGGTGCGCAGCCGCGAGAAATCCGAAGTCGCGGCGTCGCGGGGGCATTGGGTGCGGAAGTCTCGCTGGGTGCGCTGTCCCTGCGCAGGGCTCGCTGCAGTGCACACTCGTTGGGCCGCACACTCGTGGACTGCAGCACACTCGTTCGACTTCGGAATGTCTGGACAGCACGGCCGGCGGCTCGGTGCGGCTCGGTGCGGTGCGCTCCGGCGCGGTCCGGCGACTGTCCCCGTGCCGTCTCTGTCCCAGTGGCGTCTCTGTTCGCGGGCCTGGAGCTTTGAGCCTCGCGGGACCCACGGAGCTTTCGCTGGAGCCCAGCGTGCGAGTCTCGCGAGTCTCGCGACAAAGCTCGCGGCGAGAATATGACGAGTCTTCAGCCGGAGCATTCACAGCTGGTCTACACCGCTTCTCCGCCGCTCTTCGCTTTCTCCACGGCCGCTCTCCTCGCCTGCTCTCTTTCTCTTTCTCTCCCTCGCTTTCTCTCCCTCCTCTCTACGCCTCTACGTTTTTTTTCTTTCTCTTTTTCTTTCTTTCTCTCTTTATTCCTATCAATGGAAGAAGGCACTGGCTCTCTTCTCGTCGTCGTGGTTGAACGCATGCACACCCTGCTCGACGGCGGCCACCGAGAACTCCAAGTCGTCGGTGGTGATCATGTCCCAGAACTTGTAGATCATCATGAACGCAAACACGTTGCAGAGACTCGAGACAAAGAGCCCGTCGATGTAGTGCTTGGCGCCGTTGCAGATCTTGCGGCTGAACACGTACACCAACACCTGCCCGGCGACAAAGAAGAACAAGCCGAGCAAGATGGCGCCCAACGGCCAGTAGTTGTCCAAGGCAAACACCACCAACACGATCTGCGACACCACGTAGACCGCGAGAAGCACGGCGTTGATCACGTAGCTGACGATGAACAACGCCAGCGTGGTGCGGTCGTCCAACGCGGTGCCCCAGCCCTTGAAGGTGACGAGCGACAACACAAAGTTGACGACGAACCACGCAAAGCAGATGGCGCGGAGCAGCCAGATCAGCTTGCGGGTGCCGTCCTCCCAGAACTGGAAGCACAACAAGCCGTTGAACAAGAGGCACAGGCACACCGCGCTGGCGAGCCCGATCTGCGTGCTGACAAAGTACGCGTAGCTGGTGCTCGACGGCGGGCTGATGCCGCAGTCCACCACCAAGCTGCTGATCAAAAGCCCGATCAAAAGATACAAGAAGGCCAACATCTCGAGGCGCCCGATCGCGGTGTACTTGGCGCGCACGTTGAACACGATGATCAAAAGCACGCCGAGCCCGCCGATGTGGACGAACGCGTTGCCGATCTGGTAGATCATCGTGTTGGCGAGCTCGACCAGCCGGGCGTAGCACTCGGGGAGAATCCCGCGCCCGAACGGCGACGACGTGTTGGCCGACCCCAACACCGAGCAGAGCGGGAAGGCCGCCTTGGTGCAGATCGTATCGAAACTTCCAAAGCCCATTTAGTCCTAGCGAGAAACAGCGGGGGGGCAGCGAGTGGAAATCGGTGGGTTGAAGCTGAGCGACTGGCGATGTTTGTGATTTGCGCCTTCTTTTTTTAGCCTCCCAAACATGCAAAGGCCCGACCCGCAGCAGTGCGTGGTGGCATGAAACAGAAAAAACTGAGGCGAATTCTGGAGCCTCTGGAGACGCTGCTCTCGCTGCTCAGCACTGGAGCAGCGCCACTGCTGGCAGCCTGGCCTCCCAAATCCACCGCCCGCTCTCCTTTTCTTCTCCGCTCTCCTTTTCTTGTTTGCTCTCCTTTTCTTGTTGCTCGTCCCCCTCCTACACTTTCCAATCATGTCATAATATATACGAAGAACTAAATCCGATCATACCCTGATGATCATACCTGATAATATGGGGGCGGCGACTCGAAAACGTCGCTGTGGAGCGGCGCCGGCTTGTGGCCGTGGCCCGCGGCCAACTCCGGCTTCGTGTCCAACGCCAAGCTCTGCAACTTGGAGTTGATCTTCAGAATGTCAATGTAGTTGATCGACTTCTTGGCCTTCAACTCGCGCGTGCTCTCGGGACTGCTCTCGCTGTCCTGGCTGCGCTCGCCCGCCTCCTTGTCGCGCCGCGTCACGCTGCCCGCCTTCTCGATCTCCTTCCGGATGGGCGACGTCGAGATCGCCTGGTTGCCGAAATTGAAGTAGCTGTTGCCCAACCCCACCCCCGTCAACATCGACGAGTTGGGCGGCGGCGTGCCGCGCACCCGCGTGGGCGTGCTCATCCCGTGGTTGATGTAGCTCGCAAACCGGTACGACTCGCTGTGCTTCAACTCGGGGTACAAGCCCCGCGACAACCGGATCGGCTTGGGGTGCACCATGCTCTCGTTGCTGCGCTCGTCGATGCTCTGGTCAAACACGAGCGTCGACGTGTCGGACCGCGTGTCGTCGTTCTCGACCACGGCCTCCGTCTCGCGCACCGGTGTCTCCTGCGGCACCGCGGGCGGCGACGCCATCTTCTTTCGGCTCAACTTGATCGTTCGTCTCTTGGGCTTGGTGATGACCGACTTGTTGTTGGTGTTGGTGTTTGCTCTGTAGTAGTTGCCGGACTGGATGGACGAGATTTCGTTCAACATCTGGTCGGTGCGCCCGAAATCGGGGTTGATCAACAAGTCAATGGGTATGCCGTTGGTGTTGGCGTTGGCGCCGCTCACGCCAAGGTCGCCGTCCTTCAAGATGGAGTACAACGAGTTGGACAAGTTGGGCACCTTCTTGTTGAGTTTGTCCAACTGGCACCGCTGGATGACGTTTTTCATTTTGGGGATGTTCAAGTTCAACGTCTCGCGCGAGTTGAACAACTTCAAGTTCTTCTGCAAGTTGTACGACGAGTACACAAAGGGCAAGTCGGTGGGGAGCGACGCCGATGGGTTCAAGATCTCCGGCGCCAAGTTGATGGAGAGCTTGGAATGCAAGTCGTTGAAGTTGTTGTCCAACGAAAGGTAGTTCAAGGAGAGCTGGTGGATCAAGGTGGGGAGCGTCTCGCGGAACAAGTCGCGGATCTGGTTTTCGATCTGGCTCTGCAAGAAGTTGGCCAACACCTGCACGGTGTCGAAGGTGGACGACACCTTGATGGAGTCCAAGGGGTCGTTGCGGAAGACCAAGGTCAAGCCCTTGGTCTTGCTGAAGACGATGATGCCGATGCCGCTCATCTTGATGTCGCTCAACTTCAAGTCCATCGGCAAGGCGAACGGCTCGCTCGAGAGGCCGAACTCGGGCGTGGCGAAGTTGGCGCTGCCCACCTCCTTGTCCAAGGAGTTGGAGTAGTAGATGTTCAACGGGTTGGCCTGCACCTTGGTGTGGAGCGTGAGGTGGAAGTCGCCGCTGTAGTTGATCTTGAAGATGCCGCGGAAGCGGTCGCTGCCGAGCTCGCCGATCTCCAAGATCTCAAAGTCGGGCGCCACCTTGCCAAAGTTGAGGTCCTTGATCAGAATGCTCAGCGCAAGCACGTTGGGCGACTTGCCCGAGTTCAACGCGCTGGTCAAGAGGTCTTTGGTCCACGTGGAGATGT
Source organism: Suhomyces caryicola (assembly GCA_030568635.1). Taxonomy (NCBI): domain Eukaryota; kingdom Fungi; phylum Ascomycota; class Pichiomycetes; order Serinales; family Debaryomycetaceae; genus Suhomyces; species Suhomyces caryicola. The sequence continues at coordinate 84,259 of JAJMGG010000026.1, read as the reverse complement.
TCTCCGACGCGAGCGAGTTCCAGTTCACCTGAAACGACATGCTGAAGGAATGTGGATGCTCGAAATATACCGCCGCCGTGGTGCACTGCTCGCATATATACCCCAGGAAGTGAGTGGGTGGTGTAAAAGTTTTTTGTTTACGTTTTTGTGTGCGTCGTTTGCCCCCTGCAACTGGGTCGTGTGCGGGCGCGACATGGAGACTCCAGACACCGGACATTGGTGCCCTCTAACCCCGGAGCGATCGCATTGCGGGGGGCAGCAACAACCACTGGCCTCCGACTGGCTTCTTCTTTCCTCTGACTGCCTTCTTTCTTCTGCCTTCTTCTGCCTCTTTCTTCTGCCTCTTTCTTCTGCCTCCTGCCGCCGGTCACCTGCTGCCGCCGCTTACCTAAGCCGGTCACTCGGCCGCGCCGGTGCTTACATAAGGCGGCAGCACCCTGCGAGGCATTTCTTACATAAGCATCAGCCATCGCCCCCGACCCACGTCTACTGCTCGCCAGTGTTTGTGGCCACCCACCGTACCCGGACCAGCCGTCCCCCCAAACATGTCCCTGAGATGAATCCGACCACGTTCTACTCCTTTACCCATCTCGACTGCCGCGGGCGCGCCGTGCGCTTCGCCGACTTGCGTGGCCGCGTGGTGATCGTCGTCAACGTCGCCAGCCTCTGTGGCTTCACCCCCCAGTACAAGGAGCTCGAGGCGATGTACCAGAAGTACAAGGCGCAGGGCCTTTTTATTGTAGCGTTTCCGTGTAATCAGTTTGGGTCGCAGGAGCCGCTCGACGACGCGCAGGCCCAGCAGTTCGCCCGCGACCGCTTCGGGGTGACGTTTTTGATGATGAAGAAGGTCCGCGTCAACGGCGAGCACGAGGCCGCCGTGTACCGCTGGTTGAAGAACGAGCGCCCGGGCGCGCTAGGCTTCAAGGGCGTGCGGTGGAACTTCGAGAAGTTTGTCGTCGACCGCGCCGGCCGCGTGGTCGCCCGCTACCCCAGCGGCGTGACGCCGCTGCAGTTCGAGGAGCAGATCGTGGAGTTGTTGAGGTGAAAGGTGCCGCCGGTGAGGCCGTCAAAAAGAGAGGAGGTCAAACAGAGAGGAGGTCAAAAAGAGAGGAGGTCAAAAAGAGAGGAGGTCAAAAGAGGCCGTCCAAAGAGGCCGTCCAAAAAACAGTGCCCAAAAGGCTGTCCAAGAGACAGTCAAAAGTCTCTTCGGCCGTCGGCCCTACGGTTCTACGAGCACCGGCGCAATATGCACCAGCCGACAGGTCTAATAAAAGTCCCACCTGTGCTGCTGTGTGGTAATGTGACGTTATGTATAACAAGTGTTTCGGAGTGGTGTGCAGAATAAAAGTAACAACATGAAAGCGGTCTGGTCCTGGAACGTGTGTTCAGTTCCTGACGTGCGGGCGTTTCCTCACCTCTCACTTCTTCGCCTTGGGCTTCTTCTTCTTCTTGTCGGCAGCGGCCTCGGGCTCGGCCTTCCGCTTGCCGTTCTCGGCGGCAGGAGAGCTGGTCCCGTTCTTCTCGCTGCCGGCGGGCTCGGGGTGGATTTCCCGCAAAATACACGCCAACAACGTCGAGCATCTTCTCGACAACTCGCTGGCGTTGCGGCTCTGGAAGAAAAAGTCAAACTGGAACAACGGCGACTCGCGAACCTTCTCCCGGATCTGGTCGTAGAGGTCCGGCCGGTCGAGCCCGAACCGGTACAACTGCACCAACAAGAACCGGTCCTCCTCGTCGCTGAACACCTTCTTGTTGGTGGACGCGGGCGGGTACTTCAACACAAGCTCCTGTAACGGGTACTTGTAGAGCGAGATCTTCCTCCGCAACGCTTCCTTCTGGAGCTTGACCTTCGCTATCTTCTCTTCCCCGAGCTCAATCTGGTTGACAAATCTCTCGTACCCTTCCACCTCCTGGTAGTTGCGCCAGAAAGCCTGCGCGTATTCCCGCACGTCCTGCTCGGTCTTGTCCTCAAACTCCCCGGCAATGGCGGCAATCGAGTTCCGGCCAAACTTGGTGCACACGGTGATGAAGTGCGTGAAGTCTCTTCTGTTCCAGTTTCCGTACCCCTGCGACAACAATTCCTCCTTTAGCAACCGCTCCTCGTCGGTCAAGGGCCGCGAGTTGTCAATCTCCTGCTGCTCCAACTTCTGCTCAAGCTCGCGCTTCTGCAACGAGTCCTGGCTGCCGGCCTTCAAGGGCACCACGTACCGGATTTGCTTCTTGTAGTAGTTTTTCTCCAACTCGTGAAGCTCCAATAACTTGGCGGGATAGAATTGGTGGTCGTAAATATTCAATTGCTTGGGAGGTCTTGGTCCGGACTTGGTGACCGGGGCAGACGAGCTCTTGCTCCCCGTGTTCAACACATCCTTATAGTACATATCAATCGAGTAGTTCTCCTTCCGCTCTCTCTTACCGGGATTGATCCACGCGTGGCCCACATTGGTTATGGCCGTGGGTTCCTTCTTCTTGAAGTTCTCTCCGTTCCACTCGTACACAGACTCGTCGTTGCTGAAGTTTTGAAGCGCACTCAAATTCAAGGTGGCGTACTTTTGGTTCAATTCTTGGGTCTTGCTCTCCGAATTGGACAAGAGCTCGTCGATGTCAACGTCGCCCTGTCCGGAATCATCATTGTTGAAAACCTCACTGGCCCCAAATTGAATCATGTCCAACAACTCGTTCTTATTGGAGGCCTTGCTGCTCTGGTTTCCGTCCAATCCGCCGGTGTTCCTTCCATTCTGAATCACCAACTGGTCCAACCTCAACTTTTGCGCTGCTCTTTCCAAGACTTTCTCTTCAATCGCGTTTTCAGTGACAAACCTGAACACCTTGACTTGCTTTGTCTGGCCAATTCTGTGTGCACGGTCCATGGCCTGTAAATCCGCCTGGGGGTTCCAGTCGGAGTCGAATAACACAACAATGTCGGCGCTGGTCAAGTTGATACCCAACCCTCCTGCTCTGGTGGTCAATAAAAATACAAACTTCTCGCTGCCTGGTCTGTTGTAATCGTCAATCGCATTGATTCTGTCGGCATGCTCAGTCTGCCCATCGATTCTGCAGTACTTGAACTCTCGGAAGAAACAGTAGTCCTCCAAGATGTCCAACATTCTACTCATCTGGGAGAAAATCAACACCCGGGATCCCTCCTTTTGGAACTTCTTGAGAAGCTTGTCCAATATTATCATTTTCTGCGAGTTGAACACCAAGTGCTCGTCGGTGGTGTACGGAGGCCCCGGCTCCGCGCCTTCAAAAAGATACGGGTGGTTGCAACACTTTCTCAACTGCATCACGATATTCAACAACCTGGTCTTGCTCTCCTTCTTGCCGTTGGCACCGTTGACGGCGTCGATGTCTTTTTCCAAGATTTTCTGGTACCATTTTCTCTGCATGTCCGACATCTTGGTGTAGACGTTCAACTCCTGCTTGGGGAGCAACGACTTTTCCACGTCAGCCTTGATTCTTCTCAACAAGAAGGGCTTCAAGACCTTGTGGAGCTGCAGAACGACGCTGTCCTGGTCCTCCGCGCCGTTGTCCTGGAACCACAGGTCGAAGGACTCGGTGTCGGCAAAGACGTCGGGCAAGATGAAGTTCAACAAGGCCCACAACTCGCGCAAGTTGTTCTGCAAGGGGGTCCCCGTGATCAACAACCTGTTTTTGGAGTGGAACATTCTGATGATCTGGGACAACAAGGACTCCTCGTTTTTGATTCTGTGGGCCTCGTCGATGATGATGTACTCCCAGTCGAACTTCTTGAAGGTGGACTTTTCCTTGATGACGATTTCGTAGGAGACGATGACCACGTCGAAGTCGCAGGTCAAGACGCGGTCCTTCAAGAGCGCGGCGCGCTCGTCCTTGTCGCCCTGGACGACCAAGACGTTGATGTCCGGGATCCAGCGGTTGAACTCGCGGGCCCAGTTGTCCAAGGTCGACTTCGGGGTGATGACGATGTGGGGCCCGTTGATGTTCTTGACGTAGCGGAGGTACCCCAAGAACGAGATGGTCTGCAACGTCTTGCCCAAGCCCATCTCGTCGGCCAAGATGCCCGACAAGCTGTTCTCGTACAAGCTGACGAGCCAGTTCAAGCCTTGCACCTGGTACGCGCGCAACTGGCCGTGGACGTAGCCCGGGCTCTCGGTGAACTCGGTGATGGCGGGCGGCGCGACCTCGTCGTGCAACAACTCGGCGTCCTCCTCCTTCTCGGTCTTGCGGCGGCGGGCGGACGACGCCGCCCCCGCGGGCTTGCTGGCTGCCGCCGACGTGATGTCGTCGAGGATGCGGCGGAAGAGCGGGTCCTTGCGGGCCTTGGCCTCGATGAAGTGCTGGAACAAGCCGGTGAGGCCGAGCAAGTGCGTGAAGCGCCGCGACGTCTTGGCGACGTCGACGGGCTGGTGCTCGGAGGCGGTGAAGTACGAGCGCCGGTTGACGGCGGGCGTGGCGAACGCGGGCGAGGCGCCCGCGCTGTCGCGGAGGACCTGGTTCAAGTCCACGCTGCCCGGGGTGGTCTCCGCGCTGGGCGTGGTGGCGGCGGCTCCGCCGAGGGTGCTTGGTGCGTCTGGTCCCGACATGTGTGCTGTGGAAGGTGGAAAGAAGACTGGCGACGCCGGTTTATTTGCCGCGCTGAAATGTCAGAACGCGTACACGTCTTTTTTGCACCCTCGGTGGGGGAGTGGAAGGGAGGGCGGAAGTGGAGGGGAGAGTGGAGGAGTGGAAGTGGAAGTGGAGGGCGGAAGTGGAGGGGAGTGGAGGGGAGTGGAGGAGCACTGCACCAAGCCATGGGGCAGGCCGTGGCGTCTCGGCCTGGCGGTAGCGTTGGCCCGGGACGGGGCCGTGTGCCTACCCAGTACGGCAGGCTGGGGCGCTACGGGCGTGCGGTGGAGCCGAAAACCACCGGCCTGCTAGGCGGCCAGGCGTCCTGCTCGCCGGGCGGAGGCTGCTGGTCTCGCCGGCGGCTGCTGACCGGCCCGGAGGCTTCTGGACTCGCCGAACGCGCTGAGGCTCGCTGTTAGGGCTCGCTCGCCGGCGGAAAGCTGCAAGCACATGCAGGCCGGCCGACTGGCGGAAGCTTAAGGAAGAGCTGCAGGAGTTGGCGCAAAGGAATGGCACTTACGGCGCCGAGGCCCACGGCTCGGTCTTAAGAACTCTGTCTTATCAGATGGCCCTCTCAATTTTCGTTTGTCTTTTCACTGCCATTCTCACTGTCACTCACTCGTTCTCACTTTTTCTGATCTTGTCTTTTTTTATCTTTTGTCTTTCGCAGATATCTACAAAATGTGAAAATGTGCAATGCTGGTGTTTGCAATGCTGGTGTTTGCAATGCTGGCACCCGTTGCTCGTCTGAGCTCCTTTGTTGCGTTTAGGGCCTGCTGTGGCTCTAGCCGCTCCAGTGGCCTGGCGCTCCCAACGGCATGGCTCGATTCCCTTGGTCGTGATTACCGTCCCCTCCTCTTTCCGCACCCTCAGTCGCAACCCTCGCAACGCTGCTCTCCGCCTGCTCTGCATAACCACCCGGCCGCCAACCTTACCGGCTCCAGCCCTTCGGCCCGCAGGCTTCGGCCCGGCAGTCTGGAGCGAGGAGCACTCGCGTCGCCTACGTCGCCTGCACCGCCTGCACCGCCTGCCCCGCCAGTCGCCACACCCTCCAGCCCAACGTGAAACGCCCGGCTGGCGCTCGCGCACGTGCTCGCTTTCGCAGCCGCACCGCCAAACATGAAACACCACCCACGCAGCCAACGCAGCCAACGCAGCCCCCTGGCTCCCCGGCCGGGCTGTAGCCACGGCACACGTGACTAGCCAGACGACGGTCACTCCGACTCGTCTCGTGACAGCCAGCGCCCTGCGCCAGCGTTCTGGGGTGGCCTTTTCACATGCCGTCATGTGACATTGGCCAAGCTGAATCGTGAGCGACTGGCAAACTCTGTTTCGCCCTTCTCGAAAGGGTGCGGTGCCGAATCTGGAACGCTGGATGCAACATCGAACCCTTCGATATGCACCTGGGGGTTTCCGGACAGCTTCAAATTACGAAACGTTGGTCCCCAGAGCACCGAAAATATTCGCCCTTCTCTCTCGTGAGAAAATAGTCCGCTTCCTTTGGGAGGCGGGATATTTTCAGGGACCGCGAGCTCGACCGGAGTTATACCGTTCCGCGGGCCCTCCGGCCGTTGCCCTCACGGCCTGGCCACACCTCCTGGCCGCAGCGCCCGTCCGCTCTGGTGGCCGTGCCAATTTAAGCTTCTGCCTCACCGCCGGCTCGATCAGGCCCTCAGCCCTTCCAATGTGTTCGCAGTAAAAAATACGTAGGCGAATTGTATGGCCAACCTTGTTTTGCCAAAGTGCGGTCCGCACGTCTTGCTGTCGCATTTGGTTAATTCCGAGGCACGGCCCTAAGCAGGGTCTCTTTTCCTGAAAGCCCTTCGCGGGGGCAGGGGGTGCAGCTTGGAAAATTCCAATCTGGAATGGTTGGCAAGAACAGAATGCCAAACCGAATCCTCGTGCAGACTGCGTTCCGTTTCCGTTTCCGTTTATCTCTATAATTCTGAATTGTGCTTCACCTGATCGGTTGATTAATTCTTGTCCACCATCAAAGCGGCCGGCCCGTGAGCCCTTCCCGCATCGAGCGTCACGTTTGGACCGGCGTTTTTTTTCTTTTGGCTTGGCTTTTTTTAGTTTGGCCATGACTTTTAGTCAAGATTCTGATCATCCTAATTTCGGGGACCTAACCTTCTTTTGCGCGTTACGCCTCGCCCGTTTGTTTGTTGACTAGCACTGTATCGCTCCTAATTTTAGCGACGCATCGTTGTCGGACCCAATTTGACGCACTACGCACACAACGCAAAATAGTGCACGGTGCATGCTGCACAAGTCCACAAATGGTTTGGGGCTTCGGATCCAGCACAGTCGCGGGCCGCCGCGAGCCCCCCGCGAGTCCTACGCTCATCCCTCTACGCCGTCTTCGATTGTTTCTCGTATACTTTCTAACTCCGACTCTGGATCCAAGAATATTTATTTTTTGCAACCAACGTATGCACTATGCACAAATATCTTGCCTGAGAGGTACTAGATGTAACTTGAGCGGTTCTCCATTTCACCCTCGTTATCCAAGATTATCTTTCTCAGCTGATCGCCCACCATCCCTTCGGTCATACATGGTTACGCAAAGGGCGCACCACCCTCCGTATCGATAAAAGGGTTTCGGGACATGCAGTGTATGCAAATGGATTTGTATTATTTTTCCTGAAAAGAGTACATTATGGACCTGTCATCTGGCTGGTTTGACCCTTTTAATTACTAATAATACCCAACTTCCTTCTCTTGCTGTTGAATTGGCTCTTATCGTTGGAGTGCACCAATTTCATGTGCCGCGATAGACTGTCTTTGCGATAGAATGCCTTGCCGCAATCGTGGTGCTCGCAAAGGTACACGATATTGTGCAACTCCTTGGTGTACTGCTCGTAGCCAGCCTTGACGTACCCCCGCGCAAAGTGGAACGTCACCACATGGTGCTTCAAGTTCCTCCTCTTGCTGAACCCAATCACACACATCGGACAGTCCTTGACGGGACACCGGAAGCTCCGCGGGCTCATCCGCATGAGCTTGTGCTCGTCGTGGTGCCGGGCCAAGTCGAGAAAGTTGACAAACACCGTCGAGCAGTGCGTGCACTGTGCCTCGGTGCTGTCCATGCGTAGTCCGTTGATCTCCTCCTCGCTGAAGCTCTTCAAGAGCTTGTCGGTCATCGAGGGAACGCGGCGCTCGTCCATCTCATGTCGTATCATGGACTCGTCCACAACGTGGCCCACCATTCCCATGCGCTGGCCGCTGGTCGACGAGATCGACGACGAGCTCGAGCTCGGCGACAACGGCAACTTGTACCGCGGGTGCTTGCTGGGCGCGGTGAACGCCTTGAGCGCTATGTCGATGGCCTGTTTTACGTTGGCAACGTCGGGAATGGGGTACGAGTTGGCGTATGGATTTTTCCTCCTTCCTTTGGCAAGCGCCGGGCCGCTGTAGGCGTCGGGGCCCATCATCTGCTGCACCTGGAGGATCTGCTCCAAGTACTGCGACTGCTCGAGCTCCACCTTCTGTCTCTTCTGGTCCTGGTACTCCTTCTGGAGAAGCGCCTGCTCCTGTCTCACCTGCTCGGCCAAGTAGTGCTCGCCGTCGAACGGCGCCGCAACGTCAAGCTGGGCGGGCGGCGGCTGCTCGACCGGCCCCACGTTGGCCGAGTACTCGAGCTGCTCGGCAGCGGAGAGGCCGTAGTAGTTGAAGAAACCGTCGTGGTACGCCTCGTGGTCGCCAAGCGGGAACGGCTGGCTGGTCCCGGGCCCCGGGCCGCCGGCCACGCTGAACAAGTTGGCCGACAACGGGGAGGTCGGGGGCGGCGACATGGGGCCCATTATAGCGTGTCCTGCACTGTGGGCGGGGGCGTTCAAGCCCGGGGTGGCCACCACGACGGGTGATATGTTGAGGCGCTCGTACTGGTCGGTGGAGAGCGGGTGCATCTGGTTCTGCAAGTTGGCGGCGCCGCCAAACTTCATCTGGAGGTTTATGTTGTCGCGGAAGCCGTACGGCTCGAGCGGCGGCGGCGGGAGGGCGTAGCCGCTGAAGTCGGCGGCACCGCCGTAGGCGTCGGAGGCCGATGCAGGGAACGTGGCGAACTGGGGCGCCTGTGGAATGGGGAGGGTCTGCGAGGAGCCGTAGCCGGCCGAGCCCGGGTCCGAGGTCGCGGCGGGCGGGTTGTGGTAGCCCACGTAGGAGAAAGAGTTGTCTTGCATGGTGGAAAGAAGAGCGGTGTGGGTGGCGGCGGGAATGACGATTGGAGAATTCACCCAATCTTATATCTATCGGAAACAAAATGTCAGGGAGCCGGAGCTACTGTGTATTATTTTTGATAGGTTAAGTTTCAAAGACTACAAACAGAACAAGACTTGCATTCATGTAAGAGAACGGCGAGCAGTGCTTTCGGAAGATAATAAAAGACTAGTTCTGGGCCGGCTACAAAATACGGCGATATATTATTGGAAGGCGGCGCTATTTCGGACGATAGATGCTAGCCGGCAAGGCGGCCTGCTGGGGGAGGGGGAGGGGGCAAGCCGTTGTGGTGGGTGCTGGTCCCACCAGGGTGGGGTCCCGGTGCCCGGCAGGGTTACTCCGGCGGCGTTTGACGTAGCGGGTTTTTATCACATGCGGGGAACAGCAGTCCATCTTTGATGCAAGGGTTAAAGATGTTGTTTTAGTCCGTCTCTCTTTGTCGGTGATCTTCTTCAAAATCCCCTTATCATCAGAAACAGTATTCCATAAATGAACCGATTGGGACGATGTCGCTGCACGATGCATAATCAGAAAAAGATCCTTCTCATAACCGGCGCAGAAATCCCAGCGTCCGGTTGCGGGCCCGCGCGGCATGGGGCACATAATATTTTTGGTCTAAAATTCCTGCCATTTAAGGTTTGAGCAGGAGGACGGGGTGCCCGCCGGAGTACACCGAGCAGCGTGTTGTTGCTTTCGCGGCGCGACGGCGGCGGGCCACCACCCGTTGCAGGCGCCCTGCTACGCTGGCGACGCTACGATGGCGTGGGGCAGTGATGTCACCTGCCCTGCTTATCGAGGGCATCGGCGGCGTTCGTCTGCGGTTCGTTTAATGGACTAAAAGTCAGGCAGCTGTACCTTTAGTGCACACACAATCGAGCACGCTTCGTAAGAAATAAAATAATTCCGGCGACCGTAGCTGCGCTGCAAGCAGCCGGGAGCCACGTCTCAGCCGAGTACCATGCCGGCACCACCATTGTTGAGAATTGCGGGCCTCCGCGGTGAAGGGGATGTGAAACCCCCGGCGAGGGTAAACAAGCAGCAAAGACCTTTTCCCATTGAGCCAAAAGGGATCGGCCAGAAAATAATGGGCTTGCTCTCCCAGAAAATACTCCCCAGTTATGTTCCGAATGCAACCAACGTACTTTGGATCCCGAAGACCCAGATTGACTGTCTGTTCTATTTCCTCGAGCTTTAAGGTTGGCGCCCGAGTTTCATCGTCAGGTACATTGTACAGGCATCCACGCCGCCTGGGTTGCCGGGTACGCCGGCGCCGCCCGCCATCCCCCGAGCAGGACGCATGGCCACCGAAGGTACGAACCGCCAGGAACAAGTGAAAGAACAAAAGAAGGATCGATTTCAGGAACAAGGGCTCGCCCGGAAAAGCGCAACCCCCACGACCCACCCCCTACAATCACAAACCAAACGAGGGCCTCGATTCTCGTCTAGGTGATTCGCCACGGGCCCGTGGACGGGGCTGCCAGGGTCCCGACTAAAATATTTGAACCTTGCGTGTCGTACATGATGGCAAAATACATTGCCCTCTACGCGACCCAAATACTCGTATTGGGACATGCCCTTGTAGACGGGATTAAATGTCTGTCCGATTCTCCGGCCCGTTTTCGCGGAGCCCGCCCTAGGGCCCCGATCCCCTCAGTTCGATTATCGTTTATACATGAAAAAAGTGCTGCTAATTATATGCTACGTCCGACGCTTGCTGACAACTAAGTTTGGGAGAGGCGGTGCCAGAGCAAGTGCCTGTGGCAGTGCCCGTGGCAGTGACTCACCAGCAGGCCAGCCAGGCCGAGGTTCGACAGAATTCCAGGCAAGCTCCCACACTGAGTGCGGGCCTCCAGAGTTCTCAACCGATTGCTCCGCAACGTCGGAAAGGCCTCAAGCAGGCGCCAGGGCGCCGGGTATCACGTGGACCGGTCGCCCATCACTCTGCGAGGACACGGTCCTTCAAGTCGCCCCTTCGTCCTTCGTCAAGGTCCACTTCGGCGAGGTTGACCCACTTGGTCTTGTTGACGAGCTTGAAGAATACAAATAGCACCACGAAGAACGGCAACAAGATGTAGGCGTCGACCCAGTTCTTGGCGTCAAAGGGCTTGAAGTACGACCAGCCCTGAATCAAGGCGAGGAAGATGTTCAAGCCGATCCCCGCGATCGGAAGGTACGGGTACCACCAGCCCTTGTACGGGAGCTCGTCGAGCGAGCGGCCCTGGAGCTTCATGGCCTGTCTGAAGCGGATGTGGTAGAAACACACGTTGCCCCACACAATGAACACGGCGACACCCGACAAGTTGACAATGTACCCGTAGGCGTTGGCCGCACCGGTGCTGATGTTCATCAAGGACAAGAAGCCAAAGAGGTTCATGAGAATCACCGAGAGGTACGGCACCCCCTGCTTGTTGACGCGCTTCAAGATGCGCGGCGCAGCGCCCTCGTTGGCGAGGTTGACAATGGTTCTGGAGCCAATGTAGATCGAGCTGTTGATGGCACTGATGCAGGTGACCAAGATGAAGGCGTTGACAAGATGGGCGCCGCCGCTCCAGCCGGCCCGGGTGATGGCCACCGTCATGGGGGACTTCAAGGTCTTGCTGCCCTTGGAGAGCGAGGCGTCGTCGTACGGCACGGTCATGCCGTAGGTGACGGCAATCCCCATGTAGATGACAAGGATTCTCCAAAAGGTCTGTCTGATGGCTTTCGGGATGGCTCTGGCGGGGTTGGCGGTCTCGGCCGCGGTGACGGCGACGATTTCGGTCCCGCTGTAGAAGGTCGATGCAAACACAAAGGTGCTGGCGACCCCCTTGAAGCCGCCGTTGAACGGACCCGGGTCGTTCCAGTAGTGGAACCCAAACGCCTTCTGGCCCTTGATGCCCCCCAGCACGTACACGATGGAGAAGATGTAAAAAGCCACGATGCCGACAATCTTGAAGAGGGCCAACCAGTACTCAGCCTCGCCAAAGGCACCGACACCAAGGAACTGGAACGCAAGGAACGCCACCCAGAAGATCAAAATGTACCCGTAAAGCGGAACCTGGGGCCCCCAGAACTGCATGATGGCGGCCACGGTGTTGTACTCGTTGGCCAACACGGCGATCCAGATGATGACATAGTTCCAGCCAACCGCCCCGCCCCAGGCGCGGTCGACAAACTTGTTGCCCAAGGTGGAAAAGGTGCCGCCGGTGGGGTAGATGGTGGCCAACTCCCCCAAGGACTGCATCATCGAGAACGCGATGAGCCCGATGACCCCGAAGCCGATCATCATGCTGGCGGGCCCGTTGGACAAGGCGAGCGACGCGCCGATGAGAATGCCCGGGCCAATAATCCCTGCGAGCGCGATCAACGAGATGTGCCTGTCCTTGAGCTGTCTCTTCAAGTGGGTCTGGCCGTCTTCGACCGAGTAGTCGTCGATGCTGGCGTGGGAGTCGACCTTGTACTGGTCCTCGTCGGAGACGAACTTCGTGTCTACCGCGTCTACCATTTTTGAGTTGTGACTTGTGAGAAAGTTGGGGTTGAACGGCGGAAACAAAGGGCTATCTATAGTGTAGCATTTGCCTAATATATTAAACTTTCCTCATCTGGTATTCTGCAAAATTGATACATTGCGATAATGCTTAGCGAGGGCCCATGGCATGATGTCATGTGACGCAAGTTGCCACAGTGCAGGGGTCGTGCGCGGCGAATTGCGCGATGGGCAGCGGCGCGCAGAATATGTGCTGCCTGACGGCGGGCGGCGGGCGCCGGCACGTGACCGCGGGTCACGTGTCGCCGGGCAATATGGGCCCCCAGGCAGGCAATGCGGCCCCGCAGGCAGGCGATACGCCCCCCCAGACAGACAATACGGCTCCCAGACAGGCAATACGAGGCGTAGGGCAGGTCGAAGGGAAGCGTAATCAGCGAACGGAAGCTTAATTGGCGAACGGCGTGCGGCGGTGCCAAGAATTGCGCCGAGAGATAAGACAAAGGCCAGCAGGCACTGCTACAAATATAGTGAGGGCATTTCGGGCGGCACAGAACGGTCGGCGCACCACGTAAAGATACACCCAATCACACGATCTCCCCAACAGCGAGAGACGAAGTATCAAGTTGTCAAACGCCGTTGGAGAGCTTGTTCTTCTCCATTATTAGAACCCATAGCTCCATGGGCGTGGAACCTGAGGCAGAAACAGGAGTGGTATTCTCTACAGCTCACGTGCCGAGCACGCACATTTGGTCAGTCAGGTGTATATTGATAGGGAGACGAATTGAAATTTTGAACTGGGGCGGGCGCCGGCCGCTATTTATGTGCGCGCCGGCGGGTTACCCGGACCCGGCACGCAAGAAAGGGCACGATAGCGGCCCTCAGTTCTCGGGTCTCAAGTCGGACCGCCTGGGGGCCTCCAACGGATGCAACTGCGCCAAGTAGGTGATGGCCCACATCAAGAAGCACATGGCCAACCCCAAGATGACGGACGATCGCCAGACCGTCTGGTTTTGCTTGGGGGCAAACGTCCATGCCAATGTAGACAAGAGAGCAGTGAAGATGAACACTACCACGACAACGTAACTGGATATTGTTAGTAGGGACGGGAGAGGCGTGGCCCGCTGCCGGGGCGGAGAGCCGTGGAGTCAGACCGGCTGGAACGGCAGGAGACTTGGGCGGCGGCCCCTCCGGACAGGCAGCGCCGGCGGCTCAGGCAGCAGCACCGGCGGCCCAGGAAGCAGCACCGGCGGCCCAGGAAGCAGCACCGGCGGCCCAGGCAGCAGCACCGGCGGCCCAGGAAGCAGCAATCGGCCGCTTTCGGTCGCTCGGCAGAGCTCCACCGGCACGCTCCAGCGCCATGGCCGCCCGCGGGCCCGGGCCTTCTATCTGGGCAAGATACGTACCCACTCATGATTGGCGTTCAATAGTAGACAAAGTGTTGTATTTGTCTGGCGAGGTGGAGGGCGGTAGGCGCACGCCGCGGATCCCGGACGAGACACCAGATTTGCGACACGCCCCGCGACACGCCCGCGACACCCGCGGCTACGATTTGCAACACCGACCACCACAACCGTCCTGCCCCACCAATGTCGGGCGCCCTTCCAGACCAGGTGGCCAGCTGGCTCTACAACGTGCTCCAGCCGCTGTACGTCCACAAGCAGCAGGCCTACGCCCACGTGTACCGCTTTCTCCAGACCCACCTCAAGCGCAACCGCCGCTTCAAGGTCCGCACGCAGGTGTTCGCCAACGAGGCCGGCGTCTCCAGCCTCTTGATCCTCCTCCTGGGGCTGGTGCCCGGGCCGGGCGCCGAGGCGGTCCCGCTCGAGGTGTGGCTCCCGCTCAACTACCCGTACGCCGACGCCCGCGTCGCGTCGCTGGACAACGGCGTGCCCATGGTGTACGTGGTGCCCGCCGCCGGGTGGGCGGTGCGCCCCGGCAACCAGGTCGACCCGCAGGGCAAGTTCTACCACCCGTACCTCGCCAGCTGGTACCACGAGAGCCGCGCCGGCGACGCCGGCCAGTACGACTTGGTCACGTTGCTCGAGGTGGTCGCCGACAGCGTGGCGCGTGCGCTTCCGATCCAGCGCAGGGACGCAGCGCCGGCGCCCGAGGGCCCGCCCGAGCACCCGCCGCTCGCCCCGCAGCTGACGGGGCCGCCCATACCGCCCAAGCCGGCAAAAGTCCCGCTCTCCGCCGGTGCTCCGCTGCGCCAAGGGTCGGACTCGGTGCCCCTCAAGTACCAGTCGCCGTTGCCCTTGCCGGGTGCGACGCCTGTCCCAAGCGGCCCGTCCCAGATACAGCCGCAGCAAAGCGGACCCATGTCCCCGACGGGGCACTTTTCTCCCACCACTACCGGCCCTCCGCCCTTCCTGAGCCCGAGAACAGCCGGCCCTCCTCCCTTCCTGAGCCCCAAAACAGCCCCGCCTCCCTTCAGGAGCCACGAGTCGACGCCAGTCCGTCGGCCGTCCGGCCGGGCGCGTCGCCAGGACGAACCGAACCTCATGGACGGCGATGCTCCGTCGGCCGCAGCGCCTACTGTTCTGCCAGAGTTGGCCGGACACCTAGTACAGCAAGCGGATGCGGTGCTAAAGGCTTCGGACGGCCTCAACAGTATCGTGCCCGCTGTGGGCGATCAGGATATCAAAGTAGGCGAATTACACCGCCAGATGACCCACCATTACACGCAGGCGCAGGCCAATAGTGCCCATCTCGAGGCACACGAGTCGTATCTCCAACAGCAAGTGAATGCGATCAGCAGGCTCAACCTGGAGTTGACCGAATTGGACGCCGCCAATGCCGACCAGACGGAACGCATCTACACGAAAAAGGGCCTTGCGGTCGAGCTCGACGACTTGATCATTCCAGACCTGGTCTTGGTCAAGCAGTTGTACGACGTGGTGTGTGAAATCAAAGCTATCAAGGACTCTATTGCGCTCATCGGAGGCACGTTTCAAACCCAGAATGAGCTTATCAACGACGACCGGATAGAGGTATGCGTCAAGACATTGAGAAACTTGGGGCGCGAGCTCTTTTGGTTAGAGTTGACCAAGAAAGAGATAGTCAAGGTGATGGAAAAGTGATAGAATGGCATCCGGGGTAGTTCCACCCCCAAAGCGAGGTGTCTAGAAACAATCGGTGAGTTTGGTGACAGGCCGAGAAGTAGCGTTTTGCAGCCTCAGAGACCAGCTCGATTGTGCCATCTCTATCACAATCAAGATACGCTTTTTTTATACCATCTCGACTGTGCCATCAAAGTTTCAAGATACACCTGCTTGGTACCAGCTATAGCTCTCGAGAGCTTTTCGACCGTTCCTGGTCCTCAACAGCATGGTCTGCGTATAGGATTCAGAGGAGTGTTACGAGCTGATTAGAGAGGATGTGTAAATTTGAGACGAGTAATCTGCAAAACCAATGGGGTAGTACCACTGAGGTCTACGACTCAGCAGATTGGATCTCTACACTTGGCCCCGTCTCCTTAGGCAGGCGCCAGGAGTCCCGCCTCCGCGGTGTTTTGGAAATAGGTGCATCACATCGCCATCGCGCAACTCGGGTGGCACACGACATTTTTATCATCTCAATTCTATGCACTCCGCACAAATTTTCACCTTTTTGTTCTCATCATCACTTTCTTCTTCATCTCACACCACCATGTCTGAAGAATACGTTATCAAGCCTGAATCGGTGGCCCCTTCTAACGACACTTCCGAGTGGCCGTTGTTGTTGAAGAACTTTGACAAGTTGTTGGTCAGAAGTGGCCACTACACACCCATTCCTTCGGGCTCCTCTCCATTGAAGAGAGACTTGAAGTCCTATGTCTCGTCCGGTGTCATCAACTTGGACAAGCCATCGAACCCATCTTCGCACGAGGTCGTCGCCTGGATCAAGCGTATCTTGCGTGTTGAGAAGACCGGTCACTCTGGTACCTTGGATCCTAAGGTCACCGGTTGTTTGATTGTCTGTGTTGACAGAGCCACCAGATTGGTCAAGTCCCAACAGGGTGCCGGTAAGGAGTACGTCTGTATTGTCAGATTACACGAAGAATTGGCTGAAGCCAAGGAATTGGGCCGTTCGTTAGAAAACTTGACCGGTGCTTTGTTCCAAAGACCTCCTTTGATTTCCGCTGTCAAGAGACAGTTGAGAGTGCGTACCATCTACGACTCCAAGTTGATCGAGTTCGACAACAAGCGTGGTTTGGGTGTTTTCTGGGCTTCGTGTGAAGCCGGTACCTACATGAGAACCTTGTGTGTCCATTTGGGTATGCTTTTGGGAGTCGGTGGGCACATGCAAGAATTGCGTCGTGTTAGATCCGGAGCCATGGGCGAAAACGACAACTTGGTCTCCTTGCACGATGTGTTGGATGCGCAATACGTCTACGACAACACCAGAGACGAGCTGTACTTGAGAAAGATCATCCAACCTTTGGAATCGTTGTTGGTTGGCTACAAGAGAATTGTGGTGAAGGACTCTGCCGTCAACTCTGTGTGCTACGGTGCCAAGTTGATGATCCCAGGTTTGTTGCGTTACGAAGAAGGCATCGAGTTGTACGACGAAGTTGTGTTGATGACCACCAAGGGTGAAGCCATTGCCATTGGTATTGCGCAAATGACCACTGTCGACTTACAAGGCTGTGACCACGGCATCGTGGCCAAGGTCAAGAGATGTATAATGGAACGTGACACTTACCCAAGAAGATGGGGATTGGGACCAGTTGCCCAAAAGAAGAAGCAAATGAAGGCCGACGGTAAGTTGGACAAGTTTGGAAGAGCCAACGAAGCCACCCCAGAATCCTGGAAGAAGGACTACAAGGACCACGACGAAACGCCGGCTCCTGCTGTCCCAGAGTCCAAGTTGGTTGCCCCAGAAGTCCAGCTTCCTAAGAAGACCTTGATTGAGGACGTCACTGAAGAAAAGGAAGAAAAGGAAGACAAGAAGGAAAAGAAGGAAAAGAAGGAGAAGAAGGAGAAGAAGGAAAAGAAGGAGAAGAAGAGAAAGGCCGAGGACGGCGACGAAGAGGAGAAGAAGGACAAGAAGGAGAAGAAGGCCAAGAAGTCCAAGAAGTGATGATGCATATAGTTTTGTACATTTAATAAAGAGATTGTGAAGAATCCGAGAGCTGTACGTCAATAGGAGATTTCTAACCCAGGGGTGGAAAGTATCAAGCTACGAACTTCAGAGAGGCAAAGGCACTGTGAGTGCCATGGTGGGCCATTGGCTACAACTGTGCTCTCCATTTAGCTGTTTCTATGCTCTCTCTATATGCTCTCTATATGCTCTCTCTGTTGCTCTCCCTTTTGCTCTCCCTTTTGCTCTCTCTATTGCTCTCTTCTATTTCTACCGCCCGCTAGCGGTAGCTGACTCTCGCTAGCTGCTGACTCTCGCTAGCTGCGGACTCTCGCTAGCTGCGGACTCTCGCTAGCTGCTGACTCTCGCTAGCTGCTGACTCTCGCTAGCTGCGGACTCTCGCTAGCAGTAGCTGACTTTCGCTAGCTGCTGACTCCTGGCGGCTCCAGCGCCACCACCACCGCGTTGCCCCTCACGAAGGCAAACTTGGCGGCCACCAAGTTGTAGAAGTACTCCAACTGGAGCTCGGCCATGTTGGCCTTGTCGTTTTCGCCCTTGCTGCGGAACTCGTCGACCAAGCGGCGCAACACGAAGATGCTGATGATGCGCTCGCTGTCGGCGCCCGTCGTGGTGATCATCTTGGTGCACCGCTCCAAGTGGCGGTTCTTCACGTCCACGTTGTCGCTGCCGACAAAGAGCAAGTAGCTGACGAGGTTGGCGAAGAAGGGGAACGACGCGAAGCGCGCCGCCGCCTCGGCCATGGGCTCGGCCATCCCGCGCGCGGTGCCGTTCATGATCTGCATCAACACCGCGTACGTCACGGCGACGAGGTCGCTCGAGCCGGTGAAGTTGGTGGCGAGCGCGTTGGACGACGAGCGGGCGACGAACGCCGCCGCCAAGTCGCGGTAGAGCGCCGCCCGCACCCGCATCGCGTGCTCGACGGGCTCGCGCGGGGCGCCCGGGCCCGCCAACAACGCCGCCATCTCCACCTCGGTCAACACCACCAAGTGCATGGTGGCGAAGACGTGGAGCTCGCTGAAGGCGCCGCGCGCCTCGAGCGCGCTGGGAGCCGGCGCCGCCGCCGGCGCCGTCTGGTTGCGCACCCGCGCGTAGTAGTACCGCGCCGCCTGGAGGTCGCCGCGGTGGTGGTAGTAGACGCCAAAGAGGTAGAGCACGCGGGCGACCAACGCGCCGTACGCGGCGCCGCGGAACCGCCCGGCGTTGTAGCCGGCCATGAACTCGTTCAAGCGCTGGACGTCGCGGTGCTCCTCGGCCAAGAACCCGAGCCACGCCTGGTAGTAGTGGATGTTGTGCTTGACGTACTGGAGGCGGTCCAAGTGCTCGGCGAGCCGCTGGCGCGAGAAGCACCGAGCGCGCCGCGGCTCGCTGCCGCTACCACCGCCACCGCCACCGCCGCCGCCGCTGCCGAGCTCCCGCAACTGCTTCTCGACGATCGCGAGGCACTTGTCGAACACCCGGAGCGCCTTGCGGCGGCTGGACGCCACGAGACTCACGCCCGTGGCAAAGTAGAACACAATGACAAACTCGTCGGAGCTCATCCACGCCGCCGAGAAGAGAGAGCCCGCTCCCTCCGGCCCCGCCGCCACGCCAAACACGCCGTCGTCGCGCCACTGGCGCCACGCGTCGCGCTGCTGCTGCTGCACCAACGCCCCGAGCTCCAGCACGCGCGCGCGGCACTCGTCGGGCTGGCTGGTCTGGACGAGCCCGAGGAGCCGCACCAAGTGCACCATGCACCGGAGCTGGACCGCGCCGCCGGGGCCCACGGCCGCGTCGGCCTCCGCCGCGAGCGCGAGACTCCGCCGCGGCAGCCCGCGCGCCAAGTGCACGGCGGCCTGGTGGAGCATCGCGAGCGCCCGCGTCCCGGCGCCCGCCGCGTCCCGCGACACCCCCTGCAACAGCACGTCCGCCGCGGGGCGGTCTGCCGCCAGCCCGCGCTCGATCCGCATGAGCTGGAACACGTCGGCGTGGTGCGCGCTCCCCTGCTGGCGGTACCAGCGCACGCGGTCGGCGACGTAGCGGTCCACCAAGTTGGGGCTCGTCGCCGCCAAGATCTGCGCCGCGAGGTACTCCGCCGCGAAGCGCTGGCCGACGAGCCCGTTGCGCGCGGCGACGCCCGCCGAGCGCGCCGCGTAGTCGTCGGCGCGCTCGGTGTTGGTGGTCTCGGCAAAGTAGAGCCGGGCCAAGCGGTAGTACACGTACAGCTCCACCGCCGGGCCGAGACTGTGCCCGAACCGCCGGCACACCATCAAGAGCGCCTTGATCGCCGTGCGGATCAGGCGGCAGTACTCGGCGGCGCCGCCGCGGCCCGCGGTGTCGAGCACCATCGCGTGCGCCCGCTGCTGGAAGAACTCGGCCGTGAGAAGGCCCTGCTGGACGCGCGCGTCGGCGTCCTCCAACTCGGCGGGCACGGGGGGCTCGTGCGCCGCCGCGGGAGTCGTTTCGGCGGGCCACAGGGCACTGCCGGCCGTGCCGGCGTCTCCAAGGCCCTCCAACTGGCTCGCCGGGGGTTCTGGCGAGTCCGCCGCGGCGCCTTCTGCGCCAGCCAGGCCGCCCGCCAGGCCGCCCACGTCAATTGGGCCGCTCGCGTCGGTTGTCGCGCACGCCAGGCCGTCCGCCCTGCCCCTGCTGCGGCCCACCGGGCCCTCGAAGCTCGAGATCACCGCGCCGTTGGCCGTCTGGTGCGCCGCCCGCTGCTCGTCGGTGAGCCGCACGTCTCGCCGCTTCACCGCCGGGCGGTCGTGGCCGGCCGCCCGCTTGCCGCCGCCGGCCGCGCTCCTCACAGTGTCGTATCCGTTCTGAAACAAGTCCTGGTACGCGCTGCTCATCGCTGGTGCTCGTCCACTCTGGGTGCTCCACCATCACGTCTGAGCATCGCGTCCCTACTGGGTCGTGCGCGGCACAATCACACAATACGTTTATAATACAACTAAGAACGAAATCTATATCCAGCCAGGCGGGGGCGTGTACGGGGCGTTGGCGGGCGGGTATGGGGGTTGGCGGGCGCGGAGAGGCCAGAGGACCTGTCCTCCCTGGCTTTATTAGAGCCCCGCCGAGGGCCAGCAAAAATGCAAAAAAAACGTCTATCTGTCGCGTGGCTCTCGCGGGACCGTGTGACTCACCGCCGGGGTCCGCTGACTCCCTCCCCCCCACTAGCTCTGCTCGAGCTGCTTCTTTAGCCTGTCCACCTCGAGCTGCAAGTTCCGCCTCCTTATTCTCTCCTCGCTGAGGTCCACCTCGTGCTGGTCCTGGATGTCGCTGACGATTTTCTTGAACTCCTTGCGGAGAATGCCGTTGCTCATGCCGTTGGCGCCCGCTGCCCCGTTGATCGACGTGGGCCGCGTCGACGACACCCCGCTCGCGATCAGGTGCGCGTCTTCGTCTTCGTCGCCCGGCGAAACGCTCAAGCTGTCGCCGGGGAGCCCGAGCAGCTCGCCGGTGATGGGCGAGACCGTGTGGCCCGCCTGGGCCGACTCGAACGAGCTCTGGTTCATGCGCGGCGACGCGAGGTTCAACTGCGACCCGCTGGTGTTGCGCATGCCCAACTTCTCGATCCGCAAGAGATTCAACTCCTTGCGGAGCCTGCCGATCTCCTTGTCCTTGGCCGAGTTGGTGTCAAAGTCCTCGGGCGTGCTCGTCCGCGCGGGGTGGTCGCGCGCCCGCGCCGCCGTCCGCTCCAACTGGTCGATCCGGCGTCTGTATTCCTGGATGAGCTTCATCGAGCTCTCGCGCGACATCTCGTACTCCTTGGTCAAGTACTGGTGCGAGAACCGCATGTCGTTCAACGCGGTGCGGTACTCGGCAAGCGACTTCTCCGCCGACGCGCCGCCAATGGGCGAGCTCGACGACATGTACGATGTGTCGTTGGTGAGCGAAATGTCTCTCTTGTTGAGCGGCGAGGGGTTGCCGGCGGTGGACATGCCCACAAACGACGACATCTCCAGCACCGGGGTGTTTGGGCGTTCTGTTGTGTTGGCCGCCAGGGCGAGGCCCGCGCCGCTGCCCACCACCGCGTCAATGCACCGGCGCGCCCACGAGGTGCGGGCCTGGATCATGTCGCTGGGATTCTGCGTGGGCGACGGCGGCGGCGGGAGCGCAATGCCGCGCTGCACGGCCACCGACGCTATGTGGGCGAACAAGGTCTCGAACGACTTGATCACGGTGTCGGAGGGAATGTGCTTTCTGGGGGAGTTGGACACGCCTCTTCTCGGCGACGAAAACGGCGATGACATGGTGGGGCTGGGGTTGCTGGTGGCGGCGGCCTTGTGCTCCTTGGAGTTGGCGGAGGACAACTTGACGTCCTCGACGTAGCCCAACACCAAGCACGCCAAGTTGTGGTTGTTGAGCTTGACCTTCAACTCGTCGAGCTCGGCGTTGACCGCGAGAAGCTGGTCCTGGAGGGCGGCGTTCAGCTTCAAGATCTTCAACAAGAGCCCCGCGTCCATGAGGTCCGGGTCGGTGCCGTCGTTGGCCTTCAAGATGATGGTCGAGATGAACTGCTGCGAGATGGACGTCTTGGAGAGGAGGTACTCGTGCAACTCGGTCTTCTCGAGGATGGCGGCCTTGACGCCGCGGAGCGACGCCAAGGACAAGATCGAGTCCTTGTTGATCTTGGAGGTGTCGAGAATGGAGTTCTCGATCAACACCTTGAGGTTGAGGTAGTTGGGCTTGTTGGAGTTGGCCAGGATGAAGGAGTCGATCTCAAAGTCGTCGTCGTCGTCGTTGCTGATGGACGAGCTCAAGCTGGGCAACGACACCAACGTGATGTTGCCGCTGTCGAGGTTGGTCTGGAGGTGGCTGTTGAACGAGTCCTCCAACAACTGGCTGTTGAGCAAGTGGAGCTCGCCGGGCGCCGGCTGCGAGTCGCTGTTCTTGAGCTCCTGGAGCTTGTTGCGGTACTGCTCCTGGAGCTGGAACTTGAGGAGCTCCGGCGTCGTGTTCACGAGGTTGTAGTTGGACGACGAGTCGTTGTGCGTGATCCGGTACGGGGAGTTCTTGACGAACAAGTCGGTGTCGATCATGCCTGTGGTGGTGCTCCGGGTGCTGGTGGCTAACACATAAAACATTGGCTCACGCTTGGTGGAAAAAGGGCGCTAGACGCGTTCGGGCCGCGCACGACCGCGCCGATTGTACGCCCCGCCGGCCGCCTCCGGCACGACCTGACAAAGACGCCGCCGCTACAATGGCCCCCCGAAGCAGACATATTGCGGCGGGCGGCCTCGGGGCAGGCCAGGCGGGCTCGCCGGGCCGGCCAGGCGCCGCTGCGACGGTCTGGGCCCCCGCCAGCGGCCTGTGCTGGGCCCACCGCTCGCTCTGCGACAGCCCCGTTGGCGGTGCCGGTTGCCCCGGCAAGCGCAGGAGATCCCCCTGCCCGTCACAAAGAGGCGGTGCTCGCGGCGGTCGTGCTGCGATCGAGGCCGGTGTTTGTTTGTGTTTCTGGCGGCGCTGCCGGTGCCGTGCCCACGGCCGCGGTTGGGGCCTTTTTCTTTTCGATGCGCTTTGCGACATGCGATGGCACCCCAGGCCCGGTGTGCCGTTCCCAATTCGACGGCCCACGGCACCCTCTCGCTACTTCTCCACCGGGTGTCTCGCGTAAGCAAGATCACTTTTGTTGGTGGACCGCAAAATGTGCCTCGTCGATGGACCTCCACGTTTCTCCCCCCGCCGCTGAGTCCATCAGATACGTGTCGTTCAACGTCAACGGCGCCAAGACGTTGTTCAACTACCACCCGTGGACCGACTGCAACAACGACTACAGCCAGGTGTTCGCGGTGCTCCACGCCGACGTCATCACGCTCCAGGAGTTGAAGGTGGCCCCGAGCAACGTCTCGTCGCTCAAGAATATCGGGCACCTCGAAAACTACCGCTCCTTCATTTCGGTGCCCAGCAAGAAAAAAGGGTACAGTGGGGTGGGGCTCTTTTTGCGCATCCCCACGGCGGACGACCCCCCCAGCGTGGCCCACGAGCTTACCATCGTGCGAGCGGAGGAGGGCATCACCGGCTGCCTCGCCAACGCGGCGGGCACGCGGTACCGCGACTCGCCGGACGCCATAGGCTCGTACCCGGACATCGACGCGGCGGCGGCCGCGCTGTTGGACGGCGAGGGCCGCTGCGTCATGGTGGAGCTAGCCACCGGCACCGTCGTGGTGGCGGTGTACTGCCCGGCCAACTCGGCAGGCACCCCCGACGGCGAGCAGTACCGCCTCGCGTTCTTGAGCTACTTGCTCCGCCGCTGCCACCGCCTCAAGCTCGACGGCAAGAACGTGGTGCTCATGGGCGACATCAACGTCTGCTTGGACTTGATCGACAGCGCCGAGACCATGGACCTAGGCATCAGAAACCAAACCATCCACCCGCTCAGCACGTCCCCCTCCGCCTTCGAGTCGCTCAACTACGACGAGTGCCTCCGCTTCAAGACGTCCCGGCCCGCCCGCACGCTTCTCAACCAGTACACCATCCCGTCCTTGAAGTACGACTTTGGCGCCCCGCGCCACCTCTTCGACAGCCCCACCCAGTTTCTCTACGACACCACGCGCTACTTTGTGGGTCGCCAGATGAAAATCTACACCGTGTGGAACACCTTGACGGGCGCCCGGCAGACCAACTTTGGGTCCCGGATCGACTTGATTCTCTGCTCGTGTCCCCAGATGGTCCTGAACGTCACAAACGCAGGCATCTGGCCCTTCGTCATGGGCTCCGACCACTGCCCGATATTCACAGACATCGGCGCAAGAAGCCCAGCGCATGATGTCCAGCACGACCCGGTCAAGTCGCTCTCGTTCGAGGCCAAGCACCACTTCAGACTCTCCAAAGGCCGAGACATCTCCACCTTGTTCCAATCGATGAGATCGCGGGTCAACGTGGCCCCGCCCGCATCCGATTACTCGGAAAGCTCGAGTGCCACGCCTGAAGCTGATTCGAAACAGGGCAACTTGCCGGGCAAAACGCCAAAGCCATCCTCGTTGCCAGTGCCCAAAAAGGTCTCCAAACTACAATACGTTAGTAGGAAGCCAAAGAAACTGAGCCAAAAGCCGATTCAAAACTTCTTTCTTCCCAACAGCTGATGCCAAAACCTGTGAGTCTTTCAATCTTGATTTGTTTTATTTATCTATACCTAGAAAGATATCCAGCAACTGAATAATCAAGTGCACGAGGACATCAATATACCCTTGGCCCTCTTCTTGCCAACGAGTCACAACAATCAAAAACGAAAGAAAAAGTGAAAAAAAAAATCAATCCCCAATGAAATAAACTTAATATGATATGGTACACGGATCCCCCTTTTTGTTTTTGCTGATTAAATCATACTGCCAGAGTGCGTTACTCCATACTCATGATTTACGGAATTCACTCAACACGGGATAGATGGCTTCGAAAGCAGCATAAATCTCTTCTCTTTGCTTGGCACCAGTCAAGACAATCTTTCCAGAGACAAAGATCAACAAGACAATTTTTGGCTTCACCATTCTATAAATCAAACCTGGGAACAATTCGGGTTCGTATGAAGAGAAAGTACCATGCGAGAATGCCAATCCTTCCAATCTGATTGGGAACTTTACGTCACAAGAACCAACGATATTTTGGATCTTGAAATCAGTAAACTTTGCGTTGAATCCCAACTTTTGAATAATTCTGGCATACTTTCTGGAGGCCAACTTGGAGTCATCTTCGGATTTCGCACCGGTCACAACCATCTTACCAGAGGCGAAAATCAAAGCAGTGGTCTTTGGTTCTCTGATTCTCATAATGACGGCTGCGAAACGCTTCGGGTTGTACTCGGCGTTTCTTGCATGCAATGCGATAGTCTTCAAGTCCAAACGACAATCCAAGTTCACGGTTGCGACGATATTCTGCAAAGTTGGAACGATCCCAGATGTAGCACCGTCATCTTCATCTTGTTTGGGTTCAATCACATCGGAAGTTTCCTCTTTTTTCAAAAAGTTTTCTTGGTTGTTCTGAGAGTTTATGTGTTTTTCACCATCGATTCCCTGAGGAAATAACAATGAGTTTGGAGCTGTGAACGCCTTGGCCTGAGCAGCTGTGGTTGGAAGTTTCAAGGAATCCATCTTACCTATATCTATATTAGGGGAGGAGCTTTTCTTTGATGTGTGTGGTTGTGATTGTTTGTGTGGTCTAGGCTTGAGACAAACAAATCAATGTATCCCAAGTGGTATAGCTAACTTAAAAGAATATTTATTATAGCAGATACTATATAAATATGAATGGATTATAGTGTACACTGATGCCCCCACAATCAAATGTCCTGTGTATAAAGCCAAAAACTCAATCCATCGAAAATGCGACGGGGGTACGGCATCTATTTATACTAACGAGCTTTTGTCCGGGTAAGTCGAAAAAGGTCACGTCGTCCCATTACCAGCCACCACACAAAAGCAATGTACGTAAGCAGGATGACAATAGTCGAGTTTAATAGCGGACCAGCTGGTGTGAGGCCGGCCAACAGGCGGCGAATGCATATGTAGTACGGAGGGGGGTTCTGTGGCGAGTGGGCAGACGGGGCACTGCAAATTAAAAAAGTGGCCGGTACTTCCAAAACGCAGAGTTTCCGGTTGCTCGCTAGAAGCATCGGATTCTCCTCGCAGAGCCCATCGCCCCATCTCGAAACTCCCCACTGAGCAGCGCAAGCACATCGGGGGGCGCAAATGGCGAGCGGAGCATGGAGGAACTGAATGGATGTGTGTTTGTGAGGGCGGCCCTAGCGGGTTTAACGCTCCTTCAACAACTTGTTTCTCTTTTCCTTCTTTCTCAATCTCTCAGCCTTCTTAGCACTCATCTTGGCGGCGATCTTAGCGAAGCGTTCCTTTTCTTCCTTGATTTCTCTTCTGCGCTTCAAGTCGGAGATGCGGGTCTGCTTCAATTCCTCCTTTTCGCTCTTGAGGTCCTTCAATCTGGCCTTGAACTGCTCCTCCTCCAACTTTTTGTTTTCACGGTGCTGGTACGAGTTTTTCTTGACCCCAAGCGTCTTCACTCTGTAGGCGTCCTTCTTGATTTTCCAGTCCTTCCCGTTGACGCGGCTGCCCTCGCCAACGTCCTTGGGCGCGAGAGGATCGATGTACCTCTTGGGTATGTCCTTGAACTCCTTGGTAGCGGTGGCACTCATTATGAAGAAGTGATGTAAAAATTTTGTTTTTCGCGATGGGTGCAAATGTCTCATATCAAGCATCTGGGGTGCTTTTGCGACTGGCATCAAACGGCAGCCACGAGTGCCACCGGCTCTTCATTCAGACGAGTCGAGTCGACTGCTGACTACGCCTAGCTGGTCAAGCTTCCACCAAAGGAACAACAACCTTAAGGCCCCAAACGCTCTGCGAGCCCTCGGTCTTTTTTCATGTACTACAAGCCTTCGTAACATATGCATTCGTGCTTCGTTAAAGTAGAAATACAGAAGAGTGCCGTGGACCGGAAACAAGACCGGGGATGTACCCTCACACCTCTTCCCCGGCCCCACGTCTCTTTTCTGCTTTGGTTCGGTTCCTCCTTCAGTGCTTACTCGTCATACACGATGTCCTGTTTGTCTACTAGCAACGTAGCGGTCCTCACCCATCTCCGGGACCGCGTGTACTTGGAGAACCCATCGGACAAGGTCGAGCTGCCCCACGAGTTGTCGTAATAGACCCATCCGTCCTTGGCCTTGCCCTTGTTGAACTCCGGGTCAATGTTCCACTCGTCGTCCTTCCAGGCCCACGAATAGGTGTAGAGATCGTCCTCGAACGTGGGGAACGGGAAGGGCTCGATGTCTATCGCCGGGGCAGCCGAGTAGGAATGGTCGTAGCAGTAGTTGGCTCTCTCGTTGGGGAGAAGGAGATTGGACCAGCCCAACCCCAACCATCGTCTCTCGTTCTCGAGTATCTCGAACAAGATCAACTGCTTCAACTGGGTGGGCGACACGATCTGTTTGCGCAAGATCTTGAAGTCGGTGAGCAACGGAATGCTGCCCACGTCCTCCGCCTCGCTGCCCTCGCGGCTCTGCATTCGCAGAATGCTCTTGCTGTTCTTGACCTCCTTGTTGCGGTTCAACTTGATGTTCAAGCCCGTCACGTAGAAGGCAAAGATTCGGACGTAGACCGACCGCCACAACAACCGCCGGATGGTGAACGACCACGGCGAGTGGTACGTAAGCACAAACAACCCCACCAACCACACGAACCGTTGCGGAGGCACGATTGTCTTGGTGAGCAAAATGTGCACGGGAGTCAAGACCCCGGCCATGACAAAGAGCTTGACGTAGTTGGCGAACTTGAACGGAATATGCTTGATGGGACGCAAAATCATCTCGATTCTCACGGTGATGTTGTGGAGGGTGTGCAACACCTCGTCGATGGTGGGCTTCTCGTCAAACTTGGAGTCGTAGATCACCGAGCTGATGGACCACACCAAGCACGAAAACGTCAACGAGATGGCAATCGGCAAAATCACCAAGCTTAGTATGTTCCAGTACACCACAATGCACGAGTACACCACCACCAACAAGAAGTTCTGGTAGGGGTCGTCGTTGGTCCACGTCACCACCTCCAAGAAGCCGTCAATGAGGAGAAGGTACGGGAAGATCTGCGAAAGAGCCGAGCTCAAAAGCGGCGACTCGACCAATAGGCCGGAGACGGACGTGTCGGTCAAAAGCTTGGCCTCCGACGGCTCGAAGGCGGCTATTATGAAGTCTTCGTTCTTGTCTGGCATGGTGGATAGAAGAGGGTGACGGATTCGAGGTTAGCGGTGCATATGAATATCGGGGCTGGGGTAGTCACGTGAGTGCCGCATCCGAGCAAGTGGGGCACTATCGGCACAAAGGCCCGAACACCACGAATCGCCCCCAGCAGTAGCGTGTCAACTGACACGCTTGCCCGCCGGGTCTAGCTGAGTGGCGGTACTGTGGTCTAGCAGAGGCACTACGGAAGCACTACGGGAGCACTACGGGAGCGCCACAAAAGCACAGCAAAAGCACAACAGCTAAAACCACAACTACACCACAAGAAACACGACAACAAACACCACAACAGCAAGTCTTTTCTTGCATGCCTCCTATTACGACGCCTCGTGCGCCCAAGCAGCTCCCTGGCATCGTTGGAGTAGCACAAGCACTGGAAGGCGTGAAGGATAGAACATCCGGAGCTTGGTGGATTTGCACCCATGTCCCGCGTATTTCTCGTACCGAGCGTACATCGAGCCACGCGAGTATAAAGGTGAAAAAAATTTTTCATCACGAATAGTGCCCACTAACCACTCTTCTATATCCATCAAAATGGTAAGTCTTAACACTTAAATGCTGGAACAACGTCCTCCAAGCTATACCTCCATATCTAGACGATAGGGTTGTGCGCAAGGAGTGATGCAAGTTCAAGTATTCTCGACTTTCCAGAGAAACAGCATGGTTCTCTGGATCTAATCTAGAATGTGTGTCACTTCTTGGTGCACAGGCTGAGTATCTATGATACTGTAGGGTATTAGTTTTTCAAGTGATTCGTTGACAGCGTACTCGAGATAGCTTGAAACTAACTTACTCAATGACACAGCCTTCCAAGAAAGTTGCTCCAGCTCCTTTAGCCAACAAATCGAAGGCTACCACCTCTGCCAAGAACCCTTTGTTCGAATCTACTCCAAAGAACTTTGGTATTGGACAATCCATCCAGCCAAAGAGAAACTTGTCTAGATTCGTCAAATGGCCGGAATACGTTAGATTGCAAAGACAAAAGAAGATCTTGTCTTTGAGATTGAAGGTTCCTCCAGCAATCGCTCAGTTCCAAAACACCTTGGACAAGAACACTGCTGCTCAGGCCATCAAGTTGTTCAACAAGTACAGACCAGAAACCTCCGCTGAAAAGAAGGAAAGATTGACCAGAGAAGCCGCAGCTATTGCTGAAGGTAAGTCTGCCAAGGACGCTTCCCCAAAGCCAGTCGTCGTCAAGTACGGTTTGAACCACGTTGTCTCCTTGATTGAGAACAAGAAGGCCAAGTTGGTCTTGATCGCCAACGACGTTGACCCAATCGAATTGGTTGTCTTCCTCCCAGCCTTGTGTAAGAAGATGGGTGTCCCATACGCCATTGTGAAGGGCAAGGCCAGATTAGGTACCTTGGTCCACAAGAAGACCTCTTCTGTCGCTGCCTTGACCGAAGTCAACGCTGCTGACGAATCCGAATTAGCCAAGTTGGTCTCTACCATCAACGCTAACTTCATCGAAAAGTACGAGGACTCCAGAAGACACTGGGGTGGTGGTATCATGGGTTCTAAGGCCAACGACAAGAAGACCAAGAGAATCCAAAACCTCGACGTTGCTCCAACCAACTAAATACTGTATACTATTAATTAATCGAAACCACCTAACATTGAATGACAGATGGCGATCATCATCAGTAGCTCTAGCTTGTTGCAAAGGGACGGGGGTCTTTGGTCTGTTGGAGTCGCGGTTTAGGGCTTGCGCCCTCGGTCACGTGTCGCGCGCGCTCGGCACCGCAAAATTCTCATCGCACACACCGTCCTGCCAACCCTCCGACGCAATTATTGGCATTTACATATTTTTCTCAATACAGTTTTTTCATCAGTCAAGGAACTAACTAAGTAAGTCCATAATAAGAGGATTCATCCCCCGAAGAAAGACCACTAACCAAGCCTAGTACAATGTCCAAGTCCAAGAACCATACCGCCCATAACCAAACCAAGAAGGCCCACAAAAACGGTATCAAGAAGCCTAAGTCACACAAGTACCCTTCCTTGAAGGGTGTTGACTCTAAGTTCAAGAGAAACCACAAGTTCGCTTTACACGGTACTGCTAGAGTTTTGGCCAAGGCTAGAGCTGAAGCATCTACTTAAATTGAATACTGTTAATAGTTTCCAATGTTTACGGATTTGTTAGAAATAATCATGCTACTTTAGTTATAACAATCCACTCCTGTAGTGAAGAATCTTCAATCCGAAATGGCAGCTGCATCAATGCTTCAGATTCAGTGTAGAAGAGCAATTACGAGAACGGCAACGAGACTCTACTTCGGGGAACTCACACGTCAGGGCCGCCCGTTCAAGTACGCAGGTTAAATGAACTTCCATTAGAGAGACCATCTCTGTCCTTGAAGCACCATATCCAAAATTGGTGGTGTGTTTGCTTACGTAATACAGGTCCCTCCGATCGTATATAAGCAAGTGGTGTCGAAATTGCTGCAAATAAATTACCTGTTTGTACCTTTCATCACACAATGGCCAATTTCCGTATATATATAAGCAACCTCAGCTTCAAGACGTCAGAGGATGAGTTGGAGAGTCTTCTCCTGCCCTTCGAGCCGTTAGTCATACCAAAAACAAAAAACACCCACTTTTAGCATTCAATTATTAACCTTTTCTCACTAGTCTCAATGTGTTGATTCCAACTCAGACGTACCGCTTCTCCAATCATAAACGGGTGCCTCTAGGGATTGGGTATGCTGAGTTCGCCTCAGAAAAGGCAGCCAACGAGGCCGTAGAAAAGTTTAATGGCCAGGAAATTAACGGGCGGCTAATTGTAGTCAAGCCATACGAGAAATACGCTCCTACCGTCAGTAATCCAGAAGCTGTGGAGAACGACGACGGGCGGTTCTCGGACAACACCGTATTCATATCCAGAGCTCCCTACGGGGTAAAGGAAGAGGAGGTTAGAGAATTGTTTTCGGCTTATTCGGTCCAGGATGTCGTCATTTGGCAGACCAAGAGGGGCCCCTTCAAGAAGACGGCGATTCTAGTAAGCTTTGATGTGTCCAAAGTAGGTCTTTCAGAGATCATTGAAAGTGCCAGAGATCAGAAGGTTAAGGGTCGGAAGGTGACTTTGCGGCCTGCCATTCAAAGCAAGCTTGAGGCTATTCTAGCTAAGAAAGAAGATGTCACCAGCAAGATGGAGCACGACGTTGAAAAGGTTCCCGAAGACGACCTGGAGCAGGCTAATGAGTCCGCCGCTGACAAGGAGGCGGTTCAGCTTGACGAAGTGGAGGCGGAGGGTCTCGCAATTGATAGCTCGAAAGATTCAACCGGTGATGACTCAAAGGAACACGACTCAAGGAGTTGCTTGCTAGGTGTATCGGTTGACAAGGTTTCGACCGAACAAGCTGAACTGTTGGATATGAATGATGCCGATCTCGGTGTTTCCAAGAGTGTAGAAGAAAGTCCGAAACCGATCGCTGTACACCATTTGCAACTAGTACAATGAATACGCCAAACCGCTGGTGAAATCACCACTTTAGAGCTGGGCTCCACCAAGACTAGCAATGCAAAGACACCAAGACGGAAAACCCAACCAAGCTACAACTTACACACGCTATAAAATTATATTTTTATTAACACCCAAACTACATAACAAATTTAATCGGAAGTCTTTTGAGTACCACGCAACAAACCGGTTCTTCTGGCAGCAATCAAACCAGCCTTTTGACCGGAAACAGCGCCTCTAGAGATGGTGGAAGCCTTACCAATATGTTGATGGTTACCACCACCGTGAGGGTGATCAACTGGGTTCATGGCAACACCTCTGGTCTTTGGCCACGAGTTTCTCTTGACCTTGTACTTGTGGAAGGCTCTACCAGCCTTCAATAATGGCTTGTCGATTCTACCACCACCGGCAACGACACCGATGACACCTCTGGCGGAAGAAGAAATGATTTTCTTAGCACCGGATGGCAACTTGACTCTGGTCTTACCTTCGTCAACGTTGTGTCCGATAATGATAACGTAGTTACCAGAAGTTCTACCCAAAGCACCTCTGTCACCAGCCTTTTCTTCGACGTTGGAGACAATGGTACCTTCTGGACAAGAACCCAAAGGCAAGATGTTACCGACGTTCAAAGAGGCCTTCTTACCGGCGTAGATGAATTGACCGGTGTAGACACCTTCGTTGGCGATGAAAGTTTCTTCTCTCAACTTGTACTTGTATGGGTCACGGAAAGCGATCTTGGCTAATGGAGCACCTCTACCTGGGTCGTGGATGATTTGCTTCACAATACCACGGATGTAACCGTGACGTTCAGCATAGTCCAAGGTTCTCAACTTGGCAGCACCCTTTCTCAATCTGGTGTGAGAGGTGAAGATAGAACCAGCACCTTTTCTTTGATTACGAATAACTCTACCTGGAGAAAGAAGTTAGTATTGGGACTCGGGGGTCTTGTGGGCGAGTTTGGAGTTGTACAAAAGTCACCTGCGAACCACCGTCTTGTTACCGGATTCAGGTCCAATGGACAAATTGCCGCATCGTGCCTGCTGGCATATGGCTAATTAGATGGACTTTGAGTGCTCCCTAGCCGTGTCGACCGCTCTTTCCATCCTCGTTGAAAAGTCGTGACGGGCATTTGTGTGTAGATGCTTATTCACCAGATTTGAACGTGGTCGACTTTGCTCTTTGGCTCGGAACTCTGATCTTTGGGTGCTTGTATAGTATAACTCCAACTCTCGCATGCTGAAAGCATCTTTTCGTGGCAAATCACATACCCATTGTGAATCGATTGGTTTGGTTGAAGTAATATCAAAATTTTCGTTCAACTTTTTGTCAAGTTAGTCGGTGCGAAATGCAACTGACCAAAGTTGTGATGCCCATTTGCCGTGGAGCGTCTCGGGGAGGGAACGAAGATTGGCGCGCGCGTAGCGACAAGCTCTCCCTAGACGCTCGCGGGACTCTCGCTAGCCTCGCTGTTTTTCTCCCTACGCTCGCTGCGGTCATGCGACCGCTACTGAGGATGCGCGGTATCAGAGGCATAAAAAATTTTCGCTCGGCTGTATGCAGTTTAGTGGCTAGGGCTTAGCCCTCAAAAACCATGAAATCACGTGCGCTCGTGAACAATAGGTAGCCCCAGGACTACACTGTGAACTATGTTGAGTATGCTTAAATAAAGTACAAGGTATGCCTTGATTGGTTCAAGGTCCTTTCTGAACCGGATATTCGTCCGAGCTGTACTTTCCGTCCCGTTTGGAACCATCGTTCTGGAAACACTGCTAGATAATTCCAGCTGCTGGGCCCGTGTGATTATTCATGGCCCGTCCATCGCGGATAGCCTGTACGTCCAAACTTTGATCAAACTCTTCGCTCAATATTGCAATTGTAGAACTGCCTGAAAGTGGGCTTTATGTGGTGCTCGTCACAGGGTGCCCGCAACACACTTACAGGGGAGGTGCCAACTTTCGCTACTGCTCTGTGTGCAGCCATTTTGCACCCTTTCTCAAAGATCAAAATACGCTGCATACTGCAGATAGTCGGAGCGATATGTTAGTCGATGAGGTACGACTCTCCACTAGCAACGTTAGATCGAGTCACAATCGAGTGGGAGGAACACTGTACGTTTAGGGCCTGAGGAATATCTTCCGAGTATAAAGAGAAGGACGCCCATTGTCCATTGGAGAGATTTCAGACACCACATACTATACCTGCCCACCAGAATCATTCTCCAGTCGAATATGATATCGATACGAAGGTTGAGTACCAAAAAGGTTGACCTAAACGGAGCATTAAAGAATACTTTTCTCTTGGCAAAGGAGAAAGTGGTGGAAGAAGACCAGCCCGAAGAGACAGTCACCAAACAGGCCCGGCGGGTGGATAAAAGCTACGTCAAGGACTTGGATCGAAACGTTCTCAGTAAAGATATCAGATGGGCCATTAGCGAAGAGAACCGCAAGCGAGGCGTGTCGAAGACTACTTGGTACCGAGCCCCAAATACAAGCAAAAGCGCCAATGGAGATATCAGCACTGGTGCGTGGACACAGAAGAAATCGTCGTTGGCCACCGCCTCAAGAGCGGAGAGACTGGGGGTAGACAAAAGCAAAGCATTCAACACCAAGAAAGGCGCCAAGGGGGCTGACTCTCCCAAACATAAAAGCGGTGCCAAACCCGCCGGCAAGGTTCTGAGTCCCAGCAAACCGGAGGTCAACGGTAGCTCCTCTGGTGGCAAGAAAGCGACCGAGCCATCGAGTAATCCAAAGGAAACGCCAGCCGCTGCAAGGCGGACGGAGTCAAACTCGGCAGCCAACATCAACAGTCGACTCCTGCTGCTCAATTTCAAGAGAGGGGGCAAAGCCAAGGCAGTACCGGGTTCCCGGGAGAAACTCTTCCAGAAGTATATCAACCTCCAGTCTAACCCTCTCGAACAGGTGTCGAAGTTAGATCCCGAGACGATTCCGCTGCTCTCGCATGACCTTGACCGGGCCTTGTTCTCGCCCGGCGTCCATTTCTATCAAGACCCACGAACAAGAGTGTACAACTTTCCCCCGTCATTGAAGAAAATCGTCAAATACAGGGACTTTGATTTCGACACCATTTCGCCGTTCCGCCTGGTGTCCAAAGACGAGACCCTCTTGAAGGTGGCCAAGGCGCAGGGCAAGGAGTTTTACTCGTCGACCTCGTCCATGACGTCGACGTTGATTCAGTTTTACCTATTGTTGAACAATTACAACCCCAAGCGAAAGAGCCGGTTTGGGTTTCCCGCATTTTCCGGGGTGATGGCCAACTTGCCGTCATCGCTCATCGTGCAGCCGCGTGGCAAGTTGGAGACAGGCAAGACCGTCTACTCGGTGGAGTCGGACAAGTCCGCCGACAGCGAGATTTTGTTGTCGGCGATGGGGCACTGCATGGAGGCGTTGTTGACGACCGACGACGAGCAGTTCAAGCAGTTTCTCAAGAGCGACGACCCCGCCGAGAAGAAGCAGCCCGAGGAGCTGCTTGCGTACAACTACTCGCAGTACGGCAAGTTCTTGCTCCGGTCGCAGCTTGACTGCTACGACGCGCGGCTCCCCGGGAACGGCACGTTTGACTTGAAGACGCGGGCCTCGTGCTCCATCCGGTACGACAGCAACCCCAAGGACGAGGACCAGTACCAGATCTGGCGGCTCAAGGGCGAGTACGAGCTGTTTGAGAAGGAGTACAACGACTTGATCCGGACCGGGGCTTTGCTCAAGTACGGGTTCCAGGCGCGCATAGGGCAAATGGACGGCATCTACGTGGCTTACCACAACATCAACACGTTCTTTGGGTTCCAGTACATTCCGTTGGCCGACATCGACGACGTTTTTTTTTCGCACCCATTTGTGGAGAAGAAGCACGAGGCGGTGGTGGAGCGCCCCGGCGAGCCCGTCGACGTCGACACGCTCCGCGAGCGGATCCCGCTGTTCACGGCCGAGTGCCAGTTCAAGGCGTCGTTGGACATCTACCAGGACGTGCTCTCGTTGGTGCAGGCGGACATGCGCGGGAAGGCGTTCCGGCTTGTGATGAAGAGCCGCAACACCGCGGGCGACAAAACGGTGCTCGACGTGGCTGCGGTCGAGTTTGCGGCGGGCGAGATCGAGCAACTACAGTCGTTCCCACGTGGCTTCAAGACAAGCTTCAAGGAGGATCTCACGCCCGACGAACGCCTGAGGAACCTCGCGCAGCACAAAGAGAGGCTTCGCGAGTTCAACCTCCGCAGCGTCGAGGGCAAGGCGGTGTTCCTCTACCACGTTGAGATCGACAAGCACAGCTTCGACGGGCGGACGGCGGTGTCCAAGAGCGCGTACCCGCACCGCGTGGGGGCCCGGTGGGCGGTGCAGTACAGCGCGTACCGAGGAGCCCACGCCCGCGAGCGGTACTTGGAGATGCTCGCGGTGCAGGAGGAGACGATAGCGAGAGCAACCGACGGGGCGCCGCTGGCGCGCGACGAGGTCCTCAGGGCGTACTGTGCCATTGGCGAGGCCCGCACGTCACGCTGGGCCAGCCAGGACGATAAGCGAGTCGTGTACCAAGCCTCGTCGGGGCGGCGGATCCGGCCGCCCGGGCGGGCCTGAGCCATGAGTCACTTGAACGCGCCACGACCACAGCGGGGGGGGAGCGATGCTCCGGTCGTCCATTATTACCTAATGCGTGCGGACCAACTCCGACCGACCGCCAGACCCTCCGGTGACAGATAGAATATATACATATCCAGACATTTCACTTTCACTACTTTCACCTTTGCCTTTCAGCTTTACCTTTCAGCTTTACCTTTCACCGTTCACCGTTCACTAATTTTACCCTTCCACCGTTCGCTAACTTTACCTTCCACCGTTCACTACTCGCCAACCTTATGCTCAAGTTTTTGAACACCGTCGACTTGATTCCGGCCACGAGCCTGCCGTACCACCCGCCCGGCGGCCACGGGTCCAAGCTCGTCGTCATGATGATGGGGTTGCCCGCGTGCGGCAAGAGCACCATCGCCAGGAAACTCGACCACTACATCCGCGGCACCACCGACTTGAAGAGCCACATCTACAACGCCGGCAGCGTGAGGCGAAGAAACACCCACTTGCACAACAGCGACTTCTTCAACCCCAGCAACGTGCAGGGCCGCACCGAGCGCGAGCACTACGCCGACATCAACGTGCAGAACATGATCCACGACATCAACAGCGGCGACGTCAGCGTGGGCATGCTCGACGCCACCAACACCACCGTCGAGCGCCGCGCGCGCATGATCAAGATGATCTACGCGGCGTGCGCCCACACCCGCATCGTCATCTTGGACATCCAGTGCACCGACCCGCAGATGTTGGCGTATAACATCAGCGGCAAGGCGTGCAACCAGGACTACGCGCACCAGGACTACCAGAGCGCGATCGACGACTTCAACATGCGCACGGCCCACTACCACAAGATCTACGAGCCCATCAACGAGGCCGAGCGCAGGGAGTACGGCGTCGCCATGTACGTCAAGATCCTCAACGGGGGCCGGACCTTCGTGACCACCATGGACGACGCGGAGTTCGGCCGGAGCCGCTTCTACGACGTGATGTGTGGCTTCGAGCGCCACTACGACGGCAGCCAGTACTTTGCTGCCGTCGAGAGGGGCCCGGCGTGGGCACCCGACAGCGAACAGGACAGGGCTTAGACAGGTTTTAGAGACGGGCTGGTCCCAAATAGATACTTGCGCTTAGCGAGATGTAGTTGAGCGGGCAGCGGTGCTGTTGCGATTGTGCGTAGAATTACCACATTTTGCGAAAAGTTGCAAAATGGCTGAAAAAAGGCGTGGCGAAAATGAGCGGTCTCGGTACTTTATCTGAGATGTTCTCGCTAAATGCTTCTCTCGTTAAGCGTCTCGGTAAAGCTACACTCATTAAATGTTACACTCACTAATGTCTGTCCCAGAGCTACTCTCCCTAAAGTGCTCTCCCTAAGGTACTCTCCCTAAAGTACTCGCCCTGAGAGCTACTCCCTAGCTACACTCCCTAAGCTCTCTCCCTAGCTACACTCCCTAAGCTCTCTCCCTAAGCTCTCTCCCTAAGCTCTCTAGACGTCTGCCTACCTACGCTACCTCCCTATTCTATGCCGTGCATTCTCTCTATCTATACTACACACCTAGACCTGGAATGGCCATTCCAAATCCCGGAAGGGGGCCCGCAGACAGCGCCAGCTCCTGGGGCGCCTCTATGACGGCGTTGATGTTGTTGTTGACCGCGTAGTACCAGGCGCCCTGCTTGTCGTCGGTGTACAAGGCGTCCTTGAACGACATCGGGTCGTTGGGACGCGCGCGCGACCAGAACCGCGCCGTCTTGTCGGACCCGGCGGAGCAGAGCAAGTGGCCCAACGGGTGGTACTCCAACGAGTGCACCGCCTTCTCGTGCGCGAACGGAATGGTGTGCACGGGGTCGGGCGACTTCTGGGTGTCCACCTTGACCATGGTGTCCAACAAGTAGTGCGAGATGGTGCCGTTGTACGCCGCCGTGGTCAAGAGCGACGCGTGCACAGGGTGCCACGACACACACGACAAGTCGCTGTCCTCTCTCACCACCACGATGTCGCGCATCGTCCGCAAGTCAAACACCCGGCACGAGCGGTCCCGCGACACCGCCGCCAACAACCGCGCGGTGCCCCCGGTCTGGAACCGCGTCTTGTTGACGGTGTGCTTGAACCCGTGCAACGTGCTGATGCACTGCGACGCCCGCGGGTCCCACAACTTGACGAGGTTGTCCTTGGAGCCGCTGACAATCAACCCCATCGTCGGGTGCCAGTCGGCGCTCTTCACCTCCCAGTGGTGGCCCGCCAACGTGCGCTCCTCGCGCCCGTCGTTGAAGTTCCAGATCTTGAGCACCAGGTCGTCGCCCGCCGTGACAAACTTGCCGTCGCCCGGCGAAAAGGCTATGTCGCGCACCCCGTTGCCGTGGCCGTTTATGATGTTGACGTTGTTGAAGTTGGGCTGCCAGTACTTGATGACGCCGCTCTGGTCGCCGCTCATGAGCCACTCGTCGTTGTGGCTGTACTGCAACGAGAGCACCGCCAGGTCGTGGGCCTGCATGATCGTCTCGAAGTTGAACGTCATCCCGTTCCAGATGGTGAACTCCCCGCTGTGCGACGCCACCACCAACCGCCGGCCCTCGGGCGTCCACTTGACGGTGTTGATCGAGTGCTTCACCTTGTTGGACGACAAGTGCACGAACTTGGTCGTCATGTCCATCACCGCCATCTCGTTGCGCCCGCCCCACTTGCGGTACGCCATCGACGGCAAGAGCTCGTTGAGGTACGACGACTCGGGCCGTATCGTTCCCATCGCCTGCGGCGGCAACCCGAGCGACCGCTCCACGTGCCAGCGGCCCATGTTGTTTCCGTGGTCGACGGTGCGCCGGTGCGACGTCTTCTTCTCCTGCGACGCCAACTGCTGCTCGATCGACTGGTTGTAGTTTCGTGACATGAAGAGCTGGAGCACCGACCACGCCCGACGGTTGGAAAAGATGCTCTGATGTGCCGGCCAAAGGCCCCAACCGCAACCGCTTGCGCTTGCGCGCGCGGGTTCGAGCCGCGGCGGCGCAAAAGCGCCGCGCCAGCCGCCCTGCCACAGTGACGTGAGCGGCAACGTGGTGAGTCTCCACACCAGCGCGCACGACCAATGGCTGCTTATATATTAGCGAGGCGCCATTAGCCCCAGGCCACCCCGCCGTCAAAACATGAAAGCGTACTACCACGACAACAACGACACGCCGGACGACTTCACGCAGGCCCACGACTCGGGCCGCCCCGCGTCGCTCGCCGAGCTCGAGGCCATCGGCGTCTTCTACCGCAAGGTGCCCACCATCCCGGAGTTGGACCAGATCGCCGAGGAACGCAACTACAAGAACAGGGACACCGTCAAGCTCAACTTGGCGTCGTTCAACAACGACGTGGACGCGTTCAACGAAAAGATGAAGACCTTCTACAAGGAGCACTTCCACGAGGACGAGGAGATCAGATACATTGTCGACGGCGAGGGCTACTTTGACGTCCGCAACGAGGGCGACGTGTGGATCAGAACCAAGTTGACGGCCCACGACTTGTTGGTGTTGCCGGCGGGCATCTACCACCGCTTCACCTTGACCGACGAGGCCAAGTACGTCCAGGCCATCCGGTTGTTCAAGGACGAGCCCAAGTGGGAGGCCATCAACCGCGACTTGAACCGCTCCAGCGAGGCCAGAACGGAGTACTTGCGTTCGATCAAAGCTTAGCCGTTGATCGGAAAAGTGTGCAAATATGTGTAGTGTGTTACAAGAGATACGTGTCGATAGAGTTGGCGAGAGCTGTAGCGTTAGAAGTGGCGTGGTCGATTGGTCGATGTGGCGTGGTCGATGTGGCGTGCTCGACATACGGTCGCTTCTATTGTTTATTCTGTTCTATGTGAGGCTGGAGTTGTTTGTAAAAGGCGAGTGCCGGCTACTACCCTGGCCAGTGGTGCCAGACGCTTGGTGGTGCCGACGCTTGGTGGTGCCGACGCTTGGTGGTGCCAGACGCTTTTCTGGAAGCGGTCGTTTGCATCCTCCCCAAGCCCTTTTGAACTGTGTCTTTGATACGTTTGCTGTGGCGTCCCCCTCACTGCCTGACAATCTTCACGTTGTTGTTCTTCATCCAGTCCTCCTTCTCCTTTCTGGTCTTGATCAAGCTGTCTTCAAGCGACTTTCTCTGGCTGCCCAAGGCCGCCAATTCCTCCTTCAAGATCGAAATCACTTCGTCAACGGGCTTCTTCACCAACACACCGCCCACCATCTTGAAGCAGTCACGACCGGCTCTCGTTTCGGCCGGAGTCTCTTGAAGCGTCTTATCCACGATCATGTATTCTTCCATCTTGGAGGTGGTGGAGATGAGTTGCGACTCCAACTCGTTGGTGAGCTCTTGGTACTTGTTGTACTGGCCCTGCAACTTGGCCGCCTGTTGCTCCTTTTCTGCTTCAGATGCCATGGTGCTGCTTGCTCGATAAAGGAAGATCCGCTCAAGTGGTCCATTTTTCAGAATTAGGCTGTCGCCAAAAATGAAGCACCACCAACCTCAAAGCGCGACACCAAACGCGACGCCATTTGCGACACCAAATGCGACACCGACGCCTGCTACACTTTATCACTTTATTATATATTCATAGGAAGCCGAACTATCTAACACCTCAAACCTGTGCTCTATCAAACCTACTCATCGTCTTCTTCATCGTAGTCGATTTTGTCCAAACTGGTCAAGATGGTGTCGAGCTTCTTCGATCCCAACTCAAACCACTCCTTCTGGGCCTGGACCAACGCCTTCAACAACGACACGTTCTTGGAGGGCTTCAACAAGCGCTTCATCTCCAAAACGGCCACCTCCGTGGCACTGACCAACTCGTCTTCGGTCGAGATCAAGTCTTCGTGTTCCTGGTCGTCTTCTTCGCCGTACTTGGCTCTGAGCAAATCAAACTCCGACCGGGTGGAATACACGTTTTTGCGCAACTCATTGACCTTGATGAACAGCTGGTTCAAGATCAACACCAACTGTCCGTTGACGTCGGTGGCGATCTTCTTGTCCTGCTCCAATCTGGCGGCAGCGATCTCGGTGTACCCGGACGAGAGTTGCAACAAGGCGAACGCCAACGGATGGGTGGCTTCGTTCAACTCTTTGCTGTGCTTCTCGGAGAGACTGGCCAATTGCCCGTACAAGGTCTTGGGGAGGCTCGCCGAGACCGTTTGGATCTCGACCTCGTCGTCCTCCTTGGTGGTGCCAAGCAACACCTGCTCCAACTCCTGGGGCGAGGTGACGTTTCTCAACTGGTTGAACTTGCTCCCGATAAGGCCGCCGACGTTGGCGTCCTTGATCTTGGTGATGGCGTAGTTTCCGGGCGGGTAGTCGTACGACAACTTGCCGTAGGTCTCGTTGGTGACGTTGATCAAGTCGGTGTACAACTTCAACAACAAGTCGCAGCTGGCTTCCAATTGCAAGTAGTCCTGAGGCAACTCCGAGACCTCGATGTTGGAGGCGACGTTGAGGGCGGCCAACTGCTGCACCTGCTGCAACTGCGACGAAATCAAGTTGGTGGTCTTGACTGTGAACGGCTGGATCGACTCCTTGAACTGGTCGACTGTTTTGCCTGGATTGACCTTGGAAAACGATTCCTTGACCTTATCGACCGAGGGCAAGGAGTCCTGGATGGACTGGAGGTTGAAACTGGGGAATTTGAACGACATGGTGGAGCGTAAAGAAGAAGGAGACGAATGAGGTGTTGTTTTTAGTCACGCGCAGCGGTAGATAGCGAAGATTAGAGGGAGAGCGCGACAAAAAGTAGGGAGGGCAGAACGGCCGGTGAGCACGAGGAAGAAACGGAGGGCTATGGGAAAAGGCGGAGGTGGAGAAGTAGAGGCGATTGTGAAGAGGCCGATTGTGTAGAGGCTGGCAGGGTAAGAAGAATCCGAGGGAGTGTAGTGGGGCACTGTGGGAGTGTAGTGGAGGCACAGTGGCAGGCACAGTGGGAGACGATAGGCGGCCATTCGCAGTGCGCTCGCGACTTCAGCGAGACTCCGGTGGAGTCGCTCATCGAGTTTCTCACCACACCACAGCACCACCACAGCACCACCACAACACAATGAGCGGGCACTTGATGGAGACCATCGTGCGGCAGCGGGTGCAGGACTCGTTGTTCTACAAACAGCATCTTTTCCACACCAACGAGGCCACGGTGGTGGAGGTGATCGTCGACCAGGTGCACTACTTGGCGGGCACCGACTCGGTGGGCCGGCCCAGTCCGTTTCTCTGCTGTGTGTTGCGGCTTCTCGAGGTCGAGCCGACGCCGGAGATGGTGGACGTGTACTTGCGGCAGATGGGGTACCACGAGTTCAAGTACTTGACGGCGGCGGTGTTGATGTACGTGCGGTTGGCGTACCGCAGCGACGACGTCCACCGCGTGTTGGGCGACTTCTACACCGACTACCGCAAGTTGCGCGTGCGGACCAAGACCCCGCGCTACGACGAGATGCAGCGCATGGTCCACTACCTGCTCACGCACATGGACGAGTGGGCGGACGACTTGGTGCTGCTGGAGCGGGTGGTGGACGTGATGTTGCCGCGCATAGCGAGACGCGAGCTAGTCGCGCCGGCGCAGCCCGTGGAGGAGTCCGGCGCGGAGTCCTCGCTGGACAGCTACCAGAGCGACAGTGACTAGCGAGAGAGCTGGGGGAAGCGGACGGGACGGGGGTAGCCAGGTGAAAATTACATTGTGGTTGGCCAGTGAGACTTACAGCGGAGTTGGCCGGTGAGACTCAGCGGAGTAGGCCAGGCGAAAAGAACGCCCACCACAGACAGACAAAGAATAATTAGATCGAGCCAACGACAAATGCACTCACCGTCGCAGCCAAAGCGGCAGCACGTCCACCAGAGGTGCACGGGCCCCTCCATTGTAGCCGTAGACCGCCAGGCTCAGCAGTTTCGGTGAGCGATTTATCGCGGTGGGCGGCGCCTGTTTCTCGTTTCTCGTTTCTCGTTTCTCGCTACCGCGATGGCTCGCGACTTTTTCTCGCTACCGCCTCGCGGCAGTCCCTGGTTCGCGGCACCAACTGCCGCCCCATGATTCGCGGCCCGCTGTTTGTTCGGCGCTTTGTCCCTGGCGACCGCTTGCTCCTTACGACTCGTAACCGCGATACATTTTCTGGTCGCCATTCGCACGATAGCTTTATCGATTCGTTCGGTTGGTGCATTGTTTTCTCCTCACCTCCAATGATCACTGTTTTGCCACTGGCTGGAAGTAGTGCTGCCTCCGTGGCCTCCACGCAACAGGCCTCGAGAACAAAGGTGGTCTTCGTCGTTCTTGCGTTCGTGACGTCGTTGGTCGCGTTCATCTCCCAGACCGAGGTGACGTCCCAGGCGTACCAGATGGGCTTCGCCGAGCCCGCGGTGTTGCTCCTCGTCACCCACGGCTCGTGGTGGGTGCTCTGGCCGCTCCAGGCCGTCGCCGTCTCCGCCTGGCGCACCGCCGCCAAGCACAGGCAGTCCAAGCAGGGCCACACCGTGAGCAACGGCATCGGATCGGGCATCCACTACCAGAGATTGAGCTCCCACTCCCAGCTCTTGGACGAGAGCGAGGTGCCGGTGCAGAAGTTGGACGTGGTCAAGTACTTCAAGAAGTGCATCGTCAAGCAGTTCCACAACGTGTACCACACCGCCGTGTTGATCTACGAGGGCAACGTCAACGACGACAAGTCGACCCAGCAGTTGAACCAGCTCATCGACCAGAACCCGCACGTGTCGGCCACCAGCTCCATCACCGCGTGCCTCCGCACCTTTGTCGCCACCCCGGCCATCCGCTACATCATCGTCCGCTGCTTCGTCATCACCTTGGTGTTGACCGTCGCCGGGGGCACCTGGTACGGCGCCATGTCCATGACGTACGCCGCCGACGTCACCGCCATCTACAACTGCTCGGCGTTCACCGCGTACGCGTTCGCCATCCCCATCCTCAAGGAGAAGTTCTCCTGGCTCAAGACCAGCTCCGTCATCGTCGCCATCTCGGGGGTCTTCATCGTCGCCTACTCCGACAGCGGCAACACCAAGCTGGAGGCCAAGCCCGCCGCAAACGACGAGGTCTACCCGTACCGCTTGTGGGGGAACCTCATCATCTTTGCCGGCGCCATTCTCTACGGCTACTACGAGGTGCTCTACAAAAAGTACTTGTGCATCCCGGCCCACATCTCCAAGGTCATCACGCCCCGCCGCCAGATGACCTTCGCCAACTTCGTCATGGGACTCATTGGCTTCTACACGTGCGTCATCCTCTTGGTGGGCATCACCTTGACCGAGCTCCTCGGCATCCACCACTTCAACCTCTTCAACTACGGCGCCAACACCACCAAGATCTGGGGCTTCATTGCGGGATCCATTGTGTCCAACTTGGTGTTCAGCGCCTCCTTCCTTTCGTTGATGGCCTTGACCAGCCCGGTGTTGTCGTCGGTCAGTT
This sequence comes from Suhomyces caryicola, assembly GCA_030568635.1. Lineage (NCBI taxonomy): Eukaryota > Fungi > Ascomycota > Pichiomycetes > Serinales > Debaryomycetaceae > Suhomyces > Suhomyces caryicola. Next base: position 39,747 of record JAJMGG010000026.1, on the reverse strand, counting down.
CCTTGGTCACCATCTTCTTGATCGGGTTGCTCGAGTGGTGGATGTTTGGCAACAAGCTCAGCGCCCAGCAGTTTTTGGGCGACTTCCTTGTCATCGTGGGCTTTGTGATCTTGACGGCCGCCTCCTGGAAGGAGATCAGCGAAGGCAACGACGACGACGAGGTCGACACCGTCAGCACCTACTCGTTTGCCCTCAGTTACGAGGGTTAGAAGATTGAGGTAATTGTGCCGCCGTTCGCCACGCTGGACGCTTCATATGGCGCTCATTAGACCCGCTAAAAGTTGAGGTTAACATTGATGGTTCTAATAGTTAAAAGTTGTTGGTATGTATAGTATAATAAATTTACACCTGCCTAGCCCTTGAGCTCAACCAAATTCCAGTGGCTCTTTTTTCTGAGGCACTCCGTACCAGTCTCATCAGCAATGGCATCGTTCGAGGGACTCATGGAGTCGTTGAACATCGACGACTCGTTCGCTCAGTACGACACCAACTTTGCCGAGAGCTCGTTTGCCCAGCTCTCCGCCACCAAGGCGCAGATCGACTCGCAGTTGTCGCTTCTCTTTGACGTGTTGGCGTCCAAGTACCACGCGGACATGGCGACCAAGTTGGTCTCCAGCGACGGCTTCCCGCGCGCGGACATCGACGTGGTCAGCATCCGGTTGATCCGGGTCAAGATCATCCGCTTGCGGAACGACTTCAAGGAGGTGCTCCGGGCCATCGACGACAGGCTACACGTGGAGTTGGCCAAGAACGAGGGCGCGGGCGAGCCCGAGCACGCCGCCCCGCGGGCCGCCGCCACCGAGAGCACGCCCGCCATTCCCTTCGCCGTGGTACACGAGGTGGCGCCCGGCGGCCCCGCCGGCGACGCCGGCTTGCGCGAGAACGACCAGATCGTCCGTTTCGGCGGCGTCCACATTGGCAACCACGAGAAGCTCTCCAAGTTGGTCTCTACAGTGCGGGCCAGCGTCAACCAGCCGATCGCGGTCCGGGTGTTGCGGGAGCACCGCCCGGTCGACATCGAGTTGGTGCCCAAGCCCTGGGACGGCACGGGCCTCTTGGGGTGCCGGCTCGTGCCCTTGTAAATAGGAAATGAAGCGGGACGTTTGTATTACAGTATGTACAGGGCCGCGATCACCCGCCGTGGAGGGTGCTGGTGAAGCAGTAGACGTCGTTGGCCTCGACCACGTGGTCCTCCATGTCCTCAAGCTCCCAGTCGGTGTCGTTGATGAGCACAAGAATGCCCGGGCGCACGGTGCCGTCCTCGATGAACACCGGGATGTCCTTGGGGTCGGCGATGATGTTGGCGGCGATGTAGTCAATGAGGTCTTTGACGGTGGCCTCGCCCTCTTCGAACGGAAGCTTCACCTGGTGGACCCGGACGCCCTTGGAAATGACGTCAAGGCCGCCCAAAAACTCGACTCTAGCTTTGATCGTCATGGGGGTGGTCTGGGCTGCGGGCTGTGGGTTGTAAAGCTTTGATGCAAATAGCGATGGGCGATACAGTGCGGCTGCCGCCCAAAATAGCGGGCGGCCGCAAAAGTCGGGCGTGTCTCGCGGGAACTTGGCGGTGGAAAAGAGGGTGTGCAGCGAGGGAGTCGCTACAGTGCTAGCGACTTCCTCGCTGTAGTGCGCTGGCCGCTCGCTAATCTTTTCACTCGCGCTACCTCACCGCCAGCTGGGGCGCGCGCCAATTTCACGGCGCTTCGCCACGCACGACCCGCACATATCAACACGTCAAGTGTTAGCTGTACTCTTCCACCGCCGCCATACTATTCAATGATCAGACAATTGTGGACTTTGGTAGCGCTTTGCGTGGGCGTCTTAGCCATTACGATCGAGGAGTTGACCGAGGAACGGGTTTTGGTGCTCCACGACCCCGCCTTGACCGACTTGACCGAAGAGTCCCTCGCCAGCCTGTTCGTGGCAAGCTTGTCAGACAACTACACCGTGTCGACGAAGGCGTACGGCGCCGGCGAAGAGCTCTTCTTCAACGACGGGCCCAAGTACTCGCACGTGGTCCTTTTCCCCAGCTCCAAGAAGACGGCGGAGGGCTTGACCCAGCACCAGTTGTTGGAGCTCACCGATGCTGAGACCAACATCTTGGTGGTGGGCGGCGTGCACGGCCTTCTTCCCGACCCCGTCCGGTTGTTCTTGAACGAGTTGGGCATCTACCCCTCGCCCAAGAACTTCCGCGTGTTCGACCACTTCAACAGCAACGCCGACGGCTCGGTCAGATTGTCGGCCGACAACTTGGCCTCCCAGAAGGTGTTGGACGAATTGAAAACGACGCTGTACTACGGAAGCGGCGCCTTGATCACCAACAACGAGTTGCTCTTCCCCATTGTGTCCACCTCCAAGACCGCGTTCACCGCCAGTATCGACAAGGCCGCCATCGACCAGGACACCACCTGGACGTTTGGCGAGCAGGGGTTCCTCGCCGTGGGCTTGCAGGCGTTGAACAACGCCAGAGTGGCGTGGATCGGGTCGGACGAGCTTCTCGCCGAGACCGACGTGGCCGCGTGGACCTTCCAGAAGAAGGGCGTCTTGAAGGTGCAGTTCATCCAGCACTACAACGGCGACACCCCCTACCTCTTCGACCCCACCATGTACCGTGTCAAGGACACCGTGCTCTACGCCGTCGGGGTGTCGGAGCTCATCAACGGCAAGTGGGTGCCCTACCAGGTTTCGAAGGAAGAGGACCTCATGCAGATCTCGTTCAAGATGCTCGACCCGTACCAAAGAGTGTACCTCATGCCGTTGTCGACAACCGCGTCGGCGGAAGACTCGACCGACTTGGACACGTTCATCTACCTTGCGCAGTTCCAGGTGCCCGACCAACACGGCATGTTCACCTTTGAGCTCGACCACAAGAGACCCGGGTTGTCGTATCTTGCCGACAAGAAGGTGGTCACGGTGAGACACTTGGCCAACGACGAGTACAAGCGGTCGTGGGACATTTCCAACTCGTGGTTGTACGTGGCCAGTGCCGGGATCGTCGCCACCACGTGGTTTGCGTTTGTGATCAACTACATCTACGTTGGCTCGACCAACAAGCAAAAGAAGAATATTTAGGTGAATAGACGAGTGTCGAGTGTGGAGCTGTGGGAGGTGTAGACGGTAGCAGTGGACGGTGAAGGTACCAAAGTCGAAGGTAACAAAGTTGAAGGTAACAAAGTCGAAGGTAAACTCACGGTAAAACTAAAGGCCGACACATACCGGCGCTTGGCCACACCGCAAGCTGCGCAGCTGCGCTGCTTCACTTGACTGAAGGCAGAGAGTCGCGGTTGGTGCGCTGCGACCTCGCAGCCGCAATGGAGAAGACCATCGCGGCAGGAATCGCGGCAGACCTTCCGGCCGCCACAAGGGCAGCCACATGTCTGCCACTACGTACGAAGCCAATCAGATATTTTCTACTATCGAAGACAATCTTCATTAATATCAGTTGTCCCTATCAAAAGATCATCACCTTGGCTTGGGGAGTGAAAAACTCTGCACACGTCTTTTCGTTTTTATAGCGGGGCGCGGGCCGGGTAACGGGCGCGTCCGCAGCGCGAAGGGCCCGCCAGCGGCTCCAGGGTATATCGGCGGAGGCCCGGCCCACGGCGAGCCACCAGCGACCGCCCCGCCACGACGACACGATGTTCCACTTGGCGTCCTCCCTCTACACGCAGTACACCAAACGCGAGCAGTACAACGTGCTCATTCTCGGGCTCGACAACGCCGGCAAGACGACGTTTCTCGAGTACCTCAAGCTCCTCTACCCGCCGGTGAACGAGACGGCGGCCAGGAAGAAGGCGGCGGCCGGCACCGACGCGCTGGCGGCGATCAAGAGCAAGAAGATCCTCCCGACGGTGGGCCAGAACACGACGACCATCCGCTTCGAGTCCGGGCTCGAGTCGCACCTCCGGTCGCAGTTCAAGAACATCAACCTCAAGTTCTGGGACCTCGGCGGGCAGAAGTCGCTCCGCAACATGTGGTCGCGGTACTACAAGTCGTGCCACGGCATCATCTTCATCATCGACCTGACGGACACCGAGCGCTTCCAGGAGTGCTACGAGACGCTCATCGCCATCGCGCACGACGAGTCGTGGGCCGAGGACACCGTCAACGTGCCCATCCTCATGCTCGCCAACAAGCAGGATCTTCCGCAGGCAGTGGACTTGGTGGCGTTGAAGACGGGCGTGTTCATCCAGGTGGTGAGCGAGCTCGAGGCCACCGACTCCAAGTTGTTGCCGGTGTCGGTGTTGGAGAACCAGGGCTTGAAGGAGAGCTTGGAGTGGCTCGTCACCCGCTTGATCTACAACAAGAGTAACAAGATGCCGCAGTACACCTGACCGGCCGTGCATCATCAGACAGAAGATCCAGAAACAAGGTGCAGCAGATGCTCAGTGACATCAGGGGAGGGCCATTGTGCAGGACGCTCTCTCCCCCCCCCTCCCCCGAAAAATCTGGCAATTTCCACCCCCACAGTTGACAATGGGGCACGGACGGCCAATTGAGTAGCCAGCACCAGCGGCGTAGCAGCGCAGACGGGCCCGCCGCCCCGCCCACGGCCCGGCCACGGCGCCAGCCGCTCCCGCCGGCGCGCTCCGCTCGGGCCCGTAGCGCCCCTCCCCTAACTAATAGACGATCTTCGCTGCTTTAGCAACCTTCGAATTTCAGTAGTGCGATTGTGGAACTGAGCACTGCAATCCTCCGCAGTACGTGTGACCCGTGCACTCCTCCCCGGGTGACAGATTGCACCTGGCACACGCGGCGGCGCGGACCAAATTAGCCACAATTGTGCGCTGGGTTGCTCTTCCAGTGAGGTTGTGCGCTTTGGCTTGCTGTAGCGGAAACTATAAAAGACAAACAATAGTCACTGTGTAGACGGTCCGCCCGCAAAACCAACCATGTCTGAAGAAAAACACGGTTTGCTTAACAAACTCAAACACCCATTCAAGTCCCATTCGCGGTCGTCGTCCAATGCCACGGCTGCCGACGAGTCGTCGCCGCGCACGGAGCCCAGCAGCTCGCCGGTGAGTTCCCGCTCGCACGGCGCCAGCAGCCAGGGCGAATCCTCGCCGCGCAGGGAGAAGTCGCACGCCGAGTACCCGGCCCAGCTGCACACCCAGGGCAAGTCCACCGACGGCCCCGCGGGGTCGTACGCCACCACCGGCGCGGGTGCCGGCGCGGGTGCCGGCGCTGGATCGTACGCCACCACGGCGCCCTACGGCTCGTCCGAGTCGTCCGCCAACGCCGCCGGCCACGCCGGCGTGGCGGGCGTCACCACCTCCTCCGGCACGCTCGTCTCGAGCTCCGTGGGCCGCGTGTTGACCTCCCCGCCCCGCGTCCGCCGCGAGCCCGTCGCCAAGGACAAGAGCGGCGACTACACCAGCGACCAGAAACCCACCGAATTGGCCGAGCGCGACCAGCCGCTCTCGTCCACCGAAAAGGCTGCAAAAGACGGCAACCTCCACCAGAACTCCCGCCCCACGTACGCCAACGACGCCGAACACACATCCGGCACCGGCGTGTTCTTCAACCCGAGGGACACCCAGGGCGGCGTCTACGGCCACAACGAGAGCGGCCGCCACGACGACGCCACCCAGGCCGAGATACGCCGCAACCAAAACTTGAAGACCGAGCCCGCCATCTACACCGAACAAAGAAGAGCCCAGGAAGAGCTCGACGACATCACGCAGCGTCTGTACGAGGCCGGCAGAAAGAAGGCCGAGCGCGAAGCCTCGTCCTCCGGCGCCCCTCGCGACTCCAGAAGACAGCAGCAGGTGGTGGGCGGCTCCACCGAATCCAAGACCTTGGACCCCACCCAGGAGCACTCGTCCAACAAGTCGGCCTTCAACTCGTCGGGCGTGGACTCGGCCTTGAACGAGTCCCACGGCAGCGCCGGCAACACCGGCCACAGCGACGCTCTCGCCGGTGCCTCCGCTGCTGCGGCCGGCTCGCAATACGGCACCAGCTCGCACCCCAAGTCGGCGGACTCGTCGGCGGCACAGTACGGCTCGGCTGGCACCTCGGCCCAACAAAAGTACGCCGCGCCTGGCCAGCACTCGCTGTCCACCGGTGCTGCCCCACAATCGCAGGCCTACGACGGGCCCGTGGCGCAGTCCAAGAACACTACCAGCAAGGTCTCTGGAAAGCCTGCCTCCGACAACTCCAGATCGGTTGGTGCTGCTGGTGCTGGCGCTGGTGCTGGTGCCGGTGCTGGCGCCGCCGCTGCCTACGGAGCCTCCCACTCAAAGGACTCCACGCGCGGAACCGCAACCACCAACCCAGACGACAAGGAGTACCTCAACACGTCCGTCCCTCCTTCAAGCTCCAACTTCGACTACGACACTGAGCTCAAGAGATTGGACCAACAGATTGAGAGCACCCAAGAAGAGATAGATCAATTGCACAGCTCCAATGCCTCGACCACTGGCTTGTACCAGGAACCTGTTGCTAGCAACAAGTCCTTGGACCCTGCTACCGGTAACTCGGGCTACCTCGCCGGTGCCTCAGGAGCTTTGGCTGCTGCTGCCGGCTACGTTGGTCTTGGCGGGCAGTCGAATACCGCCACCACCACTTCCAAGGATGCCGAGCACCCCGTGATCGAAGAGGCCTACAATGAAGGCTACACCAGTGCACAGGATGCAGGCAAGAGAACCAAGCCGGGTCAAGACTTTGAATCGGTTGCCAAGTCAGGCAGAATCGCACAACCAGGACACGAGTCTGGTGCTGCCTCTGACACAGCCAACCCAGACGGATCACAACAGCCAGGCTTGTTTAGCGGTGCCACCGGTGCTCTCGCGGCTGCTGGCGCAGCCGCTGGCGCCACTATCGGATACGGTGCTTCGGGCCATGAAAATAGCACGAGCGGAAACTCAACCACTTTGGACCCCTCCGCCAAAGATGTCGTTGATGAATCGTATGCATCTGGCAAGTCTGTGATTAATGACTCTTACGAATCCGGAAAGAACAGAGCAATCAACGAACACGAGGATGCCAAGGCAAAGAGCACCCAAAGCTCCACCACCGGTTCCAGCACCCAGAACAAGGGCTACACTAGCGGCCCAAGCCCCCAGAAGCCTAACCTCGAGGATGTAGACTCCAGTTCAACTGCTAACAAGTCTTCATCGTCTGGCTCTGGCCTCAGTGGTGTTCTCGCAGGAGCCGCTGGCGCTTTTGGTCTTTCCAGAGGTTCAGGCTCGAAGGAACCAACTGACTCGACAACGGTCGATCCTTCTAGCAGGGAATTGGAATCAGAAAGTAACCCTACTGGAGCCAAAACCTCCAAGAGTGCCGTCATTGAGTCTAAGACTGCCCACACCGGACCAAAGATTGACGAGAGTTCTACTTCCCACAGCTCAAAGTCAACTCAATCTGGCCCTATTGTTGGCGGAGCTTCTTCATCTGGTGACTCATCTACGTCCCGTTCTGCAGTTGCAGACAAGACCGAAAAGGACTCTGTTCCATCGGCCAAGGAAACATCCAGCTCTGAGAAGTCTACTTCAGAAGGCAGCAATACCGGATATATTGCCGCCGCCGGTGCTGCGATTGGCGGCACTGCTGCTGCAATTGGTTCAGCTACTGGATTTGGTCAAAAGGGAGAGTTACATCAAGGTGAATCATTGATTGCTCCAGCTGAACGCCAGTTTGAGGACGTTCGTAACGCCAAGGCACATGCTACCAGTAAGAACCCATTGAAGGACTCAGAGAAGACTAACGCTGGTGACTCCGGCGATGGTGTTCAAGCCGTTCCTGGACTTGAACCATCATCGGGGAACAGCGCTAAGGAGACGTCTGGTCCAAAGGTGCCATCTACGAAGATTACCGAAAGTGATGTTGATGCCTACAACAAGAAGCATGGCTTCGACAAGACTGACAAACGTTCCCTTGTCGAAATTGCCGAAATCAATGACCCCTCGATCAAGGGATTATCTTCTCACTCGGGCAAAGCTGTGACTGACGACGATGCCGTCGCTGAGGAGAAGTCCGATAATGTCCAAGCTGTTCCTGCTGAAGTTTTCCAAAACCAGAACAAGTTTATCAGAACTGGAGGAAAGGAAGGTAGTCTTTCAGACAAGCCGGAGACCGAAAGCAAGACTGGCGACGCTTCTACTGAGAAACCAACTAACGAGTACAACAAGAAGCAGGAGTCCCAAGCATTTGCTACAGGCCACCCTAAGCTGGACCCTAGCAAGGAGAGAGATGAAAAGTCTCCTGCCGACAAGATCGATTCTTCCTATAACAAGACAGAGTTGAGCACTGACAGAGAAGCCCAGGCCGCCGCTGAAACTGACCCTAAGGACACCAACCAATATGGTTACGGTGCTGCTGTTGTCGGTTCAGGTGCCGCAGCTGTTGGTGCTGCGCTTTCGTACTTTTCCGGTGGATCCAAGGATACTACCAAGGAAGCGAGCAATGACCCGAGGCAACGTACCGCCCCCGAAGTAAATGAGTCTTACGGCTCTTCATCGAACAGAGACGTTACTGGAGGTTTACCTGTGAAGGAATCGTCCAATGCTACAAGTCACGGTACCGATGGCACTAGAGCTTCGGGTGTTGGTGCTTCGGGTGTTGGTGCTTCTAGCGCTGGTACTGCTGGCGCTGGTGCTGCTTATGGAAGCTCAAAGTCTCAATCGCAACCACAGAGCACTGGCTCTACCAAGTTGCCATCTCAGTTGAAGTCGGATTTGTACTCGGAAGGTGTCAAGAAGGCCTCTTATGAAGAAGGCTCACTTGAAGCTGCCAAGTATGTCAGCGAAGCTGAAGATGTCAAGAGCAATGCTTACACTTCAGGAGTAAGCCAAGGAGCTTACGCTTCCGGAGCTACAACCGGTATTGAAAAGACTGCGTACAAGTCGGGTGCTGCAACTGGCATTCAAGACGCTTCTTACAACACTGGTACTTCTGCTGGAGCACACGAGGCTGCATATGCTTCTGGAATCACCACCGGAACGGGGGCTGACAAGGGCGCATACGACACTGGCGTATCCACTGGCCTTCATGACTCTGCCCACGGAACTGGCATCGCTGCCGGGACCAGTAAGGGTGCCTACGATTCTGGTGCCAAGCAAGGTGCCTACGATTCTGGTGTGCTGCAAGGAGCCTACGGTGCTGGCGTTCCTGCTGGTGCCACTGAGAGTGCCTTCGGGTCTGGCTTAGCTGGTACTCGTGCCCCAAAGCCATCGTCGCACCACGATACAAGTAAGTCGAAGGAATCAAAGGATTCGAACGAACTCATTATCGAGGTTATTGGAGTTCTGGACAAGAAGGAGGCTTCCAGGTTGGCCCGCCAGGCTTCCCAAGATTTGAGCAAGCAAGGCGTGGACTTGTCACATGGAAAGTTGGTCGTCAACGCCAACACGAAGGAAGTGTACAAGACTGACTCGAACGATGATTTATCGAGCTCTTCTGCTTACGGCTCTCACTCTGGTGCTGGTCACTCAACCGGTACCGACCGCTCAGCCCAGAGCGGGGCCGTTGGACAGGGCTATGGCTCTTCCGGACAAGGCAATGGCTCGACCACTTCTGGTCAAACCCATGGCACTAGCTCTGGATACGGCAATGGCTCGACCACTTCTGGTCAAACCCATGTCTCTAACTCTGGACACGGCCATAGCTCTACGGGCGGTTATGCCGCTGCTGGTGGTGCCGCCGCTGCTGGTGGTGCTGCCGCTGCCTACGGTGCAAGCAGAAAGTCTGGCCAACAATCAACTGACCAGGGCATTTCCTCCAGTACTGGAGGATCGTCCAAGGGTGTATCCGGAGCTAGTCATGGCGATAATGCTCAAATTTACGGAACACCAGTAACTGCTGGCGATGGTAGTGGTGGTGACTACCCAAGAGGAGCCACTACCACTTCTTCTAGTGCCAAAGGAGCTTACGACAACCAAACTTCTGGTGGAGATGTACCAATCTATGGTACCCCTGTCACTGCTGGCCAAGCAGGACAGGCAACCGCCAAATCAGGAGGCTCGTCCTCCGACAACTACACCTCTGCCCCTAGAGACAACACCGCTACCGCCTACGGGGCCCCGGGTCCAACCGGCAACTCTACTGGGGTTCAGAGCGGAAAGTCAGCTGGGTCAGCAGGCATCAACCAAAACTTTGCCGCGTCTTCCCAAGAGGCCGACGGCATTTCGCAGCCGCAAGGAACTGCAACCCCCGACCAGACTTTGATGCCTGGATCGTTTGTTATTTGATTTAGTGTATTAGTTATGAAAGCATTTAATGTTCATTAAGTATCAAAAGAAAATAGAGATAGTAATAAGAGTAGGAGAAATGAAAACCGTGGTACACCGACCATATGGAACCTGGGACTGGAACCAGAAGAAGCTCTTGGTGGAGACCTTGAATCACCCAAGTGTGTCTCTCTCGTTCTGGCCAACTTATAGTATGTCTGCATCAAGCTATTGGTACACTCTCTTGTCCAACTCTCGAAGAACGTTGGCGACAGACTGCACCTCCACCTGCATGCCTCTGGTGGTCAACTTGCCGACCAAGGTGCTGAAGTCGACGGAGTTGAACTTCTTGTGTCTCGACAACGTCTTGTAGGCGTCGGCACAGGGAATAAACATGCCCGAGGTGGACGTGGCGGGGTTGTTGGTGGCCACGAGAGGCGGAGGAGCAGATGACGAAGGGGTGGTTGGGAGAGAGCCAAAGGCGATGGCCGCTATGTTGGTTCTGGAGTTGGTGCGGGACACCATTGGAGGCGGGGTGTCCTTGGCCTTGCTGGCTACCGTGGTGCAGAACAAGGTGGACATGGGGTCCATTTGGCATTGCAGACACGTTCCCGGGTCGCCGGTGCACTCTGACGAGGTTTTGGAGTCGCGGGAGTCGGTGCGGTCGGATCTGGTGGTGGGGGTCATCACCTTGGGCACGGCTCCCGGGGTCAAGTTGGCGATTTCACGGATTTCAACGGTGGGGCCCGGATGCATGACGGGAAGCGACGTCTTGCGCAAGTTGGAGTTGATGATGGGGGGCAAGGTTTCTCCTCCTTGTTCCTGTTCGTTCAAGGAGTCGTTCAAGCGCGCCGCTTCCTGAGCAGCTTCTCTGCAGACGCAGGGGGTGTCGTCGGTGCAGAAGCCGCAGTTTTCGACGGGGGAGTCTTCGTTGAAGCTGTGGGGCGACCGCGAGGGCGGCGAGGACACGGGCGACTGTGACTCGTGCTCCTTGATGGCCTCGATGCGCTTGGGGATGGGCCTCGTTTTGAACTTCTGGGTAAAGTCGATTTCGGTCGTTTCGGCCTTGCGCTTTTTGAGCGAGACCGCGGGCATGGGCTTGAACGTGTTGAGCTGTTCCTCGAGCTTCTTGGACACGTCCGTCTCCTTGAGGCCGACGGTTTCGCAGAGGCACTCGTCCTTGGCGCAGACGCCGCAGTCAAAGTCGTTGCGGTCGGAGGCCTTGTAGGTGGGTGGCGAGTCGGTCGAGGGCGCCGGGGAGATCTGCTGGACGTACGAGTTGGCGGGGGAGATCTGGTGGCTGTACGAGGGCGAGGCGTCCTGGAAGGGCGTCGTCGAGGAGCCGGCGTGGGAGTGGCCCGCGTGGGAGTGGCCCGCGTGGGAGTGGCCGGCGTGGTTGTGACTGAGGGGCGAGGGCTGCGAGGACGCCGACGGCTGGAGCGACGACGGCGTCTGCGCGTGGTGCTTGTCCTTCAAGGCGCCGACCTCGGCGCGCAAGGTGTCCAAGCTCTTCAACAAGAACTGGTTCTCGACCTTGAGCTTGTTGATGGTGGCGACGAGGCCCATTTCGCGCTGCTCCTTGTCCTTCTCGACCTCCATCAACTTCTCCTCGAGCTCCTGGACACGGGTGGCTCTGCGCTCGCGGAACGCCCGCTGGGCGGCGCGGTTCTGCGCCTTGCGCTTGGACGCCGGCGTGTCGATGCTGGGCTTGCGCCCGGGCTTGGGCCGCGGGGGTAGGACCCACTCCTTGGAGGTGATGATCTGGGTGACGGGCCGGGGCGTCGCGTACGCCTGGGGCGACGACTCGGTCGACAGCGGCGACATGGCGATGGGCGAAAGCGCCAGCTTGGGGGCGAGCGAACTGGAACTCATGGGCGGCGGCTCGTGGTGGTGGGGGACGCTGGCGGTGGGAGATGTGGGGGGTGGTGTGGGATCGCACTGCTGGCGGGTATTTAAAAACGTTTGGCCCGGGAATTGTTCGGGGTTGATGAAAAAGATAAAAAAAATGCCCCTGTTTGTGTCACCAAGTGCGTCTGATGGAATTTGGATCTGATTGGGCAAAGTTGCACCCAGGGAAAAAGAAACAGGAAGAACGGCTGAGCGGGCAGGCGCGTGTGCCTGGGCCGCGGCGGCCTGGGGGGCCGGGCGAGGGCGCCGGGCGAGGGCGCCGGCGGCGGCCGTGGCGGCCGTGCCTGCCGTGCCCGCTGTCCCGGCGGCGCTGCTGCGTGCGCTGGCGGGCTCGCTCGACGTCCCCCCGCCGGCTGCTGGGGGGCCCTCCCAACGTCTCGCTGTGGCCGCGGGCCTATGCGGGCGCCCTGCGCGCCGCCCAGCAGCGAATCACACCGCCCGCAAGAAAAATTACCTCTTTCGAAGCGTAAAGCACTCATCTCTCGGGAGGCAGGAGACTTGGCACCGCAAATGACCGATCTCGGCATGTGCTGGGGCGCTTACGTCAGCACGCCCGGCTGTTGCTGCGTGCGATGCAGGACGCTGGGGGGTCACGAGTGGGCGGTAGCGGGGCGGTAGCGGAGCGGGTGCGTGGCTCTGACCGGGTGCCCAGCGCACCGGCTGGCCCCGGGACTCGTTGCTGCCGTCGCTGCCATCGCAATGGCCTGGTGTCGCGTTGTGTGTCGCTTCTTGTGTGCCCTCTTCTTTCTCTTGTCGCATTTCTCTGTCGCTCTTCTCTTGTCGCATTTGTCGCTCTTCTCTTGTCGCATTTGTCGCTCTTCTCTTGTCGCTTTGTTGCTCTTCTCTGTCGCATTTCTTTCTTCTACTTTGTCGCATTTCTTTCTTCTTCTCTGTCGCATCTGCTTCTCTTGCATTCCTACCTCTCCGCGGTCTCGCTATGTACTGTGTGCTATTTACTTGGACTGCTGGATCTCAGCTTGGATCTTGGCAATCTCCTCCGGCGTGGGGCCGCCCTGCAACAAGGCCTTGTTCAACGACGTCTTGCCCAACTTCTCCTTCATGATCTTCTCCTCCTCCAACGCCTTGGCGGTGTTGGCGGCGACAAACTTCTCGTACTGCTCGTACTGGAACTGGCCGTGCTCTCTGATCACGTCCAACGGCATCTTGGCCTCCTTGGCCAACGCCGGCGCGCCCAACAACTTGGCCAAGAGGTTGCCCGCGTTGGGCTTGCTGTGCTCCTTCTTCCACGCCTCTCTCAACTTGAGCTCTCTCGCCTTGAACTCGTCGACAATGTTGTAGCGGTCGTCGAACGAGTTCAAGATGGGCCGGACGTCCTTGGCGGGCTGCGTCGCCAAGTACTCCAAGAACGTGATCAACTGCACCAAGTAGTCGTCGGGCTTGCCGTCCCACTTGCGCGCCATGATGGCGTTCTCGGGCTGCAAGCTGACGGCGTCCTCGTCCACCTCGACGATCACCGTCTTGGCCAAGTCACGGTTCAACAACGACAAGTCCTTGATGAGCTTGCCGTCCTTGTAGCGGCACCCTTCGCGGAACAAGGCAAACTGGACCGCCGCCTGCATGGGGTCCAACTTCTGCACCGTTCTCTCCGAGTACATCTGGTAGTTGGACCCGAAAATGACAATCTCGTAGTACTGCGACAAGTACCTCAAGAAGTAGTCCAACCCGGGTCTCTTGGCGGTCCGCCACCCGTTCTCGGTGTCCCACGACGAGTGGATCAACAAGTCGTCCAACGTCAACACCAACGTCAACGGCCGGCGGTACGCCTCGGGCGCGGGCGGCGGCAACAAGTTTTCGAACGCCGGCTCCGAGAAGAGCGTGAACATGGACGCGGCGCGCTGCGTCAACCGCCCGTACATCAACAGCGGCGCGTACCCGTTGGCGATGTTCTGGCCCTCGACCGCCTTCTGCTCCTCCTCGGAGTCCCAGTCACGGCTCAAGTAGCCCACGCCGGTGAGCGCCCCCAACAAGGAGGCCACGTAGAACCAGTTGGCGTACTTTTCACGCTGCAAGTCCTTGGACGTCTGCGCCCGTCTCTTTCTCCGGGGCTTCTGCTCCTCCTTCAGCGCCTCCTCCTCGAACCCGGCCTTGGCGAGGAGGTCCTCCGTGAGGATCGAGGCGTCCTTGGCCGGCTGCTCCTTGGCCGGGTGCTCGTCCTTGGCCGGGTGCTCGTCCTGGGGGCGGGGGCTCTGGCCGGGCGCGGCGCTGTAGTGTCTATATGGGGGGCTGCCTGCGTAGGCGGCGGCGAGCGCGGGGCGCACGGGGGCCCGTGCGGCCATCGTCCGGAGTAGTCTGGCGCCAATCATTGTCTGTGCTGGAGGGTCGGTGGTGGCAAGTTGTCAGTCGTTTTGCTTGCCCGAAAAAATTTTTAGGGCGATACGTTAATTGTGTGCGCCCACACTGAACGGCCACCGCAAATGATCACCACGGCCCTTCGACACCGCCAGCGGACGGGGCAGGCCCTTTGTGCGCTCGCGCCGCGCCGCGGCGCCGCGGCGGGCTCGCACGCCGCCGGCCGCCCCGCCAGCCGCCCCAAGAGCACGTCCAACATCGTCGCCCGGTCGTTGGCGTTCGTCAAGGCGGTCGACGACCAGCACCAGCGGCTCGCCAGCGCCAGCGCGGCCGACAAGATCGCGCGCCTCATGGAGCTCATCGCCGACAAGCCGGAGCTTCTCTACTACTTGGCGTTGTTCCACCGCGAGTGCGCCGGCATCGCCATCACGCCGGTGCTGCGGAACCCGCCCGGCACCGTCGCCTTCCTCTGGCGCTACGCGTTCCGCTTGAAGCCGATCCACGACTCCTTCTGGGAGATGTGCCAGATCCAGGACATCTCGAACCACGACCACCGGCTCCGGCCCAGTGCGCACGACTTGGGGTTGCTCGACCCCAAGAACTTCAGCCCCGAGGTGCACGCCCAGCTCCAGCTGGGCAGGTACGGCGAGACCGACTTTACGGAGCTCGTCGAGGCCTTGAAGTAGGAAAAGGAGGCAGAATCAGGGAGCAGACTCAGCAGACTCAAAGAGCAGACTCAAAGAGCAGACTCAAGGGCAGACAGAAGAGCGACAGAAGAGCGACAGAAGAGCGACAGAAGAGCGACAGAAGAGCGACAGAAGAGCGACAGAAGAGAGCAGACTCAAGAGAATGCAGAAGGGGCGATCGCAGACTCAGGAGAATGCAGACAGGGGCGATCGCAGACTCAAGAGAATGCAGACAAGGGCGATCGCAGACTCAAGAGAGCAGCCAAAAAGATGCAGACGAAAAAGCTTAGCAGCTCCAGTGTAATGATAATGAACGATTGTCTAGCTACTGTAGAACCAGCCCACGGGTGGCAAAGGGCCACTGGCCAGGGCGCAACGCGCTCTCTCTGCATCACCTGTATTGCAACTAGCTACCTAAGGCTTGGGGATGCGCAACGACTTGGAGATCTCGGCACACCCTTGCAAAAAGAAACCGACGGCAACGGCGTGGAACTCGAACGGGGTGTTCTCGAGCACAACGCCGCCAGGCAAGTCGGCCAAGATCCAGTTCTTGTAGACGAGGAAGCCCATGAAGCCGACCCAGGCCAAGTTGCTGGGCACCGGCAAGCCCTCAAAGTACTGCGACTTGCCGTGCTTGTCCTTGGGGATGTTGTTGGCGGAGATGTTGAAGCGCGCCAACCGCGTCAAGCCACACAAGACCCAGAAGGTCAACACCAACACGTCGACGGTGGAGCGGAAGCCAATGGCAAACGCGTTGATCGCGGGGCTGACGCTGAACGAAATCAAGTCGGCCAACGAGTCCAACTCCTGGCCCATCAACGACGACTTGTTTCTCAAGCGGGCCACCCGCCCGTCGAAAAAGTCGAAAAACAAGCCCAACAAGATGAAAAAGTGGGCCCGCTGCACGTAGTGGGTCTGGCCCGTCAACGTGTACCGCAAGCACGAGATAATCGAGTAGAACCCGGAGAACCCGTTCAACAACGTGATGAAGTCGGCCATGTGCAAGTTGCGGATCAAGCTGAAGTGCCTGTTGTCGTCAATGAAGGCGGCGTACTCGGTCTTGTCGGGCTTGGGCAAGAGGTCCTTGGACGACAACGAGAACAACGACGA
This sequence comes from Suhomyces caryicola, assembly GCA_030568635.1. Lineage (NCBI taxonomy): Eukaryota > Fungi > Ascomycota > Pichiomycetes > Serinales > Debaryomycetaceae > Suhomyces > Suhomyces caryicola. The sequence continues at coordinate 23,567 of JAJMGG010000026.1, read as the reverse complement.
CGACCGGCGCATCGGCGGCTGGGGCGGAATCACCTGCTCGACGTCTTCCGAGTCCGACGCAATGGCCGACTCGCTCTTCTTGCCCCGGTTGCTAAGTGACGAGGACATGGGTGCTGGAAAAAGGTGGTGCCGTAAATATCGAATTGGAGACGCCCGCTGCTATTAATATCGCTCGCAAAAAGTGTGCTCCGAAAAAATGCTCCGCTGCGCTTCGAGGTGCGGTTGCTATTTAGCGCAGCGTCACTGACGGGCCCGCTTTTCGAGTGCTGGAGGCAGTGGGGACGTTCTTCCAAGCATTTTCCAGGCAGCAGCGGTTGGGACCTTTGTTCGGCACGTGCAGCCGGAAGCATGTGGTCGTGCGCCTACCGCACAAACACCAGCAACCGTCGCTGGCCCCACCGTGATCAGGCTGCCTCGAGCGCAAGCCCTCGCTTTGTGGCCGCGAGCCTGCAGCACCCGCGATCGACACGACCCAGCAGGCGACTTCACGCCGACCCCCATTGAGGGGGGGCAAACAACACGGTTCGCGCCTGCGGACGGCACCTGAGCCTCTTCCCCGGATCACGTGACGCTGAGGTCACGTGACCCGCTGCCTCTGGCTGCAACGCCCAGCCCTGATGGAGTTACGCCCGCAACACCTCTCTCGTGCCTCTTGCCTACACCCTATCCTTCTATTAATCTATTTTTGGGATTTTCTAGTGGTTCGAAATAATAAACACCTTGGGCACTTCCTTTTCCACCTTTGGCGAGTGCTCCTGGTCGCCCACTTCAAAGCTCACAGGTGCCTTCGCCTTGGCACTCAACATATCCTGGTTATTCTCCAACAAGGACTGCACGGCACTTGGAGCATCCGAATTGGCAATGATGAACGAGTTGACCGACTTGAGCGAATCATTGTCGTCGGGGCGCGCCATGAACCCGCCATTCTCCTCGCCCTCAGCAACAGACTTCATCGGACTAGACGCGCTGGACCGCCGCGTACCATTGTTGGCGTTTCCTTCGTTGGGAATGTCTTTCAACTTGAGAGTCAAAAGCTCCAGCTGCTGCCGCAAGATCTCCTGCTGCATATTCAAGTAGGACTCGTGCTGCGCTTGATGAGAGGCATCCTTCTGACCTGGGCTGTTCAAGAAATCAGACAACGGACTGTCCTTGATTGACTCTGGCGTGCCGTTCGAAGGTGTACCATTGGCAGACGAAAAGTTCGAGTTGGGTGCCTGCGTCAAGTCTTTGCCGTTGGGGAGATCCGTCAAGAAGGCCAGATCGAACGGGTTTCCTTCCATGGGCGATCTGTTGAGTGGGGTCTTTATCGTAGGAGTAAAGATTCCATTCAAGCTTTGGTTGTTGGCGCCCAAGTCCAAGTGAGCAGACTTCTTGAATGTATCACCAGCGCTCGTGTCAAACTTGACCTCAGAGTTAACCTTCTTCTTGGGCTCCATCTGGCTGATCTTGGCAGAAACCAAATCAAATCTATCAAGATGCTTGCCTCCAAACCTGGTCAACTCCTCGAGGTCGTAGAACCAGCTATTGAACTCCTCTTGGCTCAAACATTTGAAGGTGTACTTTTTCGAGGTGTTCGAGTTCTTTATTATTTGAAACTTCAATGACTTTTCATCTTTAATCTTGATGCAACATTCGTTAAGATTGTATGATTTGGTGGGGACATCATCATGACCAATGAACCCCCCCACCTTATCTTTTGATGAGGCAGCCTTCTTCTTCAGAGGCGTGGTTAATGAACCAACTCCGCCTTTTCCTCCTCCATTCTTCCCACTCTTGTTCCCTTCCAAGTCTTCAGTTTCCATACGGAACTCATGAAGATAGTTGCAAGTCAACACATAGTAGTAGCGATTGTAATTTTTAAGGATCCTGGACTTCTTGTAAAGACTCCCGAATCTGATACACTTGTTATGGATCAATTCGGAATATGGTATAGTCAAGGACTTGAACGATCTAATCTCCTTCTTCTTTCCAAGAGGACTGTCCTTGTAAAAGTTGAGAAAGTTGGAGTTCATGGATACAAAGTCTTCCCAGTCCTTGACCGATGAGTTCGAAATCTTTTCTTTGATTAAATTGAACCCTTCGGGGTTAAACTCCAACTTGGTAAACTTGTCAACAATGATGTTCAACTCTTTCAAAACATACGAGAACAAGTCCTTGGATATGTTTTGTAAATTGACATATGAAGCGAACAAGTAGCTCTCAACAATCAACTGGTTCTTCACTTGGTAGTCAACCTGCAATTTAACCAAAAAGGGATCATCCAATACACCTTCATCTTCGTCTTCTCCTCCATCGTCGGTGACCACTTTTCTTTTCAAAACAGGGGTTGGTGCGCTGTATCTTTCAACACTCTGCATGAACGCGTTCAAGACCTTGCCCGACTTGCTGACTTCCTTGAGCAATTGAATGTTGGAAAACGACTCGTTTCTCAACGAGTTCTTGATCTCCTTGATTTTGATGTTCAAGTTCTTCAACAAGGTTTCCAACCGAGGAATGAACTTGGTATTGATGTCTCTATAGATCTTCATGTTGGTCGAGTAGGAGGACCTGTGATGGTTCAACAAGATGGGAGGCAAGTTCTTGAACAACGAGTCCTCGGGAAAGAAATGGGGCGGAACCTTGACGTCGTTAAGATGCTGGAGGTTGAGAGACGAACTGGGCGGAGTGACGTGCGTGCTTCCCTGCTGGATGTTGTTCTTCATGGGAGTCGATCCAATGGACACGGTCTTCTTGTGACCGCCCATTTGACCCGTAGCATGCTTGAGAAAGGTTGAGTTATTACTGGACTTGGTCTTCAACAACCCCGGTCTTTTTATTTCATTGTTGGGGCCCTGCGGAGGCGAGACGGTGGCGTTCGACACGCTAGAGTTCAACGACGACAAGGATACCGTCGAAAGGTTTCTCGTGTGCTCCTTGGTCGGGGTGGTGGACTGCGACGCTGAAGGTGAGTTATGCTGGGTGGTGTGGAGCTCGCTGAGCACCTTGGCGGGCAAATCCTTGAAGCCCGGGAATTGGATCGAGTTCAACAACTGGTAATTGAGGTTGGCCTCGAACTCCTTGACCAAGGCAATCTCCTTGAAGTAGTAGATGAGCGACTTGATAAAGTACTTCCAAAACTTGAAGAAGCTGATCAAGTTGTCGATGGGTTTTGCATTTTCGCCTGGAAGCACCATGTGGAACGGTGACTTGGGATCCAGGGCGGGGAGGATCCCTTCCTTGTTGAACACGAACTTGTTGGTCATCTTTACACCATTACACGTCCAAATAAAAGGGCAGGCTGTGGATACTAGCAGCTGTTTGGTATTTATATGTACCGGATCATTTATTGAGGCCACCCATCCCTTCTTGGCGTCGCGGAGTCCGGCATAATTGTTGCGCATTTCTTTTTCAGTCATCCGCCTGGCCCTCACACCCCCCCCTCCTCCCCCACAGGAACATCCTCCTGCTGAGAAACCCCAGCACCCCCTATCAACCCACGCACTCCCGCTGCGCACCAGCTCGCATAGCCACAAATGTACGGAAGGGCAAAGCAGTCCGAGCCCAACTTGTTCTAGGTCTTTTTTTTCTTCTCCGACGTGGCCGTGCTGAAGTTGGCTTGGGGCCGCGATGAAGTGAAATATATTAGTGGGACAATAAGCGAATTGCGCCTCCAGGTTAGCTGAAACATATTTCGGCCCACCATCCCTTGGGGAAAAATACTCCCTGAGACGTGCTACCAGAAGAAAATAAATGGGTTTTTTTTTTTCCGCACTGCTGCTAGGCACCTGAGGCAGCTTGTGATAGCTTTGCCTCAAGCAATTTATTTTTGTTGCGTAGGTGGGCGATCTCGACCACTAGGCTGCTCTTGGCCCCGGTGCCCAACATCTGCAAGAGGCACTCGTTCTCCTCCTTGAGCAACGAGAGCTTGGTGACGATCTTGTGGGCGAGTTCCTGGGGATCGGCCTGTCCGCCACCATTGAAACTAGTGGCACTCAAGCCCATGTTCGAGCCCACCACTAAAGCGCTTAGTCTCTCCTTTGTTTCGTCCAATTCGGTCGACTTCTCTAGTAAGGTTTTAGATAAGTCTTGAAACAATTGATAGTGGTTCTGCGGAATGCGTACTGTTTGGTTCATGGTTGAGATATTTTCGTAAGCCACCAGGTGGAGCAGTTTTGTTTTCGCCTTATCAAGCAGGCTCAACTGTTCCGTTAAATTTTTAATTATTTGGGTTTTCAAGATCAACTCAACTTTGAGGCTGTGGTGCTCCTGATCCGGCTCGCTGGGAGCAGCCAGCGATTCGCCCTCAGTGGCAGCTTGCACGTAGTTGGGGACGTAAATCGGTGCGTTGATGTTCATTTGGCTTTTGGGTTTATCGGATGCCGATCGATTTGCAACCAAATCCATGCTTTTGCCCGGATACCCATCAAATTGGGGATTAGAGTTCTGCGGGACAGGAGTGAAATTGGCGGCCGGAGATTGGTTGGTACGGTACTGGTAATTATAGTTGGATGCGGTAATTCCACCCATATCCGAAGAGCTGCCCCCTAAGCCTGTATGAGCTTGACGTTTAACGTTATTAATAGCCATGGTGTTCAATTTGTTCTCTTCGTTCATGGGCGTCAAAAACTGGGCGGTGTGTGGGAACGAGCTCGAGACGTTTGGCAGCCAGAACTTGTTCAGCTGCGGGTACCCGCCTCCATTGTAGCTAGTGGCCGATGTGGCGGGGCTGAATTCATTGTTGCTGCTTGACATTGACGTATCGGAGTAAGAGCCCATAGTAGAGAGAAAGAAACAGATGGTTTGGTGAACCCTCCTTCTGAAGATGCGCTTCTTAAATAATGGCTGTAAAAAAAAGACAGAATGAGGCATTGAATCCGCAGTGTTTCAAGACTGTTTCCTACACAAAGTACACCCCCAGGGACCCGTGAGCGGGAGGTCGCTTGGAGATAGCCATCGCTACAAAGAAGGCTTGGCCGTTCTTCCTTACGGCCGCTTTCTTAACCCCACGAAAATGCGATCTCCGTGTATTACCGCTATCTATGGGTGCCCCCAGGCTACACCGGGGCGCCACCTATACAAACGTGTTGCCTCTCCCGAGCATCTGCCGCAACATTTGCCCGTTCGGCGTGTCCAACACCTGCCGAGGAAGGTCGAGAATGCGGGCCTCCAAGTTCTTGCCCACCAAGAAGTCCACCACCGCGTCCGTGAAGTGGTTGCAATTGTTGTCGAAAATGTCGTACTTGGCCGCCAGGAACTTCATCTCCTCGTGGTTGCGAAGCTCCTCCAAAAAGTCCTCGCAGATCTCGGGCGTCACATACGTGTCGCCCATGTCGATCACCTCCTTGGGGAGCCCGTACTTGGTGCGCCCCACCGCCGACTGCTTGATCCCCTGGTCGATATAGTACTCCTTGCCGTACACCACCACCGAGGTGTGGTAGATGGCGTCGATCGTCGTGCCCAAGATCATGGCCGAGTACGCTGCTGCCATCCCGTGCGAGAGGTCATACACATACACCTTGACGGGGTACGCCGTGTCGTCTGCTTCTTCACTCATAAGAAGAACTGTGCAAAGAGTTGGTGTGGGTGGCGACGGCAAATTCACCTGTGTCTTGCCTTCATGAACCTAAATCGGCCCTGTATGCAAAACATCCAAACTGCAAGCGTAGGTGGTTATGCCTACGAAAAAAGAGCAGAAATTTTCGAATCATGCCCGACCAACCACCAGCTCAAGTGAACAAGATCCGTTTCCGTGCAAAACTAGGGTGTATGACTCGACATGCTATAGTGTGATTGTAAACGACCTTCCAAATCAGCAGGACACAAAACTCTCGCATACTTTAGTCAAACGATTCTTCACTACCTGACTACCATGACCACTCCCCCAGAAAGAGCACGGTCGTATAAGGACCAGCTCGATGGGTTCCTCAGTAGCAAATTCGTCGACCATTCCTTGTTGTTGGGCTACAACATTGTGGTACAGTCAAAGTTCCACACCTGGATCGTTGACGATTTCAACAGCTACTACGATGGCCTCGAGTTGCCTGATGCGGTCCCGAACAACCAATTAGACGACTTCAAGACCGTCGAATACTTGGACTACTTGTGGAACAAGTTCCACTACCCCATAATCAGCACCTTCAAAGCAGACCATGTTAATATTTTCAACGAAACTATGCAAGACAACAAAAGGAGTACGAAGGAGGGGAAGGCTTTCAAGGCCAAGCCGGCCGAGATACGAAAGGCCAACGACTACTTTGTCAAGTTCACCAAGCAAACCCACCTGTTTTACCTCGGATTGCTCAAACATTTTGCATCAAAGTACCAGAACCCGTTACTTCCAAAATCCATTTTGTGTCAGTATGACCTCGAGCAGCATCCCGAGGCTCTCAAAACCACAGAACCCAACGTCCAGGCAAACCTTCTCTACTTGCTCCACAAATGTTTGATGTGTTTGGGTAACATTTCCCGTCACAGGTCCTTTCTTGACGTGACATATGTGCAGCCTTGTCTATCACTCAAGAACTTCTACAGGACCCGAGACATGTCAAGCAAGGAGAAGTCAATCTTACTCAAACCAGCGTACTCAAAGTCCTTGCAGTACTATCAGTCTTGTATTCTTTTGATTCCTGCCTTGAGTGAACCATACAATAGTATCGGTATGATCTATAATTTGGTGGATGAAAAGTTCTTGGCCATCCTTTGGTTTTTGAAGTCGCAACTCACCAGATACCCTGATTCTACCTTGGGGTATTCCAACTTTAAAAGCATTTTGACCAAGAAGTGGTTTTTGACAGCATTGGTGGATATCTTCCAGGAGGGGTCAAAGAAGGGCAAAGCCGCCTTCTCTCAAACTGATGAATTGAATATTAGCTTGACGTGCCTCATATGCTACTTTTTATTCCCAGAAGTTTACAAAAAGGGCTCGAACATTGCAAAGAACATTAGTTTTTCAAAAGTGGAGGTATTCTTGTTCAAGAGTATCGACCAGGACTTTGTCAGACTACTGAATACGAAAACGGAGCACGGCAACTTTTTCCTTCAACAACTTACTGTTCTCTTTGCAGTCAACGCAGTGATAGAGTCTGATTCCACATACGACAGCATAACCGCGGGTAAGTTTACTCGATTCGTATTCCGTTATATCGAAAAAGTGATCGAACGACTCATCAAGATGAAAATAGACCAGGTCGACCTTACCGTACCATTAACCACCTTGAGATTCATCTTGAACTGGATGAAGGAAAATGTGGCCATTTCGAGAACTCTTCAGTCGAGGCAATTGACAGTTGAGCATATTGCCAGCGTCTTGAACACTTTCATAGGGCACCTCGAGCGCGAGCATCAGCCTAGTGCATTCCTCGAGTTGTTGGCTTCCGGGTCCAGACCAACAAGAAACTACTACTTTGCCGAGGATGTTTTGTACAGGGACTTTCTGCTCATCAAATTCCAGTTCAAGGACTTCAAGGACGATCACTTGTTCAAAGCCAACGACCCCAACCTCTTGGTGGGAGACTACTCGTCGTACGTGGACGTCACCCAGATTCCCACCTTCTTGGACAATGAGGTGGTGGCCAGGATTAATCGCGACATGGCGGAGGGTGCGGCGCAGGCTGATTTGGTCTCGGGCGAGATATCCAATTACGAGAACAATTTGAGAATCATGGCATGCGTTGTGTTGGGAGAGAAGTTGATACTCAAAAACACGTACGGAATCAAGTTCGAGAAGGATTCGTGCCGGTTTTTGATGAAGGAGAAAACAGAAGAGGAGAACTGGTCGGTTGACATTTCGGACTCGCAGGAGAAGAAGAAAGAATCGGTCAAGAAGAGGAAGAGGCAGGACCGTAAAAAAGTGGAGAGCATGGAGTCAATCAGGGCAGATGCTCAGGCAGATTCTCAGGCTGCAGCACCAAAGGCGGCCGTGGCTCCTCAAACGGCCGAGGCTCCTCAAACGGCCGAGGCTCCTCAAAGGGTCGATGCTCCTCAAACGGCCGTGGCTCCTCAAACGGTCGTGGCTCCTCAAACGGCTAACGGGTCCAACATCAAGGTTCTCACATCCTTGGAGGAGATCGAGTCGTCCATCATGAGCCATACGTCGAAGTTGCGCGGCGCCCACACGCTTCTCGATCCCAAGGACTCCGGAAACGACCAAGGTGACTTGCAGAGAGATAGCGATCTCCAGACCATGGTGGACACACTTTTCATCGGGTCCAGCGAGAGCCCAGCCCCACCGCTGGGCGGTCCTTCGAGACAGGGCACTGCTAGCTTGGCCAGCCCGATAATCGCCCCGCCTGCACCCACTGTGCGTTCGACGCCCGCCATGAACAGCGCCGGCCTTGCGCCCACCTACCCCATTAGTCTGCCGCACATGCAGGGCCCCATTCCTGGGTTCGTTCCCTCGCCGGGGGGCATGCACGGGCCTGCGGGACCGCTCGCCGGCTACCCGCCTTACCACTATCCGGTGGCGGACGCGCGACACACCCCGTATTACTACCCGTATGGCTACGCCAGCCAGCCCAACCCCGCGCAGCCGTATCACGGTTTCGCGGGCCAGGGGTACCGGAACTCGCAGTATTAGCTGCGCGCAGAGGTCTGCGCGGAGGTCTAGACGGCGCAGAGGTCTAGGGCCGCAGCCGAGACGGCCGCAGTCTAGGCCGCAGTCTAGACGGCCGCAGTGCTTAGGGCTGCGATTCTACCGACTGGCGGACCGCCTCTTGCAGTGTGACCCTCACCAGCCCTTCCAGCGGCTACACCCCGGTCACTGTCCGCCGCTGACTGTCCCCCGTTGACTGTCCCAGCACCCAGCCTAACTGGGTGGATGCAAACCCTGCAATAAACGTGCTGCACGAGCCTGCATACACCTGCACACAGCCTCGCTTCTCTGCCACCTCTTCCTCTCCTGCACACACGCGCCGCCGAAGTATTTCGATCCGTCAGTCCACTCACGGCTCCCGGATAACCAACAATGGCGAGTTCTATCAAACACCGCACGTCGAACGAGACGTACACGTTTGCCACGCCGGCCGCGGACGCGCCGCTCGAGGTGCTCAACGAGTTCTACTGGACGAAGGACCTGGAGCCGCACGGCGCACGCCGCAAGCTCATCTTGGCCCGCCACCCCGAGGTGACGCGGCTCACGGGCCACGAGCCGAAGTCCAAGTGGATCGTGGCGGCGGTGGTGGCGCTCCAGTTCGCCACCGCGTGGTGCTTGCGCGCGCAGCCGGTGTTCAGCGTGCCGTTCGTGGCGCTGGCGTACGTCGTGGGCGCCACCGCCAACCAGGCGGTCTTCCTCGCGATCCACGAGCTTTCCCACAACCTCTTCTTCAAGAAGCCGCTCCACAACAAGCTCTTTGCCATCTTCGCCAACCTCCCCATCGGCATCCCGTACTCGGCGTCGTTCCAGCCGTACCACCAGTTGCACCACAAGTTCCTCGGCGACGAGTACTTGGACACCGACTTGCCCACGCGCTACGAGGGCATCTTGCTCTCCAACGTGCTCGGCAAGGTGTTCTTTGCGTGCTGCCAGATCTTGTTCTACGCGCTCCGGCCCATGTTCATCACCCAGATCCAGTTCACCGCCATCCACTTGGCCAACATCGTCGTCCAGGTGGTGGTCGACGTGCTCATGGTGCGCCTCATGGGCGTCAACGCCTTGTACTACTTCATCATGAGCTCCTTCTTGGCCGGCTCCTTGCACCCCTGCGCCGGCCACTTCATCGCCGAGCACTACGTGTTGAACGAAAACAACGCCTCGCGCGGCGCCCACCGCGACGGCGCCAACATCGCGTCCGAGTTGTTGCCCATGGAAACGTACTCGTACTACGGCGTGCTCAACAAGTTGACCTGGAACGTGGGCTACCACAACGAGCACCACGACTTCCCCTACATCGCGTGGTCCAAGTTGCCCCAGCTCCGCGCCATCGCCAGCGAGTTCTACGACCCGTTGCCCCAGGTGCACTCGTGGTGCGGCGTCATCTGGTGGTTCTGCTTTGACGACGTCAACAAGTTGTGGAACCGAGTCAAGAGACACGGCAAGGAGAAGCACGGCCACAAGATCAAAAAGTTGGACCAGAACGAGTAGGGGGGCGCTCCCCCCCATACATTTGGGTTAAAAAGTTGAGCTACATGAGTATATAGAAAAAAGCTTTGGTTTACATTCGTCTCGTATTCTCCTCTATATTCCCTTGATCAACCGGGTGATGTCGTCAATGCCGTCCTTGTTCAACCCGGCCAACCGCGACTCGACCTCGGCGACCAAGTTCTCGATCTTGACGAGCTCGCCCTCTTCGCTGTCCTCGCCCTGGCTCAAGGTCTTGATTCTGATCTCGCCCGCGGGGAACTCTTCCTTACCGAGGATCACCGCCAACTTGGCGCCCGACTTCTCGGCACCGTCAAACTGCTTGCGGATGTTGGCCTTTGCTTTGTACAAGTATTCGGTGTTGATGCCGGCGGTCCACAACTGCTTGGTCACGGCCATTCTTTCCTTCAAGAACCCGGTCCAGCCTTCGCCACCCCCGAAAGCCATCACATACACCTGCGTCTGCGACGAGCTCACCTTCTCGAGCTCCTTGGCGGCACGCGCCTTGATGATCGAGAAGATTCTCTCGACCCCAAACGAAACACCGACACACGGAATGGACTTGCCGTTGGAGAACATGCCCACGAGCTTGTCGTAACGGCCACCGGCGGCAATCGAACCAACGCCCACGTACTCGGAGGCGTCTTCCTCGTCCTTCTTGGCGCTCTTGCTGGCCTTTTCCTTCAACTCGCTGGCGTTCTGCGGCGGAGCCGACGCCGCGGTCACGGCCTCGTAGATCAACCCGGTGTAGTAGTCCAAGCCACGGGCTAACGACAAGTCGAAGCTGGCGTAGTTCTGGATCTCGAACGCGTCCACGTAGTCGGCAAGGATGGCCATCTCGGCGATCCCCTGCTGGGCCGACTCGTTGGTGCTCAAGACGTCGCTGGCACGCAAGTGCGCCAACACCTCTCTGATGCTGCCGTTCAACTTGACAAACTCGCCGATGCGGTCGGCCACCTCCTCGGACTGGCCCTTCTCCACCACCATCTCCTTCTTGACGGCCTCCCACGGCGACTTGTCCAACTTGTCGACGGCGGACGAGATCTTTCTCACGTCCTCCTCCTTGACGCCGCACGCCTCGAAGATCCCGTCCAAGATCTTGCGGTGGTTCAACTTGATCTTGAAGTCGCTGATGCCCAAGCCGTTCAACCCCTCGCACAAGATGTTCAAGATCTCCGAGTCCGGCACCATGGTGTCGTAGGCGCCGGCAATGTCAAAGTCGCACTGGTAGAACTCTCTCATTCTGCCCTTGGTCATGGCCGGCTGGTCTCTTCTGTACACCTTGGCGATGTGGTAGCGCTTGATGCTGCTGATGCTGTTCAGCGCCACAAACCGCGCAAACGGCACCGTCAAGTCGTACCGGAGCGACGTCAACTCGCCACCCTGGTCCTCCAAGTTGTAGATCAACTTGGAGTCCTCGCCGTACTTGCCGGTCAAGATCTCGCGCAACTCAAACACCGGCGTGTCGATGGTGACCCCGCCGTGTCTCTTGAACAAGCCGTTGAGCGTGCCGAACACCGCCTCGCGGATCACCATGTCCTTGTCGGCCCAGTCCTTGGTGCCCTTGGGCGTTTTCAAGAGAAACTGGTCCTGCTTCTTCTTGGACTTCTTGCTCCCCGCCTTGGCGGGCGCGGCCCTCGCTTCGGTCGTCGCCTTGGCGACAGGCGTCTCGGCGGCTGGCAAATTGGTACTCATTCTTCGTATCGGTCTGGCCAATCTTGTCCACATTCGATGGTCAAATTTTTTACTGCGCTGGAGAATCGACACAAAATGTCGCACCGCATTTGCGACAGGCCCCAGGCCTACGACCCCAAAAGTCTACGCGGGAGGCATGAGCCCAAATACGACGCACACAAGTACAATACGCAGCTTACATTTTATTGGTCCTTTCATAAATCATCATGGCGTGTCCGCCTGCTCGCCCTAGTCCTCGTTGATCGCACTGGGCCGCGAAAACTTCAACCGCATCACCCCGTCGCTGAGAATCCGCTTGCCCCAGTTGCCCGCCGCAGGGTCGCCGGTCTCGTCTCTGCACTGCTTCAAGAACGGAAGCAACGACGTGCCGCCCGTGCCCTTCTCCTCGACGCCCTTCTTCTTCAGCTTGGCCAACCCCGACCGCAACGTGGCCGACGACCCCATGCTGGTGCTCTTCTTGGCCTGTAGCACCACGTACCGCGTGACGATCTGGATGTGCTTGTCGCGGAACGCCTTCAACATCGCCAAGCACGTGTCGTAGCTGAGCGCCAACTCCGGGTGCGTGTCGCGGTGCTTCATCACGTACTCGCGTATGCTGCTGGCCGCCTGCACCCTCTGCAAAAAGTCCTGGTGCTTGCCGGGCATGTACCCGCGCATCTCGTCCATGAACCCGTTGGACGCCTGGTCGCTCGCCTCGCCGCGCTGGTGCGGCACGGGCCGCTCGCCCGTCGAGTAGTGCTTGACGCCAAGCAACACGTCCAAGAACTGGATCAACGAGCTCTGCGCGTTCGAGCCGCCGGCGTACGCCCGCGGCTTCGTCTCGTCGCCGTAGAACACCCCGTCCTTGTTCAACCCAACGTCGCCCATGTTCTTCCACCCGGCCAAGTACGGCCGGATCCGGTAGTAGAAGACGTGCGGGTCGCACATCTCTTCCATCCGCATCATGACCGAGCCCAAGTGGTCGATGCTCTCGGCCAAGTACTGCAACGTGGGCACGAGCTTCTCGACATTGTCGCTCTCCACAGCCCGGATCGCCTCCAAGCCGGCCTTGAGGGCAAACGAGCCCTGGTGCTCGAAGTAGACGCTCACCAAGTAGAACCAGCTCTCGTCGATCGACCCGGTGAACGTGTTGATCGTGGTCAAGTTGTCGAGGTCCCAGATGTCGTCCGACGGTATGATCTGCTTGAAGTTCCAGAGACACACGCCCGCATACGTGCCGATGGGCGGCAACCGCAAGTACTCCGCCACCTCTATCCACGGCTGCGCAATCTGTGCTGGAAGCTGGTCAACGGGCTGGCTGGTGCCCCAGATGTAGGCGTGGCCCAAGAACCCCAACACCTGGTACGCCCTCCGGTACTCCTCCACCGAATGGAGGTGCTCGGTGGTCAACCGCGGCATCTTGTCCACCAACAAGCGTATTCTCTTGGTCAATATCAATGACGGCAAATTTTTTACCAAGCGCTCCCACGGCTGGTAGTACTCGTGCGGAAGCTCCTCGAGCGGGAGCGTCGATGGCAAGAACCCCGAGCTCGAAAACACTTCGTAGTCTTCCATTCTAAGAGACGACATCGCGGGGCGGGTGCTGGTGTTTCGAAAGTGTCAGCTGATTAATGACCGAGGTGGTGGCCCGCTGAAAAACACCAACGTCGTGTGCGCACCAAGCATGCTGCCTCCGGGCCGGTCCATCCCATACAGGTCCTAGCCGGAGTGCCTAACGCCGGAGCCAGGGCCCAACCGGGGAGTGCGCATGTCGTATGCGAGCAGTGGGGAACTCACAAACACTTGGCAGGCATTCCTTTTTGTGGGGAAGCATGTCCATGCTAAGTGAATTAGGTCGCCCCGTCTTGGTGCAACTTCTTTGGTGTTGAGATTACGCAGCCAAATACTCTTCCAACTTTCAAGTGTAACGGTCCGGAAGTATTAAAAGTTGTCCGAAAGAGGTGGCCAATTGCACTTCAATGTCGCGTTTCACTTGAACAAGTGAGCTCTCGGGGTGAAGCCTCGACTTGATTCTAATAAGCTGGCCGGCAGTTCATCTCTGGTCTGAACTCACTGGCGGGCCTGAATCAATTCACAAGCCGCCACCGGTGAGGGATCGTCTACGGTGATCAAGTCCCACTTGTAGATGACCAAACACAATTGGTGTCTGGCTTTAAAATGTTCTTGAGTTCGAGCATGATATGTTTAGCCGGTCGCGATAACCTTTGCCTTACCAGTAAACTTGTTCAATGAATTGTGCCATTTATTTCAAGTCATCCATCAAGTTTGGCTCCTCACAAGTAATGAGGGCTCACGCACAGAAATGGCTGTTTGACCCTTTTAGTGCATGCGCCGGAGAACGCTAGTAAGAACACCTCGATTATTTACAATATAATTTAACCGTGGAGAATATTCCATGCAGCTAGAATCGGCAAATTGATACATATTTGACACATTTAGCCGAAAAAACGTGCCCGCTACATTCGAGCTCGAGATATCGCTGCTAGTTGTTTCATGGACAATTCACTCCCAAAATCGCCACGAGCACTGAGATACTCCTACAAGGGACTGTCGTACTTTTTATTTTGAAAACATAACATGCGCATTTAGCGGCATTTCATAGAGCTCATATGTGTTCGATCCATCTAGGAGATTTGAACGATGTCGGTGTCAGTGGTATTACGGGATTGGGCAAACGATATAGTCTTGTCGTCGAGGTTGAAGACCGTGTAAGCATCACGCAAGAATACTTGCCCCAAGATAAGTTCAGCGTCCTTGCCTCCGTCGTACTGGACACGCAAAGCGCAAATATCGTCTCTAATGAAGTTAGTGAGTGGGATTGGCACAGTTCCTGTTCCAAAATCAAAGGTAATGTACTTGTCGCTGGGCAAGGTACATGGACCGCCGTTCTCGTCCCAACCAAGTAAATTGATGAATTGTTCGTAATAAATGGCTGGAATATTGACGGCGGTGGTCCCACTGTCGATAAGGGCAGGGGTGTTAAATTCCACAACCTTGCCGTCAGCGTTTGAGGCCTTGGCAAGGTTAACCTGCAATTCCCTGTCAGAAACTATTGGCGCAGCGAATAAATCACTTTGGATTTTAGCACGGTCGTACGCTCCAAAGAGAAGATTTCCAGACGTTCCATACTTGCCATTCAAGTATAACGAATAGGCGGTCTTGCTGATCAAGCCTTGCTGCTTCAATGTTATTGGGAAGTTATCGTAATGGTTGGGCTTGGCTTCTAACGCGGGGAGCCCAATTCCAAGAATACCATTAACAACCCCCGAGCTCTCAAATGTTTGGACGTAGTAAACATTATTGACAGTTGGTCCACCCGGGAATGTAAATGTGTCAGTGTAAAAATCACCCTCAGCCTTTGAGCCGTCTCCATAGCCACCTTTGAACTTGAATCCTTTGTTGACTCCGGTACTAGAGTTGGGGTCGGTAGTGGTCCATGTGTCCGAACTGCCGGTGTCAACCACGAAACTCACGGATGTTTTCTCTGAACCAATTAAGAAGGATGTGGAGTATTGCGTTCTTTCATTGTTTAAAATCGAAGTCGCTGAACGCTTGTCGGAAGAGGTCTCATTCAAAGTGGTATGGACAGCTTCGAGTGATAACTCCAAGTATCCTGGGCCAGACCTTTTTGCAACATCTGCTACTTCTTTTTTTGGTACAATCAAACCTTGGGCCAAGGCCGAAATAGCGAGCACCGTAAAAACTTTGTGACTGAATAACGAAACCATTGCGATAGTTCACTTCTACCAGACATATATCTCAGATATCTGCTCCTTATATATTCTCTTACTTGACTTTTGATGAAAGAGTCCTACCTCGCAATAATTGATGAATGGATTTCTTAAAAGATATTCCGAAATTTAGTACAAGAGCTTCACGCAACTTACCATCTCGTCAATACTTGAAGCGGGCCCTCTGCTATCTGAGCTCGGATAGCTAGACGAACCAGCATATGTGATAAGTAAGAATAACCACCTAGGTAACTCTTGCACTTCCTTCGTCAGAGTGAATACGAATCTCTGGTTAGTTCGTAATTCCTAAGACCAACGACCAACCAGGTTAGGGTGCAAGGAAGTATTCGTCTTCTCAGATCTCGCATCAAATTTCCAGAATTGTGTATCCCTACTACCACCTTGTACAACATGGCGTTGCTCTACCGAAAATCAATTTAATGACATCCAACGTGCTCTTAAGTTCGACCGGAAGGGTGGTGGAAGACTAAAGGCTTGACTGTAGGCTTGACTGTAGGCTTGACTGTAGGCTTATGTGAGAGAGGGGCCCGTATGAAAAGGGTGACAATTCCTTACCGCCCCCGCCCCCTCCCCCTAACCAAACACTCCATACTTCAGTCCTGAGTACCCGAATGGCAAAGGCACCTGGAAAAACTTCCCAAGTAATGTTCCGAACCGTTGGGGTAAACCTTAAGTAAATCAATTGACTAATTACGCATTCGGCTAACAAATGACTGCAATCGTACAGCTATTTGGCTGCAAATCCTTCATTCGAATTTCAAAACCACAAGTCTGGTTAGAGTGACATATTGAAGAGATACTCGCAATCGGCTATCTAAGGTCTATTATATTTGGTGTACGCAACAACTGCTGCCGGTCTGCCACACTTCCCATTTGAATATATTCACCACTATTGAATTACTAAAAGTGTCGTATATTTGTGTCAGGGGTAAAGTTGCCCCTTTTCTTCCAATCCTGCGACTGCAAGGTAAACTTCATGCGCGATAACATGGAGTGCATATACGTTTCGCTATTCATTGGCACGTTTCGCAGCAAGTCAACCCCATCTGTTGATTGGCCACAATTCTAAAGTCAATTCCAACGAAGAGCATTATCGCCAATGTCAGTACGTAGCAAATCAGAGTTTCTACACCGGGAACTGCGTATTCGCCCAACGCTCGAACGGTTGGATTTTGAACATCCGCCTTTTTCTTCATGATTTGTAGAAAAGTTAGAAAAACATTTGGAATTCATAATGGTTAGTGAATCCCCGCAAATTAGAGGCTCAACACGAAAATCACACCTATAAGCTACGTTAGGGTGTATTCTAGAAGTAATTAGCCCCGTCCTTGAGCACTGGAGAGCTTCAGGGGAGACTTCGGTAATCAACCGATTTCAGGTATGCAATTTGCTATCTATTCGTAAATCATTATCTATTTCATCCACAAATCAAATTTCCTATCCGCACAAATTATCGAATTTTGGCTCACACCAAACTCCGAACAACAGAAAAACTGTTGAATACTCGTCTCGCTTGCCAAAAAAAAAGTAAAGTACCGTCAATGAGCAAGAATCTATCGTCTATGGATTGTATCGTCAACTAAACTACCGTCAAAAATTCCTCGGTGCACTAGTTCTGCATTGGCAAAATATTATGCTTAAATCGCCAACGTAATCGCCAACTCTACGATGGTTGTAGGAAATAAGACTTTACCCTTTGTACGTATCTTTCAGCCTGTCTGACAGCTCCTCGTCAAAGGAACCGGCAGTTGAACGAAAGCCCTCAGGCATTTTATTTTCGCTTTCCGGTACGCCTCAAAAAGTTATGATGAATTTTTCCGTACCTCATAACATGCATTTGTCACCTGCCATCAGCTAAATCTCACTGGTCGTAATCTCCAAGTATGATAAGCATTCAGTAAATCGGTACTATTAGCGAGTCCGTCGATTTTGACTTCTGTTAGCGCCTCGGAGCTGGTCACCGGCTCGATCGAGTCCTAATTAGGACAGGGGTGCCCTATTTTTCGGCAAATAAACATCTGGCTAAGAAGCTGATATGTTTCGGCAAGTGTGTGAACAATAAACTATCGGCCTAGAGCTTATTGAAACAAGACCATTTTAATCACTTTGGGACCAAATACTAATCCATCCAGGCGAACTGTTCTTTGACTTCAAAATTTGGTCCGCATTCTACAAGAGAGTTTCGCTCGAATGCATGTGATCGAAGGTCTTATGCATCAGTACCAAATATCTTTATATTATCTACCGCTCACTAGTACAAGTTTAGTTATGAACATCCTCAAACGTAGGTTCGATACTACGCCCGTGCCGAGCATATGACACAGCACAATCTTGCCGTGTTTCAATGCAACCAACGGAGAAACAGCCGTCGCAAATGCAAGGGAACTTTCTGCCAGTGTTCACCTCGCTTACCGTTTCGGAAATAATATGACCTCACAAGCTTAAGCGATTTATGAAATATGCCCATGCATCGCCGTTGTGGCGTTGGTCCAATCAAGGACTGTTACCTAAGATCAGGTTTCTTGATAGCAATTAACTCACCGCTTTGAGCGTAATGTCGGAACGTCTGATAAGAGTTGAGGTTTGCGCACGCAATTTTGACATTGTGGCGTAAATGCGATCCTTCGGTAGCGCATCAAATCTCCCATAATACAACTATGCATCGGTTATAAGCTTTTCTCAATGTAAGGATCTAGCATAGTTCATTTTTGCTCACTGGTCTGCAATTTGATCCGTCAATTTCACCTGAAAAGTTAATACTTCTTGGGAGAGCTATCGTAAATGAAGTTGGAGCGAAGCATGTCTGTACTGACCGTACTCACTACTTAAACGTGATGTGTCGTTTGACAAATTGAGCAAAAAAGCGTCTATAATTAATGAAAATAAGGTCAATCCTAGATACATGACCATTGATGTAGACAGCAATTACACACCAGCTTGCAGACTCAATTACAGCCTCAATTGCAGCCTCAGACGCAGCCTCAAACGCAGCCCCCATCCACCAGAAAGATATTCTCAATTACGAGAGAGCCTGACTTCGAGAATAATACTCTTCGAATAAATAAATGTTTTGGAACGTCGCTAAGCAATTGGTACGCCAGTGCATCACATACGGCAGAGTAAATCTGCAAGGCGGCATAGGCAAAAAAAAAAGTATCTGAAGTCAGCAGCAATGATAAGCAGCACTCGAGAATAAACTTCGATTAGATTTACTGGAGGTTTTCAGGGGAATAGTATGATTTCAAGGCTAAACACGTTTTGACTTAATTCAACTCAATTGACACATATTTTGAAATATTATTATAAGACAGAGCTTTGGTATCGAGGTGTTGTAGTGCTTACCAAGGATAACTTTAAATCGATTCAGAAATTCACTCGTAACCCTTGCCGTGTATCGTCACACGAAGAAGAACGAAGCATAGTTGGCATTGGGTAAGACTTTTGGCCTGCTAACGATAATATATCCCCAAAAATTGCAATATTTGACGTTGGAGTATCCAATTACTACCTCACTGACAATCTGGGTTGCATTTTAATGTTACTCTCGTCTATCTGGAAGCGAATGTACAGAGTATAAAGATATGCAAAGTGTAATAAAAGTAAAAAAATAATTAGTGCAACGAATGCACGAAACTATGCTTCATGTAAGATTATATGACAAAACACCTGCTTTGGCCAGGGGTTGTACATTAAACATGCACCCGGTATTTGAATGCACACTAATCGGATTGACACCGATGCAGTGTTCCTTTTCCTAAGAATTGCTTCTTGAACTTTTACTGAAATAACTCTGGCACAGCTGACTTCGATAACATCCTCTCGCAGAATCGTCATTACACCTCTTGATTAAGAACCCCCGATCGCAAACCTCGATCTGCTCGTTTCAGAATCCATACTTTTGGCCCGAATTGCAAATTGATGAAGCGTATTTTCTGGAACTTCATTGTTCAAATGGTTTGTTATGTGATGAACAATTATTTTTTTGGGGTAATTCAAAATAATTCATGGGGTTTGGTTCCGATGGGAAAGTGGTAAGAAGCGAACTTATGATAACTGTTGAATTGAATTCGGCAATCCCGAAAGCTAGTTAATACTTCGATATTTTCTAGTTCAACCGACAAACGTTTCTAGTATTCGTATTGTTTACAAATTCGTTCTTAATCATCTAACCTCAGAATTTGATGGATAGACCTTACTACATGTGTATTCAATTTCAAATCTTGGACTGTGAAAATGGCCCAGGCACAGTGTATATAAAAGCGTACGGATTTCTGAAATATAGCTTTTCAAATCATTCTCAACCATATAATCACAATGAAGTTTGCTTTGTCCCTTCCATTATTTGCTCTAGTTAACCTCGTTTTTGCTGCTCCAGCTAAGAAGGCCAGCCTTGAAAAAAGTGTTAAACCTTCTACAGACTCTTTTTACACCCCACCTGACGGGTACGAGAGTCTCAAGTTGGGTGAGATTATTGACTACAGACAGGTAGATGTTCCATACGGCTTCATTGCTTACCAACAGCACGTGCAAAGTGCTTATCAATTCTTAGTTCGTTCTGAGGACTCCTTTCGCAACCCAAATGCTGTCCTTACAACATTGTTGGTACCGTTCAATGCTGACCCCTCTAAGTTGCTTTCTTTTCAAATTGCTGAAGATTCCACTTCCTTTGATTGTGCACCATCTTATGCTATTCAAGCTGATTCCACGCTTGATACTTGGTTCACTGCACAAGTTGAATTGATTTTGGCCCAATCAGGGTTGTTCGAGGGCTGGTACCTCGTTATTCCTGACTTCCTTGGTCCAAAGAGTGCCTTTACTGCTGGTCATCAGTCAGCATATGCTACTCTCAACTCTATAAGAGCTATTCTTGCTTCGGGTGGTATTACTGGAATTAATAGTAATGCTGATGTCGCTTTGTGGGGTTACTCTGGTGGATCGCAGCCATCTACATGGGCTCCTGCATTGCACCCAACTTACGCTCCCGAGATAAACTTGGTTGGCTCCGCTGCAGGAGGAATTCTCGTCGACCTCAAGTCGTCTGCTTTCGAGAATGTTAATGGCTTTTTCACCGGTTTCGTTGTGTCGGCAGTTAACGGCTTAGCCAGAGAGTACCCTGCCTTGAATACAGCCATTGGGCAATACTTGAAACCGGAGGCTAAAGAAACTTTCGAAAGCGTTAACACCAAGTGTGTTGTCGAAACAGTTCTTAGCAAGGCTTTCCAAAAGTTTGGGGACATGTTCACCATTGGTGACAAGGTTTGGGATCTTCCTGTTGTTGTTAACGTTACAAATGATAACAGTTTATGGAAGCTCGATGCGCATCCTACAACGC
Organism: Suhomyces caryicola; assembly: GCA_030568635.1. Lineage (NCBI taxonomy): Eukaryota > Fungi > Ascomycota > Pichiomycetes > Serinales > Debaryomycetaceae > Suhomyces > Suhomyces caryicola. The sequence continues at coordinate 2,734 of JAJMGG010000026.1, read as the reverse complement.
CAATTTTCTTTTACAATGCCGTCTTCGATGGAATTATGCCTCCAAAAGACACAGACCAATTATTCTCTCAATGGTGTCTGGCTGGATCAAGTGTCCAATATCGTCAAGAAATTGCAGGGGAGCATGGATCAGCCGCTGCTATTGGTGGGGCTGTTGCCTTTGGATGGTTGAAGGATAGATTTGCTCATAAGGTTCAAAATGGTTGCCACAAGGATGTTGCTATCTCAAATTTGTTGGATGTTACTACTTTGTCAAACTTGCCAACCATCATCGTTGATGCTCTCCTTACTTTATTTGCTCAGCACACTGGACCAAGTAAAAGGGAATTTTAATTCGTAGTCTTTGCTAAACATTAGTCTTCTAGATGAATAAAACTTTGGTTATTATAATGCTCGATCACTTAATTCGAAAAAATGATATATTTTATAGCTGCTTTTAGAGCCTTCAGGTCGTTGCGTTTGGGTCCTTCCTTGTTCAAGACGGGGTAACGTGTGATCATGGCTCTTTTTTGCGAGTCCCAAGTTCACTTCGGTCTGCTTGCAGCTAAATATTTGCAGCTTTCGCCGCAAATGTATTCTACATTACAAGCTTCAGGCACGAATCGAGCAAGGCCACTGTTTGACAGTGTGGCTTCCGGATTAAATTTTTTGAATAATTTATTTAAGAGAGGTGGAGTTTTGGGGACAGCAGCTTCGAAAAGTTATCTTCGATACTGATATAGGTGACGTAGGGTTCGAAGTAATACTTGGCATGTTCGTGTTTGACCGGATTTGACTTATCACTCACACTTGAGGCAACTGTATTGTTCGATCCTATAGTCGTAGAGCATTTTAGCAGATAGCAAAGGTTCTCGGAAAATTCGAATTCAAGGCCGAATCATTTTTAGGTTGTTGCACTGTTGTAAAACTGTGTTTGAGTAAGTCTAGTCACTACTTCGATGTATTTGAAGCCTGAAGCGAACATGCGAAACATTTATTTACGCACGGTTTGAAAACGAGCACATATTTCCGTTGGTCGTTTTGCAACTTTTCACTGTATTATGCGCTGATCCTTTGACTGCGAAACGCACCCGATAAACATCTGCAACCACAATAATAGACGCGCGCCGTAATCTAGATGTGGATATCGTAGATTTAGGCTGTAGACTTCCAACCCAATGAAGCTCATTCTGTCTGCGCTTCCCGTTGCTTGATTTTTAAGGCTTTGAATACATTCGGAATATATATTTGAAACTCGCAATTATTTCAAAATAACTTTATCCAAAATATGGTGACTTGCGGGATCTAGTATATGACGAAGGGTTTTCGAATGCTCCGAACATTCAAATATAATGGCTTCGGATTCCGAATGGCGATACTTTCTTATAGTTATTCATCGAAAATGTCATTTGCTCTCTTTCTCAATTTGACAAAGGTCTTATCGATCGTAATTCACTTTTTTTTGGTTGATGGCATTGCTGTACCCCTCAACGATAAAGAGTCCTTGAAAAGAGAGGTACCGGGTGTGGTTAGCTTGAATTTTGGAGTGAAACGTGACGTTTCTCCAATCGAATTCGGTAGTTCGGTACTGAAGAGAGAATACACTTTTCCAATTTATAACGATCAGTTATCGTACACTGCCGTCGTAAACATCGGCTCTGACCGTCAGCCTACCAAATTTGACATTGACACGGGAAGTTCTGATACATGGTCAAGTACCTATGACCCCAAAACGTCTACTACATCAAAACTTCAAAACTTTTCGTTAGTTATTACATATGCAGATAACAGCACCGCTGGGGGGAAGTACTATACTGACACATTCGAATTGGAGAACGGACTCATTCTCAACGATGTTTTTGTTGCCCAATCAAATGCAAGTGCAGATGGAAAAGCACTTCTCGGACTTGCACCAAGTGACCAGGAATTTACTGACGTTCGCTATCCAAACTTTGTCGATTCCCTTCGCAATGCGGACATTATACTGAAACGTGCATATTCGGTGTATTTGGGGAAGGATACTGATGATTCAGGAACCATTCTTTTCGGCGGTATTGATCATGCAAAGTTCGATCCTGAAACAACAATCACTCAAAGCTATCTAGATTTGCCGACTCTCGATACGAAATCCGTTGTAGTGGGCAACACCACCTTCGAAATCACAACTCACAATCGAACCACAGTCAACGGCACTGAAGTGAGACCTGGATTTAGCTTACCAGATTCCGGCACTTCGTTTGTGCAATTACCCATCCCCATTGGCCGTCAACTTTTGTTGGATTTAAGATACAACTGGACGGATGGAACTATTCCTTGCGAACAACCTGACAGGAATGTAACTTTCAATTTCTTCAACGGATCATTTGATCTTAAATACTCGACGTTGGTATGGCGGTATACAGAGGGGTCAGAGGTTTATTGTATCCCACGTGTCGGTGGTTTGACAGGGCATAACGAGATTCTTTTGGGAGATGCATTTTTGAGACAAGCATATGTCCTGGTGGATTATGATAAACGAGTAATCTCGGTTTCACAGGTCAAGTATACCGATGAGTCCTATATTACCCCATTTGATTAGCTGATGCTGCTTTCAATAAAACCAGTAACTATTATATCTGTTTAGAATAATCTATGCTTTCAGGTTGTTGCGTTTAGGGCCTTCAGGTTGTTGCGTTTAGGGCCTTCAGGTTGTTGCGTTTAGGGCCTTCAGGTTGTTGCGTTTAGGGCCTTCAGGTTGTTGCGTTTAGGGCCTTCAG
>JAJMGG010000025.1:0-195889 GCA_030568635.1 Suhomyces caryicola | reverse complement strand
TGCCTCCACCCGTTTGATACTCCGAGCCATTTCCTAGTTGGGTCGACTTCCGCAGCAACCCCTCGTAAGCTGTTATCTGGCGTGTCATCCTATATCGTACAGGGCAGGTGAAGAAATACTATGCTCGATAGTGTCACGTCGCTAAACTACATGGGTCGTTTGACAAGAAAAGGAGTCTACTATATATTTATAAACCAGGCCCCACGTTTGACAAAATTCGCTAAAACTCTCAACGTGTACAGCACCGGTGTCACACGAGCGCTGCACTTTGCGCCCGAAGACTCGCCTTCCCGTAACAGCCAATACGCACCGGGGCGAGACGCCCCACGTGTGTCAAAAGATTGCGACCCCAAATTACGGCCTGCCGGCAGATAACAGCACCGCGACCATTGGGGCCCCATGTGCCTCGCGCCGTCTCACGTGGAGCCCTTTTAGGGAGATCGGTCACAGGGGCCCACCGGGGCCCACTGGGGCTCACCCGGAGGCGGCAAAGTCTGCCCAGCGGGCCCGCCCTCCCCGGCCCGCGGGCCCGTTGCATTGCTGACAACTCCCGCCTGAAACTCCCGCCGCGGCACGGCTGGCGGCCGCTCCGGCCCCCCCGCTCCCTCCACCCTGCCACGGGGTGCTGTCGCCGCAAGCTCCCCAACGTCTTTCCGTGCCCCCGGCGTCAAGCTCCAACCTGCGGCGTTCACGACACAAACACCGCTGAGGCGACGTCAAACGCAACACCTTAATCCAATTAATCCCTCATGTAGTGCTGGACTCGTGTGCTCGGCGCCTCCGCTTTGTGTGACTCCGGCCGCTTTGTGCGTGCCGGCCCTGATGTGGTGCTCCACCGCCCTGCCTTTAGGCTTTTAGCGCCGCCTGCAGACAGCGCGGCCGCTCCAAGCCTGCCGCTAGTTTTTTTTGCAACTTTGGCGGCCCAAACTCCCCGGCTACCGTGGTGTGTGCAACAGCCCTCGACTTTTCCTCCCCAGCTCTCTCTACATGTCCGTGACTAGTGCAGGCGCTCTCCGGAGAGCCCGCTCCGACGGCCCCGCGCCGGGCGGCTCCCCCGGCCCCGGCCACTACGCGGCAGACTCCGCCCATAGACGCCTAGCGCCCGCTCCCATCCCGCCGACCAACGCCTGGTTCTCCGGCTCGCTCAAGGAGCCGGCCAGATCCGAGAGTGCTGCGTCGGACGACACAACAGCGGCTCAGCCGGAAAACAGCCCCGGCGCCTTCTTCAACGTGTCGCCCCCGGAAAAGCTTGCAACCAGGAAATACAACCCTGCAAAACCGTCCAGGATGTTTGTCGACAACTTCACTACTGCAAACGCCCATCCCGGGAGCAGCTTCCACGAAGCGCCAGCGTCTCACTTGCCTTACTCTGATCCTTACTTTTGGCAGCAGGATGCATACGCCAGTGGACTTCCTCAATTTTTGATGCCTCTTCCTTCTCGTCCTCCATTTCCCCAGCACCTCCAGCATGGCCAAGAAACCGGCCCACCGCCAGGTTTTGCAAGCTTCCTACCACCAGGAGGTCACAGTCCATACTTTGATTACGGCCCACGCAGCAACCCGTATGTGGTTTTTCCATACCAATCAGCTCCGCTGCTTCCCCCTTTCTTCCATCCGGTACGGTCGTTTTCCGCTCACAGATACCCTGATGAAGTCCCATTGAGTTCTTCAACCGATGTTACCGCAATTCCTCAAAGCCCGGCCCGCGGCATCCCCACCGACGAGCAGTTGAACATGGTCATACTTCAATTGATATACTATTTCTCTGCTCAAAATCTCCGAAAGGACTTTTTCCTTCGGAATATGATGCATCCCTCGACTGGGGGGATTCCACTCAGGGAGCTAATCAAATTCAACAGACTCAAAAACATCTTGAGCGGATACGACAGTATATCAGTTGTGATCCGTGCAATCAAGTCAGCGCAATTGCCCAACTTGGAATTGATCAACAACGAGCTAGAGGTTCGTCATGTCAACTGGAAAGCCTGGATTCTAAAACAGTGAAACCTAAACCAGTGGAAAGCTCGTCTACCATTCTAGTCCTTGGTAGCAGTACAGTACACGTTTCTTTGAGTCTGCAAGCAACATTTGTAGCCCCATGCGCCGTTGGAGAAAAAACTACCATAAATGGCTTCATGGTTCATGCCAGTCAAATCTTCGGGATAGATGGACTTTATAAGTCCATTCTTGTCCAAGGTCGAAGAAGCAAGCTCATCCTTAGGCGTATAAGTGACGACCTTAACAGTGGACTGCGTATTCGACTTCTCGTCTACTCCATACTTGGACATCAAGGCTTGCTTCTTCAAACTAGATTCCTCCAACTGGGCCTGTTTGTGCTGCTTGGCCCTAAGCATCATCAATGTTGGGCTCGCCTCCAAGCTGAAATCCAAGTTGACCTCTGGATTCTCCTCCCCATTTAGGGATGTAGCCATGATCTCGGACCTTTTGCTATTCAAGTCCTGCTCATTGATATCCCACGCGAAACGTTGGACTTCCTTCAACGCTTTCCCTTCTCCAGACAACTTTTTGACAAACTGATTTTTGTCATTGACAATCCCCTTGTTCAAGTTGATTGCCAACCTTGACTTGGGATCATAGTCTATTCTGATCTTGTTGTTGGGGTCACTTGTGATATTGTTGATATAGGAGGGAACATCTTGTCGGTCCCGAATGGTCTTCTCCAAGGGGTCCTCTTTTATGTTGATGCGGAGATCACTCCGCTGGAGGTCGAGCTCAATGAGTTCTAGTTCGTAGTCGGTGTCATCGGAGTCGTACGACTTGTCTTTCTCTTCGGCCAACTTGCGCTTCTTGTGGTTGATTTTCTCCCAGTTGAGGTAGATCTCGTCCCACTGATTCAGGGAGTATCCGTACCACCGGTCACGCTTGGAGTCGAAGTCCTCATTCGTCTTAAGTCTGTAATCGCCGTTGGTATCAAAGTTGTCGCTAATGCCCTGGCCCGTGGTTGCTTCACTGTAGTCGATGATGTCGTCAGGGTTCTTCCTCTGGTGCGCCAAGTAGTCATCTTTCTGCTCGGTCGCCTGGTACCATGGCTTGGAGGCGATGTACTTGGGTATATACGGATTGACCTCGCCTTTCTTTACGTCTGAGGGATGTGGGGGTGCCATCTTGGCTGGTTTTCATTCTCGTTCGCACGAGTTGATTTTGGACAGGCATCGCCAGCCGCACAGAATGCTCATTGCACCACGACGGTGTAAATGGTCATAATGAGCAGCCATGACTGATGTGACTTGCTACTTTCCCCAGTTGTGTATTCCTTCTATATATACATTAATCTTTCTTCAACTAGAAACCCTTCCACTCGTCTTCGCTTTCGTCTCCGCTCTCTTCCTGGTCCTCCTTATCGTCTTCGTTTTCCACAACACCCCAGTCCTTCAATCTTTCGTCGTCCAAAACTTCCTCTTTGCACTTCTGTCTCAACGTGTCCAATCTGGCTTCCTTGTTCAAACGCTCGAAAGGCGAAATCAACTCGGTTATTGGTGCCTTCTGTGCAATCTCCAACTTCTTCTTGTACAACTCTTGGTACTTCTCGATGTAGCCCTCGTCGCTTTTGTCCATTTCGTCCACTTCCTCTTGCAAGTCTTGGAGGTCGCCAAACAAAATTAACTCCAACTCGTCAAGATATATGTCACATAAATGATATGGTAATGCATTTGGAACCGACTTGTCCCCGCTCAATAACGTGGAATTCAACACTTCCAAATAGCTCTTCAAAAGAGCTTGGTCGGACTTCAAGCCCCACCCGTTCTTCTGTAAGAACTTCAAACTGTGTCTCATCACTCTTCTTATCAACAAGTAGTATTTATCTATTCTCCACTGATCGATGGATGGCCATTCCTTGATGAAGATCTTGGCGAACGCCTCTAAGAAAATAGGAAACTGCTTCACGGTCACCACCTCGGAGTACATGGCTCCCAAACCCTCGGCTAACCTCTCCTGGGCCTTGGGTCTATCGCAGAACCACATTGAAAAGTACAACCCTTTCCACAACTTCTCCATGTCCAACGGAGTTAATTGAGAGCTGGACTTGGAGGAAAGGTATGCCTTCAAAGACTTCAATGCATTCTCCCGGGTCTTGTTCAGATTGTCGGCCAAGTTCTTGACGAAGGTAGAGGTAGACGACATGCTATGATCTGGTCACTGTAGACTGGTGCTCCTCATCACAAGTCATCTCTGGAAAAAAAAGCACAGCTCTGCGTGGAAGTGGTCACGTGCGGGTCCTGCACATGGTGCAGAACGCGATCCGTTAACGAGCGCCGTATCTAAACGCACTCGTAGCGACGACACCTCGTTGGACGAAACGAGGAGCCAACTTGTAGCCTCTGTAAAACTATTCTATCGCTCTGTTCTTCGTACTGCCACACGTAAAGGTGCTGCCTCTCATCTCCCTTTCAACTTCCTCGTTTCAAGCTTCTACACGACCAAATTACAATCCACACATTGATAGTATACATTACGATTATATAGTAACATTACACTGACCGACCGGCTCCGCCAGTGGGTGGCTAACAGAGTGTGTATTCTGGTGCAAACGCCCAACCGAACGCCAGCACGATGCTGTTGGACTTTTCGAGGCGATACGTCCGAATGGACAGTGTGCTGAGACCCATGAGCGGCCCCACCATTGACGACTGCGCTTAGACAATCAAGTATCTGACTGGAATATGTAACAACTTGACAGCGTATCCAACAACGCCCATCATTACGAAACCGATACCGACGGCTCTGATGATCTTGAGGTATTCTGGTGAGTTAGTACGGCGAACTGATGTGCAGCGGCGGCGCTCGTGGCGGCGACATACCCTTTCTGTCTGGCTTCTGGCACTTCTTGACGAAGGCGCTACCATCCTTGAAGAACTCCAAAGGAACTTCTGTTATCTTTTCTAAACCCTCGGCAGCCATGATGTTGAGATTGATGAATGGGTGGAGTGGTCACTATCGATTGTTGAAAAAATCTCGAGTGAGACTGACGTGTTGATTAGAAAGTCGTGCCGCGCACGCCCGAGCCGATCCCCCGCCACAAATTACGGCCGCACTGCAGTAAGGTGGGTCTCTTTACGAAGGCGATCCCAGCAGGTGTGGTTTGAACGTTATTTCATTAAATATCTACTTTTGTGCAGCTATGCAGCTCCGGAAGTGAGTTCTCTCACATCAAGTCCAAAAGGGAGTCGTCCTTGTCCTCTGTGTGCAACTTGACCATGAAGTCCTCTCTCTTTTTCTCCACCATGTCGCGATACTTTGGAAGACGGTCACAGATGTACCAGTCATTGAGCTGTTCGCGCATCGTGTCGTCGAGAGACCACTTTTCGATCAACGGCTGGCACTGCCCGGCGTACAACAGCTTCCACTTGACGTCTATGAAGTTTCTCATGGCTTGCATGTACAATGCATAGATGGCTCCGTCCACATCGTTGACTGGCGAGAACCCGGGCCAGCTAGATCTGTTGAACGAATCCTGCGAAATGTGGTACTTTTGGTACTCCCTCGAAAGTGTGGTCAAGAATCCGTAGTAGTCTGATTCGACGTTTTCAGCAATGTTTTCTTCCGCAATAAAGTCCGAGTATCTCTTGTAGTTGTATCTGGAGAATATGCCATTGTGGCTCTCGTACAACTCCCACAAGGCTTTGAAACTCTTGGTCCTCTCCTGTCTGAGATTGGTGAGGAATCCTAAATAGCCAGCGTAGTCGAAGTTGGTATTCTTCTGTGCCTCCGATAAGGTGGCGGCGCCGGATTTGGCCTTCATCGACACAGAAGAGCTTTTGAGGAAATATGCCAACGTTTTCTTGGGTTCAAACTTAGTGGTTATGTCACACCACTTGAAAACTTGTTCCCAGAAAGACTTGGCCTTTGGACTGGAAATGTCAAGTTTGTAGTGTTCCTGGAATGCATTCACATATTTTAATGCGTCGTAGAACTTGTTGTTGAATGATAACGAAACCAAAATTGCTTTCATGACGTCCAATGTCGGGTAGTCTTGGTCACTTTTGGTCAAGTTTTGGGATGTGAACTTACCTTCAGAATCGATCCCCCACCTAGACTGTATGCAGTTGACTATAAGGTCGGTGTTTCTTGCGTATCCCATGCAATAAATCAAGGTCTCGTTAAACCTGGAGTCGGTGATGAAGTCGGAACCCTCTTTGGACCGCAGTGCCATGAAGTCGCCCACAATACCCTCGAACTGTTTTTCGTTCCCCATGATTCCTCTTCTTGGGTTATGGTATGTGTTTGCAAAGTCAGTCTCGGGTATGATCCACAAGTTTGGAGACCCTCCACAATAGGTTTGAAGTTTATAGATCCACATATTGTATGTCATTAGGTCATTATGAGTGTCCGGGAACTGTGCTTCGAACCTTTGGAACCACTTTGCGGCCAAGTCTATTTTCAAGTTGTGTAGCTCCAAGTGGATCAAATTTTCAAAGTCGTGGACGCTAAGCTGGTAGCCCAGCAATGTTTTGGAATTGTAAAGGTTGACTCTCTTGTCCTTGCTGTAAATATATTCGTTGGCGTTGTTGTAGAGCAAAGAGCTGTAGAAGCTCCGGACTTTGCCCAAGAGGTTTCTCGACTGTATGAATTTGCTTCCACTATGCCCGCTTTTCAACTTGTCGGACAATTTTGAGTTGTTCATGGCCTTCGTGGTTGGCGAATTGATCGTGCTTTGATGCAAGAGTGAAAGCTGGTGAGTAATCACTGCTTTCACAAGATATGATATTTCCGGAGACGACAAAACGTGATCGATACGGATGGTTGACGAGCTAGTGGACCACTGCAAGAGGAGATCAATGAGAGTCTGGAACTGCTTCTTCTCAACAAGCCCAAAAACCTCGGCCCTTATCCTTTGCGTGCCACTCTTTTTCGACTGGTCGGATTCAAGGTTGGGCTTGATCGTAGCTAGCGAAATCGCCTTGAGAAACGTGTCTGAGTAGCAGCACTCTTTCAAGTACTGCCTTACTTTGTAAGGTGTCGACTTGGCTTGACTTCTCTCATGGCTCCTGACCTGGTCGCTCGACAATGCTATGTCCTCGTTCAACGGTATAGCCGGAGACGACAAAAGTCTTCTCGAGCTTCTGAATAGAAGACCAGGGTTGTTTCTGAGCAATACCGAAGCCATTCTAGTCGTGACTGGTTTGGGCGTAGCTACGTTTCGGTATAATGGCTGTTATACACTCGAAAATCTTTTCGGCTCGCGAGATTACCCGGACTCGGACATACAGCCAAAAGGTGCAAAAGGTGGACTCTGGAGATCACCCCGAGGCAAGTACAAGATCCAACAACGTTGGGTTCGACTGGACGGGTAGCTATTGAGGAACGCCGGTTGGCTCGCTAGGAAATACGGGCGTGTGAAAAGGGTGCTTGAAAAGTCAAAAAAAAGTCTTAGCTACTAATTCCGCCAGTTGTATCGGACGACTGGTAGTTGCAAGAAGTAGCGCCCTACCGATTGAAGTGAAATACATATAACACAAATTAAAGTTTGCCATGGGCGGCCTATGAGACAAGAACCATCTATATTCTATACAGTGTACTTTCCAGAAGGAGCCTGGTTCTCGGCCTTGGCTGCAATTTCCAAGCCTTCCAACATGCGTTCGCGGATCATGCTATTAGCATCTCTGACCGCTTTTTCGGTGAGCCCTTCGACCAAGAGATACAACTTGGGGGCCGCAGCCACTTCTTTTCCGTCCTTGATGACGGGCTTGGGGATTTTGGCGTTCGGGGCGTAGTACTGGCCCTTGTTGGTAATCGACGTTGAGGTCGACTCTATAATTTTCGATAAACTGTCGCGGTTGACCACCTCCCATCTGGCCTTCTGGGGTAAGTCATTGACGGTGATTCTGGAGTGAAACTTGCACTTGTCAGGACCGGCCGTCTCTGGTGCTCTTCCTTCGATAATTTCGAAATCAGGTAATCCAGCGACCGCTTCCGGTGCTGGAGAGTCCGAGCCCTCCTTACCGTCAAGGGAAATCTTGGTAAACTTTTTGGTGCTTGTGGTAGAGCTGTCGCCGTACGCTTTCCTCTGCATATCGATTGTGTTCTCCCGAATCTCCTGGAGGTTTTCCAATCCTCGTCCACCAAACCCAAAGCTGAACTTTTCTTTGCCCAGCTTCACCTTGGCCAAAAAGTTGTGGCTGATCGTTTTCAACTCCTGAGGAATCGACTCCTCGGGCATCTTGCTCAGGCGCATGGCTTTCACCAAGTCCGCGATAGTTCTTTCCTGATCCGTGCCGACAAATGTTATAGCTGTTCCAGTGTTCCCTGCTCTTCCGGTACGACCGACCCGATGCACGTAATCCTCGATGTGATTTGGTGCATCGTAGTTGATAACCAAGTTCAAATTCTTCACGTCCAAGCCTCGAGCAGCGATAGACGTGGCTATGAGAATGTTCACGCCGCTTGTGCTGCTTGAGAACTCTTTGATAGAGTGCATTCTATCCATCTGGTCTTTCCCTCCGTGGATAGCTATACAGGGAAGCTTCTTGGTTAATAGCTTGACCAATATATCGTCAGCAATAGATTGTTTCTCGACAAAAACAAGAACTTTCTCGTCTGGGTGGTTTTGATTGAAGTCGCTCAAAATCTCAATCAAACGTGCATCTTTGGCCTCTCCCAACAGCCGCGTAGCATTGTCTACTTCAAAGAGCTCCACCTTTTGCGTGATTTCAAGTCCCACCACACTGATCCCGCCAACAGTGATCTCCACGGGATTGTTGAGGATCTTTCTCGCAAGAAACTCCATCTTTCTGGGAAAGGTAGCCGAAAATAGCACGGTTTGCTTGTCAGGGCGGATTTGAGTGAAGATCTTATTCACTTGGGGTTCAAACCCCATATCAAACATTCTGTCGGCCTCGTCTAAGACAATATATGTCACTCTTTTCAAGTTGGTCACTCTTCCATTATTGGCAGATAATAAGTCAATCACTCTTCCTGGAGTTCCTATTACTATCTCTGCCCCCTTCTTCAACTCTGCTATTTGACTCTCTATCGAAGACCCACCATAGCAGCAGCATGCACTGAAATTCAACTTGGACGCAAAATTCATCACCTCCTTGTGTATTTGAAGCGCAAGCTCTCGAGTAGGGGTCAATACCAAACAGATTGGTCCGTCTCCAGGAGCAAGTAGGTCCTGGTCCTGTACTTGCCTTATCATTGGAAGTACAAATGCCAATGTCTTTCCCGAGCCAGTCTTGGCAATACCTATGAAATCTCTCCCCGACATGATGGCAGAAAGTGCTTGCGATTGGATGGGAGAGGGTTTGGCGTACTCTAATTTCTCCTCAATGACCGACATGATGCTTGACGGAAGTCCCAATTGAGCCCATTTCATCACCGGCTTGGGGCAATCTTCGCCTCTCACCTTGATTCCGCCCAAACTGAGTCTCAATGCCTCCGTTTGTTCCAAACTTAAGTTCGAAAGTTCGTAAGGTTCTTTGTAAAATTGTTTTCTGAACGGTTTATATTCAATCTTGTCGTGATCAACTGTGGAAAGTTCCTTTTCACTGTTGAACTTCTTGAGTTTCGCAGATATCATCCGTTTCTGCTCTTCTTCCTCGTCAATTTCCTCCTCGTCCTTATCATCGTCTGATTCGCTGAGCTGCTCCACAATCGTTTCCGTTTTCTTTTCTTCCAATGACTTGAGGTACAAGTCCAACTCGTCCACTTCGTTTTCCGATTTGCTTCCGTTCTTGTAGTCCGTTTCCGCCGTTAGGCTCGGCACTTTGAATTTGGGTTTTCGAGGAACGTCGTCGTCCTCTTCCATCTCAAAAGCTGTTCTCTTCCTGAAACTAGGAACTTGAAGCACTGGTAGCTTTCGTGGCTTGATGCTTACCTTGAGACTGTCTATCGACGCAGATTTGGAGTCGCTCAACGCTTTTTTCTTCTTCCATTCCTCTATCCTTCTTTGTCTTTCCAACTTCTTATCTTCAAGCTCGTTTGCTCTTTCATTTGCGACTGCTTTGCCATCTCTGGTGTTATCGCTTGACTCTTGGCTCTTCTCAGCGCTGCCGACGACAGCTGGCTCGCCTTCTTCTTTTTCTTGCTCCTTCTTTTTTCTCCACGCTGCTAACTGTTCCCGTCTCTTCCGGAGCTTCTCCTCTTTGCTTTCTTGGGTCTTGTTAGTATCGCTGTCGACTGTGTCTGTCTTACTAGTCATTACCTTTCGTGGTGGTTATCAGTCTTGTGCGATGCGATCAAACACGGTCGCTACAAAACGGTTTATATGCACTTCTACAAAATCTACCACAAGTGTCTGTTAGCTCAAGAGCGATTACCGAGTGTCCATTCAGAGTCTATACGGGCCAGTCACGGCACGAGGTCGTGCCCGCGGCAAGTGGCCAAGTGACTACGCATGTTCCGTCTAGGATCGATCAGAGAGCGGTGGTCACCGTCACTGTCTGCGAGTTCAAGAGTAAAATAGGCTGCAAATCGTCCAACCAGATGGCCAAGTTGTTGGTGTACTCAAAAGAGTCTTCATCATTCAAGTGGGTCCCAATCGACGGGGCGGGCAAGGTGGAGAAGATCACTGCCGTCTGGTCCTTTGGAGAGTTCTGCTTCATCAACTCGTTCAAGATCAAATGCTGGCCCTTGGCAGGAAGATCATTGAAGCTCAATTTCTTCAATTCCTGCTGCAACTGCTTGGGCGTCACGCTGTTCTCATCCTGAAGCGCTGTTTTGGGCTGGTCTTTGTAGATCTGTGATCTCGTGTTGGCCGAGCTCAGCGTTACGGACACCGGTACATCGTCCGCCTTGACAGGTGGACTGCCATCTTCACCCTCGCTCTCACTGATGAATTGGGTTGATCTCATGCGATGGATGATATGGTCGTCGTTCGTAATGAGCGGCGATTTCATCCCCAAATTGGCTAGCTTATTCTTGCTTGTCGCCCTGGTAGGTGCTTTTGATGAGAAGTAATCTTTGTCAGGGCTCTGCTCTTTGATACTTTTACGGTCCACGGTACCTGCTTCGGTTCCAGCAAGCGCCTCATCACTGCCGCTTTCTTCCTCATCCACAGGGGCATGTTCACCCTCATCGTCTCCATCGCCCTCTTCGGCGTCGTCTTCGTTGTTTTCGTCATCAATAAATTGAATTGAGGGCTTGTTCGTGTCTTCTTCTTCTTCTTCAAAATCCTCGTCCTCGTCGTCATCATTAATCTGAGACTCGGGGATCTTCACTGACAGAAAGTTGGGACGTAAATTCGATCGGGACGACCTGATTGAAACTTGGTCACTGGATGCCACCGCCGAAACCCTAAAACTCTCGTTGAGTTTCAAAGACGAGAGATTGTCCCCGGTCCTTAGCGAATCCTTCTTGTTGGATCCCGATTTTGAGGGCTTTGGTGTTGTGGATCCCGAATTTGCACCCGTTGGAGGAGTGGCCGATCTTGGGGTCTTCGATCGGTTGCTCTCCTTCGAGCTCTCGCTTTCGTATCTCGAATAACTACCATCTCCAATGCTCTCCTCATCACTGCTTTCACTGCTATCCACGGTAGATTCGTAGTTGAAGAATTGACCAGCTCCGCCTTGGGTGTTCATGTTGAGTGAAAGCGAGAGACCTTGCTCGTGTAGATTCGAGATCGTGTATCTTCTGTTGTTCTTCAAATCTTTGCTCATTGAGATGCTTGGACTAGTAGACGTCAAGTTCAAAGGACTATATCTAGTCAAGTTCTCGGGGTTACCAACTCGTTGCATTTGAGTCGAGATAGCCTTTTTCCGGAGCTTTTGCTTCTCAATTTCTTTCATAGTCTCCCTGGCGTTGCACAAGTTTTTCCACCATTGGTCAGCTCTCAAGGTCTTATCTAATCTCTCAAACTTGTCTTTGTTATTCTGAGTTTTCAGATACCCCTTGACTAGAAAGTTGTACATTGGAAGCAAACCATCGTCAAGACACACAATCTTGATTTCTGCGTCAATTCTTAAGCTGCCCAAGAGTTTTGAAAGACGTCCCTTCTCGTCCTCAACCTCGTGTTGTGTTTCCACAAATGCAATTATTCGAAGTGTGAACCCGTTAAACTTCCACTCTGGGACAGTTACCAAAATAGCACCAAGCTGTAGAATCAAAGTGTACGTGTCAAAGTTAGTAGACAAAACGGACTGCCCGTCTTCAAGATGATTGATGGAGGACATCTGGATTGGGTATAAGTCAATATACTTCTTTTCGTCGCTATTCGACTTGCTTGACATGTTCCAGAAGTGTGGCTTCTTACCCAAGTACTCAGGTAAGTCCATTGTGGTGAAGTTGGCTGCAACAGCCACCGTTGCTTGTAACACAATCAAATCTTCGACAATCTGTACCCATTGATTAATCGAAACTTTTCGTTCCTTTCTGCACGAATCGGTTGGCAATTGTGAAACTTTTGACCTGGTATCATTGGAATAGGTTGCAGGTAACTCAACACCATGCTTGAAAAAATCATAGAAGCCAAGAACAGTGATATTTGGTCTCATGCCTCCAAGCCCTGACCCTAAATAGATATTTCTTACCCCCCATGGAAGAGTTTGGCCAAGGGCAATTTGAACAAAAGCTTTACTTTTGGAGAGGTCTCTTATTTTCACCCAAGCTTTCTTCTGGTCTCTGAGTTCCTTGAACATGTCGACCGAAAACGTATGGTCCCCTCCCTTTTGGGAATCATCGTTCATGAGAACCACATGGCCGATGATGTAAAGACCACCCTTTTTGAGATGGTTACAGAACCCAATCAAGTTCCAGGAAGTACGAGGATCGTCGCAAAGAAGCAAGATTTGTGGTCTCCAGTATTTGACACCCATGTTCAATTTCAAGCGCAAAAGGTACTTTCTCACCTGGTGATAAATCAACAACTGTGAAATGTCTCCAAATTTGGAAGGCGGGGTCAGGTAATGGATCATCAAGATCAAAAACATCAAGAAAATGAGGACAAGAGTGGCCGACAAGCCGTCCACGATGAACATGGCGACAAGGCACATGAAAGCGCCAATGAAGGCAGTCTTAGAACTGAAATACTTGAAGGAAGGTCTGAAGTTGGGAGCAGAACCAACCTTGAGAAGGAAGCATGCAATGTTAGTGACAATAAATGTCATCAAGAATGCCATGGTAATGAAGGTGGCAATCTGGTTGATATCAGCAAACAAAAACACCTGAGCTATAAACCAAGTTATCGCTATGCTCATGTACTTTGCTTTCTGCTTCTGTGGTTCGGTTTTCTTGATGGTGGTGAATACGGAAAGACCTGGGATGATTTTGTCGTCGGCAATGGCTGTCAACATGGAAGCAGCACTCACGATTCCCATAATCACGGAGAACAAGGAAGTGGAGAACTCTCCCAAAATGACCAATATTCCCAGAAGATTGACCGACTGAATGACTTTGATATCGGAATGCAAAAGTTCTCTTGGAACGGAAGTGCCCATGGCGATGATCACCAAGGAATACAAGATGAAGGTGAGAAGGAGACCCTTCAAGGTTCCTTCTGGAATGGATTTTGAGGGGTTTCTAAGCTCTCCTGACATAGAGGCCCCGGCAAAGATCCCTGCGGTTGCGGGGAAGAAGATGCCAAAGAGGTTTCTAAATGTTTCCGGTTGGCCAGGCGGTTGGACAGAACCTGCTGCGCCACTTGTGAATGCCGGCCAAAGATTCTCGTAGAGGGTGTCCCAAGAGAGTCCGGTGTAGAGGATGTGATCCAATGGCGGAGGCAAGGGGTGGAACGGCTTGACTATCAACGTAGATACTGGAATCGACAAGGTGCTGACCGACAAGATGATGAATAGAATGAATGCAGTTTTGGAGACGAGTTTCGAGCCGACCAAGGCAACGCCGGTGCACAAGGTGAGCAAGATGGTCGAGTAGAGGAGCTGCCACGCGAAGCTGGTTGGTAGCACGGCGGCCACCTCGCCGTCATGCAACCCGAAGTTGACTAGCAAGGGTTCGATGAAGCCCACCACGTTCAAGGAGGAGTTCAAGATCTGGCCGATGAAAAAGATGATCCCGATGGCACCACCAAACTCCGGGCCCAACGAACGCGAGATCATGTAGTAGGCGCCGCCGCCCTTGACGGTTCCGTTGGTGGAGATGGCACTGACCGACATGGTGGTCAAGATGTCGATGGAGTAGGAAAGAACCAAGAGAAAGAAGGTTCCGACGATTCCCATCTGGCCGATGATGAAGCCGAATCTCAAGAACATCAAAATGGACAAGACGTTCAAGGACGTGGGGAGGAAGACCCCATCGAAGGTGCCCAACTTGGCGCTCTGGGCGTGTTTATGGTTTGCTTTGCGATGCTGCTTCTTGAGCACTTTGGACTTCGCCTTTGGCTTGGCGACCGGTAGGAGCGCCGACGACTCGTTGGGGAAGCGAGACGAGAGCGGCATCTCGTTTGCAGCGGCGGAGGGAGGTGGAGGGTGTAGGAGCGGAAAAGATGACCGAGCGTGGTGAACCTAAAGTACGATAAGCGTGCGAAATTGATGAGATACGAAGCTAGAGCGAGAGCAAAGACGTCACAAAAAGAAGAGGTCTGATCTGTTGCGATCCTCGGCGGAGCTGCCAAAGGCAGGCGGCGGGCTCGGCTATTTGGCCACGGTCAGACTCGAAGCTCTAGCAGAGTGCACGGCCGTAAATGGGGACACGTTTCTCGACCGGCGGACTTGTGAGCGCCTCCCCGGAGATCATTGATTTTTGTACTTTTTGGCTTTAATCCAAACTAAATGCACAATAGGGACGCAATTGTGGCTCGAGGAGCACACCCGCGGCCATGTGTATCGGGCAACGCAATCCCCCACCACACGGCCACCCCCAGAATGCTAGAAGAGACTCTTACAGCACGTGTTAACTCCTGGCTGCTATATCAAAACGCTGTCTCTTTTCGTGTCTTTCCGTGTCTCGTTCTCTGTCTCGTTTCTCCTGCCTGAGCCTACTTGAGGATCTGCGCTCCGTGTGTCGCAAAATATGTCATTTCCTGGTCACAAAAGTCGGACCCACTTGTGTCGCACGCACTAGATGTGCACGAAAATTTTCTGTGGCAAATACTACTCTCCCTAGCGCCCTCCACACGATGTTCAGAATAATCACAGCTAATGCCCAGCAGGGGTTCAGGCCGGCAATCTTGCTGAAGGTGAGAAACAATAATGGCTCTCTTGTGTTGCCCCAGACCCCCTCAAGCAGCCTCCAGCAGAACACGCCGTCGGTGCTGTTCTTGAACGCCCAGTTCGCCAGATCGAACTCGTCCACCACCGGCAAGCCGCCGAAGGGCTCCAGTTCGCAGGCCAAAGTGGACCTGTTCTTGGCGTCCGCCAGAAGCGACCCGCTCCTCCGTGAAGCATACGAGGCCGAGAACGTCAAGATCAACCATTTCAGAGAGTTGATGATCACCGCCGCCCAGCAGGGCAAAGATAAAAGCCCGCAGTCCCAGAGGGGGTTCTTCGCCAGTGTCCAGGGCTTGTTCGAGTTGTTCGACGACCAGAACTTGCGTGCCAAAATCACCAAGTCGGATTTGAGCACGTACGGCAGAATTCTCAACATGTCCATCTACCACAACAGAACCGCCAGATTGTCCAACGACAGAAACAGAGACAAGGACCAAAGAAACAACACAAACTACGTGGACGAATTGGCATTGAAGAGCGGTGTCTTGCAAATGAGTGAAGCCGCCGTAGGCGGTGAGTTCAAAGACGCCCTTTCCGCGCACGCCTTGCAGATGTTGTTCTACTCCATGTCTCAATTTCAATTCTACCCTGAAATGATCAACTTGTGGGAAACGGGAGTAAACGACGCCGAGGGTGGCAAGTTGTTCTTGCACCAGGAAATCTTGTCCATCATATTACCCGTTGCATACAACAACAACCGTTTCAATTACGAAGAAGTCCTCCGCATCTATGAGTTGAACACTAGTGCCGATAAGCCAGTGAACCACACCTTGTTGTGCTCTATTGGAAAGATCTCCATTGCTGCCGAGGACTACTCTCGCGGATTGGACTCATTGGAAGGTTTGTTACAAATCTACGAAACCAGCAAGTACGAACAACCAAGAGTATTGAAATCATTGAGTGACTTACATTTGAGTTTCATTGGTTCTTGTAAGGACATCAAGATTTCAAAGCATTTCTTTGACAAGGTGATTCAGTTTGATCTTCCGTACAACATCCAATTGAAGGTGCCTCATGTTGTCTCGTTGTTAGAGAACTGTTATGAAGCTCAGGAACCAATCGAGAATGTTTTGTACTTTTGGATCAGCACCATCAAACATTACAAGAATGAAAACAAGGGCTACTCTTTGAACTCCAGATACTCCATCTTGAACAGTTCGTTCTTTCAAATATTTTTCAAGCTCTACCCTGAGCTTACCACCGAGTCGTTGGACAAGTTGAAGGAGATAATTGCCGTGTATGCTGAGACCAAGTCTGTGGATGAAACTTTCTTGAACACCATTATCAACAACTATGCCTGGGGTAACAAGGAGATTTTGGAGCAATTGATTGACAACTATGGTATTTACGGGGTTGAGCGTTCGCCAATCTCGTATCGTATTGCGTTGAAAAAGGTTGGCCAGCTCGAAGACTACACTGGTCAAGAAATCTTGAACAAGTGGAACCAATGTTTGGCAATTCTTGAGCACCAGAGATACAACTACATCCCAGTTGCCGACTGGGCTGCTTTGCGCGACGCCACCATCATGTCGGAATACTCGTCGGAGAGAAAGAGCTTGTACTTGGCCGTTGTCAAGGTGTACAAGAACTATATGCAAGATAGAAGATCGTGTCTCAGATTTCTTGGAAACTGGACCAACAGGCCGCAGCATTACAACGACATAGTGCGGATCACCAACGAAGAAGACCCTCAATTCGACACCGACGTGGAGTTGTTCGTGCCCACCTTCAGTCACTTGAGAGAAAACGTCAACTATCGCGAGATCACGGCCGAGATAGCCAAGAACCGTAAATGAGGAATTCATTTTGGATGTAAATAGAACGCCCTTTGTAAATAGAGAAAAGAGGAACACGTATAGGTAATGAACGAAATCTAATGCTTAATGGCAGTAGGCGGCGAAAGGGGTTGGGGCGATTTTGGCGTAAATTAAATTCGCGGGTGGTCAGTGAGATTTTTGAGTGATCGGCTCGATTTCCAACTCACCAACGGTGTAACTTTCTGCGCCAATGGGTAGCTGTTTTTCCAAGCAAAGCTCCGACGGTCTTCGGAATGGCAATGCAGGAGCCGAATTGAACGAAAAGCTGGCTGCCGACAGGCTGCGCCGGGCCGCGGGAGCAGGCAGCCAGGGCAGAAGAACCACCTCCAGAATCGTTTCGACGGAACAAAAGTTGGGAGGCAAGAGCGACGGGACCAGCTTGGACACGAAGCTGAACGGAGACGAGTCTGGTACAGGAGGCGCCGCCAACACCCCGGGGAACAGTGCCAGGGAAGCGGTGGCCCGTGCTGCCGAGGAACGGTACAACAAGCAGGCGTTACAGAAGGACCGGCTCAAGACGTTGAAGAAGGTGTCGAGAGCCGAAAAGGGCTTGTGAGCACGCGGGTTGCGCGTACGGGCCATGTGCAGAGCGCGGGCCCATCGGTATTGAAGTGGGGTGGGGTTTGAGTAGGATTTCGAAGTGAGTGCAAACTGCCTGGAACGGCCCGTAGGATAAATGATAGTACGAGCGTCAAATTTTGAGTGAGAACCACAAGATTCCACCATGGCAATATACGGCAAGAAATCATTCTACGAGAAGGAACGGAAAAGAGTAGCCACCTTGGTGGAGGAGCCGCTATTAGTTCAAGTGCTTCAGTATTTGCCACATTTGCAATTCAGCGTCCGCGAACAGGATGCGGCCTGGGAGATGATAGCGATCAATTTGAGCACTTTGCAACTCCGCCAATCCATTTCAGGCGACGAGACCGAAGACTTGCCGATCCTCAACGGCCTCTTTGTCAAGGAAACATACGAGAAGCTCATGGCCAAGTTTGAATCGCGGTTCAGGGTCCTTGGAGAGGTCATAAACGAGGACGTCAAGCATTCTCTTGAAAAGAGGACAGATTTCATCTTGTACGAGTTGTCCATGATGAACGGCTTCGACTCGGAGGTGATGGCCAAGCTAAGCAAGGAGCGCTACGAATCCCAACAGAAGGCCCGGTACCTTAGCGAGCTCGGTGAGGCGCCGCTGGTCGCGCCCGTAAACGAAGACCACGACCAAGAGCAAGACGGACACACGTCAGATTTAGATACAGACACCGAGAAGCGCTTGCACGAGCACAAGAGCAGCCAGGACAAGGTCAGGCTAGAGATATACCACGAAGAGCTCATCAAAAAGAGCAAACGGATCAAGCAGTTGGAAAACG
Source organism: Suhomyces caryicola (assembly GCA_030568635.1). NCBI lineage: Eukaryota > Fungi > Ascomycota > Pichiomycetes > Serinales > Debaryomycetaceae > Suhomyces > Suhomyces caryicola. The sequence goes on along the minus strand of JAJMGG010000025.1, from coordinate 177,586 downwards.
AAAACAAGAGATTATTAGAACTCAATCACGAATTACTCAACGGGAGCAGATGACATCCCAGTAATACCTTCAATTGTCTAGGAGACGGCTAATAAACACATCGACGGTGTCAGAAGTTCGCCTTTAGCTTTTTTTTCGGGCACCGAACTATATTTAGATCAGCTAGTGTAGATTCTGACTTGGCCGCAAACACCCAAGCGACTTCTCAATATTCAAGGTCGTGCGCTTTTTTGCCAAAACATTCATCCATTTGTTCATCTTTCATTCCCCAGCCAGAATGGATTCGAGCAGCAAAATACCTTTATCCCACTCGTTGTGGTCGCCTCACGACACCGTCAAGGACGTGGCCGAGTCTTTGGGGATAAATTTGCCCGAAGAAGCCGCTAAAAACCTTGCCATGGACGTGGAGTACCGCATCCATGAGTTACTTGAGACAGCCATCCAGTTCATGAGACACTCTAAAAGAAAATTGTTGATGACGAGCGATATCAATCATGCGTTGAAGATGTTGAACATCGAGCCCTTGTACGGCTACGATAACTCACAGCCGCTCGTATTCAAAGAGGCCTTAGTTGGTGCTGGCGGCCAAACCTTATACTATGTTGATGATCACGAGATCGAATTCGAGAAGTTGATTAATCAGGAGTTACCAAAAGTTCCTAGGCAGACCACTTTTACTGCCCATTGGTTGGCTATAGAAGGAGTCCAGCCTATGGTTCCGCAAAACCCACTTCCTTCGGAAATCAAAAGCTTGCCTCCAATCATCAGAGGGGCAACCTCGTCCATATTGGGCAATGATATCTTGAGCTTGGGATCGGGCGGTGAGTCAAGTGACCCAACCTCGGAATCTGCTGCCTCAAAACACAAGAAGCCCACAGAAAAGGAATCCGAAATCAAGCCCCTCGTCAAACACGTCTTATCCAAAGAGCTCAAATTGTATTTCGATAAGGTTGTCGAGGTGCTCATATCAACGGATCCAGAGAAGGAAAGCTTGCGTAATGCTGCTTTGACTTCTTTGAAGAACGACCCCGGGTTGCACCAGTTGGTACCTTACTTCATCCAGTTTGTTGCTGAACAGATCACAAACCAATTGAGAAACATCGAAATTCTCTCTACAATGTTAGAAGTGATTTCTGCCCTTGCCGACAACCAAACGATTTTCTTAGATCCTTACGTTCATTCGTTAATGCCTTGTATTTTGACTTTGCTCTTGGCCAAACGCATTGGCCCGGTGAGCAAGGATGTCAACACTGCTGAAGCTCAAGATACTTTAAGAAGCCAATTGGCTGTGAGGGAGTTTGCTGCCATCTTATTGAAGCATATCATTACTGTGTATGGATCTTCCTATTCGACCTTGAGACCAAGAGTGACGAGGACTTTGTTGAGAGCCCTCTTGGACTCCTCCAAGCCTATTGGTACCCATTTCGGAGCATTATTAGGCTTGAAGAACATGGGATCCGAGGTTATCAAGTTGGTGTTGATAGGGAACTTGAAAGTGTGGTGCAAGTCAGTGGTGGAAGACGGAAACAAGAATGAGTTCGAACAGGGGATATTATTGAATGCTACATTAGATACTTTGAGAGTATTGAAAGTCAACGTTACCACCAATGACAACAGTATGGAGGTAGACGAGGATGATGTCATCCCCCAGGAAGCACAGGATACTTTGAGAGAGAGGGTGGGAGATACGTTGACCGATTATATAGTGAAGCAGGAGGACGCAAAGAGTATCGTGAGAGGGTTCTTCTTTGGCGAAATCTCAGTATAGAATGTAATATTAATGAGTCTATTGTACAGTAATAAATATGACAAAAGTGGGACCTTTACTGTCCTTAGTGGTCCGTTTTTTCTCTTTTGGAGGTACTCTTTCCAGATCCCGACCCTGAACGTTTTCTCGAAAAGATACCAGCTGAATTATTGAAGGGAGAAGACCCGTTTTCTATTACCGTTTTGAAAAATGGCGAGTCTTCGATTGATATGGGCTGTCCTGGTCGCTTTCGAGAAGGCTCTATTATTGGCGAAGAGGTGATGGCTGAATGGAGAGGTGAACTTAGATTTGGATTTCCAACTTTGGGTGTCAGCAACACGTGAGTTTCCAACTGAGGGTACCTTTCGGTAGCCATGAGGTTAGGAGGAGAGCTATTGATAGGATGCACTGGGGAATTCTCAACGCAAGATGCTAGTGGCACAGATATTGTCGTCTTGGGGTCTTGCTTTTGGGGAGCGATAGGAGAACTTCCGATAATCGAGTGGAGATCATTGACCACCGACTCCTTTATGGATGCCTGGACAAGCTTCTCAGAAATGCTGCTCGAGGCCCTCTCTAGGGGTTTAATAAATCGGTCATCGGGAGTTTTGAGAATAGTTCCAAAGTCCACAACTCTGTTCGCTCTCAGAGGCGTGCTTTCCACTTGAGAAAACGACTTGGTTAGCTGGAACTTTCCAGGCGTAGCAGCCACTGCAACATTGTTTTGATCATGCTCCTGGCCCCTTTCATCGATCGTGATGGTTGGAATTTGCTCTGCACTTCTGGTCGAACCTTTCTTGGCTGGAGTGGCATGTACTTGGACTGGAACCGATCCTGACTTCAGGTCAAGTGGTTTTGGATGTACTCTTGATTTCTTCAGCTTGCTGAATATAAATGACTTTTCTTCCTTGTTGCGGGTACTCGTTTCCGTGTCATGCTTTACAGTAGCAGAAATATCCACCTGTCGCTTCTCCAAGTGCTTCGACGATAAGTTAGAGTTGGACCTCTTCAACAGCATGGAGGACCTGAAAGATTTGTCATCCGACAAGTCCAAAGTCGCCGATTTCTTTAATGCGGGTAATTTGGCCGGAATGACTTTGGATCTCGAACTGGCCGCCTTTCTGGCTATGGCTTCTTTTTCGAACGTCTTGAATGATTTGGTCACTAGCTTCATATTCAGATCTTTGACTTTGTCGATAATGTACTTGACAACGATCGGCAACTTCTTGTTGAAATAAGGAACTAGGACGTATGCAAGAAATCCGTAAGCACTGTCATTGTCGTTGCCCTGGGTTCGCCCAAGTAATGTGTCCCATACACCCATTCGATCAACTATGCTATCAAGAGTAAGAAACAAAGAGTACTGGTCGGGTAGACTTTCCACCGAAGTTTGATTCGAGGCGTCCAAAGTGGAGGAAAGCAGAGTTGTTCCGTTCAGAACGTTCACTCCCATTCCAAGAAATGTTGGTATGATTTTCCGGGCACCCTTGTTACTCTTCCTTCGTACAAGTGACTGTTTCGACTCCTTGGACTTTTTCTGCATTTCCTTCCTCTGCTTCTTCTTGCTCAGCTCTAGAAACGCGTCTTCGGATATCGACCAGGACTTGAGTAGATCCAAAACGACCAACAATTGTAGCTGTGCCTCACGGATTTTGAGCTCAAGAAGCAATTGCTGTAATTTCTCGAGCGATTCATCTTTCTTAGGGGTAGGCGGATCGCTCCTGCAGTGGTGAAGGAGATCCAGGTGCTTTCCGATGAACTCCATCTGATACTTGGACTCGAACGAGCCAGGGCTCAGCGTGCCATCCATAGCCTCAAACAAGCCGTATTTGTTTTGATGCCTGGTGTCCATGGTCTCCACCGTCTCTACAAGCTTGGCAAGTAGAGACGAAGTTATGGCGTGGTCGTTGTTGCACATGTTGGCAAATCGGGTGAGTGCTGTTTTAGGAAAGTAGCTCAACGGAGTCAGAAGAGAGTACAACGTGGCGTAGTACCGCGAGCACAAGAAGTCCAAGGGGCTGGTTTCGTCATCGGCTTGCGAAGTCTGGCTATCTGTGGTATGCTCTTTTGGTGGGGTCATTGAGTAGCTGGAAATGAAGGCAGCCTGCGCTGGGCTGAGCTTTTCTTCAGGTTCGGTGCAAGTGAGCTTGGGCCAGTCATTGGAAGACTGCACGCTCGGCACCTCCTTGTCTATGCTGTGGATGTGTAGTTGGCCGGGCTCGAGGATTTTCTCGAGGGTCACGTCTGGCAAGCAGAGAAGACCGTAGCAGTGGTCGACTACGTGGTATAGCACTCCCAAAACCAGGGCCGCGCTGTCCGGCTGCCGGTGTATGCGGACCACGGTGACGCAGGCTGGCTGGAGGGCTTCGTGGACCGACTCTGTGGCGGTGAATAGTCGCTGGTGGGTGTCTAGTCGTATGTTGGTGGGAAGGACGCCGAGTGGAATCAGGGGCACTTTTTGCACCTCCGAGACACGCCACGGGTCAGAGGAAGCGGCCAGTTGAGGCCCGAAGCGAACTTCGAACGCCAACGGCCTCGTTTTATCATCGGCCGACATGAGGTGCAGTTTACCGGGTGCTTGCCATCGGAGGGTGGATGCGTTCAAGTCGCCAGGTGAGCCGCGCGTCTCAAAATTCGCGACACTACTTGCGGCTCGGACCGTCTTCTAGGGTTTGTTAGTGCGACGGTGTTAGTCTCCGACTGAGTGCGATGACTCGACATGTTTTGGCTTTCTGATTCTCTACATAGCGGTATGGTTACGGTGGGCAGGCGCGGTGGACTTGGCCGGCTCGCAATGGTCCGTTTGCACTCACTAGTTGAGCCATTCGTCTTCCACAATGTCGGTGATGGTCACCCTCTGGTCCAACTCTCTGACCAAGATCTTTTTGATGAGCTTGACCGACCCCTCGCTGACAACGTAGGGGATTCGCAAGTCGCCTTCCATGATCTCATCAACATTGTAGAACGGGTTCTCCTTGTAAAGCATCGTGTACAATAAGATCCCCAACGCCCACACGTCCTGCGGCTTGCCATCATACTTGTCCCCTCTCAACACCTCGGGCGACGCGTAGTCGATGGTCCCCACAAACACGTCAAAGGGCCCTTGCTTGGTGTATCCAGCACTGCCGAAATCAATGAGCTTGATGATGGCGTTCTCGTCCACAATCACATTCTCATCCTTGATGTCTCTATGAACTATACCATTGTTGTGCAAATGGTACACCGTGGAAACAACCTGCTTGAAGATGAATTGACACTCCAACTCACTCATGTTCTTTTTGATCTCTATGTAGTCGAAGAGATCAATAGCTGGAGGGTCGCCGAAAATTGGTGTTTCCAAGTAGTAGTATTTCAGATCTTCGAAGAAATCAATGATTCTCATAATGTTAGGATGGGGTTTGTCATTCAAGAAGGCCATAATCTGTATTTCGGATGGAATGGTTCCTAGGTTCCGATCACGTACCCAGGTGTCCACCAAAATCCTCTCTTTATCGATACACTTGATGATAATCTTGTACACTTCATCCTCCTTATGCTGCGCGAGGACCACCTTGCCATATGCACCTTCTCCCATGTCCTTAACAACCTCGAACTCGCTGAATTTCTTGCTTCTTCTTTTGGCACCAACAACAGATGGCCAATGGGTCGATTTGCTCTTTGTCTCGGCCAAAAGGTCGGTTTCCAATTTGATGATATCCTCCTCAGAAAGCTCAAAGTTTTGTCCAGTATGCTCATCGACCGATGTCACGGATGTTTCTATTGTGGCGGCAGAGTTTCCAGTAAATTCGTTTTCTTCGTCTTCGTTGACAGTGCTGTTCGAGACTGACCTAGTCCGTTCTTTGTCGTCCTCGCTTTCGGCAGCTTCTTTTCTGGTGTCGTACAATTTGTTCAAAGCAGATGGCTTTTCCACAGTGTTTAATCTTGAAACAGGAATACCAAAAGAGTTTTGCCTTGCCTTTCGTGTACTATTTTGGCGAAGCAACTCGGGGCCGCTTGGTGCAAACTTGACATTCTCAGGCTTATTCATGGAGAATAGGTTCAACTGAGACGGCCAGCTAACCCCAGGGCCCTTGGTGACTAGTGCTGTGGTAGAACGATTATGAGAAAGTGTCGGTCTTGTTTCTTCGGGCTTCTCTTCTGTGGCGGAAGCGGGTTGCTTTTCAGATCCTGGGTTCGACAATGCAATAGATGAGGTGGTTGCCGTGAGCTTGCTTAATTCACTTGAAAGATTGCTCTTCTTGGTTTGGCGTGAGTAGGTAATCCAGATAACCAAAGTATCACTGGACGAGGCTCGAGTTTGAATATCCAAGTAGATCAGCTTCTTGTCTCTGTGTAAACCTTCCACACCGTGAGACCTGAAGAAGAGATCCTCCTCTGACTCGGAGGGATTGTCCAAGTGTTTCAAATAAGCATCATACCTCCTGAAGAAGTGCTCTGGGAGAACCAAACCAGTGGTTAAATTAATCGAGTTTTCTTCTAGCCCTGCTCTCAAGATTCTGGTAAAGTCTGGAATCAAGGTGTCAATAGTTTTGCCATGCAAATCGTCAGATGACCTTCCAAACAAATTTTTAGCAATGGCATTGTTGCATGACAATATATTGAAGCTGATTGCATTGACAACAAATATACCAGCAATGTACGGTAAGGAATGAATTTTCAATTTGATTTCATCACGATCTGGATCGATTTCCAATGGGTTGGATGTAATAGCACAAGGAATGTTTTCGTCTCCTCGTAACTGAAGTGTGTAATAGCGAGTTCGGTTAATTCGTTCACTGTCCGAAATGTCCTGCGAGATATAGTGGTTTATAAAGCTTTCACTTTCATCTTCGCTATCAGAAGTAGCTGACACCACATCGGCCGGCTCTTCATCTCCCTGGCCACCAAGATCTTGTCCCAATGACTCACTGAGATCCGCCAACTTGGTTATCTTGGTGGTGTCCACCTGGCTGATCATGTCGCCCGCTATTTCGTTGAACGAGTCTATGCTGTAGTATGATGATAAGATAGACGAGCCGCTCGAAACAGATTCGAGGTTCTCTTGTACGGGGCTGGCCGGGGCGTGTGTTTGTTCCTTTTGAGACAGAATCACCACGTCGAATGCATCACAAGGAATCTGATCAAACATACAGATGATCATGTCACCTTTTCTTTTTGCCCACATTGAGGTCCAAGCGTAGTTCTGGTCCCCCGGGCGCAAGATGGCCACGATTTCACCGGCAAAGAGAATGTTGTTGTTTGTTACTTTGTTATCGTCAGTTTGGTTCTTTCTCAGTCTTAAGGAAAGGTCTAGGTTTCTTGAGATGTAGTTGGTCAATCTTTCCGTAACAAAGTTTCTGAATTGTGGGGCGATCAAGTCCATCAACGTTAATGCCCTGATCATGTTTTTCAGCACCCCAAACATCAAGCATGCCAAGTCATTTGCAGCCTTGACCGACCATGGGTTGTCAATTTCCACCGTGAAGACCGATTGTGGAAGTGCATGCTTGCCGGACGAAATTGAATGGAAGGGCCGATTGCTGTTTGCACTGTTGGGCGTTGCACTTCCAGCGGAACTGATGGGATGGCTGGGAATGCTGAATTGTGCGGAGGAAGACAGGCTCGAAGGCATGCTTCTGGTGGGAGTGTTTGTTCCGGTGCTCTGTAGCAAAGAAGACATCAAAACAGAGTTCTCGACAAAGGGCGTGGCCAAGGCGTACAAGAGCTTATTCCTCAAAAGATCGTACTTCAATTGGTTTGCATCTGATTCCTTCGAATGGTTTGTGGAGAGGGAAAGATCGTGCAAGTTGGACGCGATTTCCGAGTGCTTGGTCAAGAGGTCTTTATCGTTCTCCAAAAGCGTGATGATGTCCTTGAGGTCGTCGTTGAGAATGGCGTCATGGGGGCTGGTGATGGGAGCAGTTGGAATGGAGCTGGTATTGTGGGGGGAGTCTAGCTTGGGCAGCTCTTCTTTGCCGTACAATTGGTTTACGGGAAAGCTATCGGACCGCTTGATTTGGGGTCTCAAGAGAGCCACCAAGGCGGACGACGACGCGTTGGAGTGGATGTGGTATTTGCTGTTGGAGTTGTTGAAGGAGTCCGAGCTGTTGTTGGTGTGCTTGTAGAAGAGGTTTGACGGCGGGGGCGCGAACGCCGACTCTTCTATGACGGGGGAGAAGGACTTGATGCGCGGCGTAGCGTCTGGAACCGGCACGGACGAGGTGCTTGGCTGGTCCAAGCCAAGGGAGACGTTGGAGTTGTTGGAGTTCAAGCTGTAGAGCGAGTAGCGTCTGTTCTGGTCGTGTTCCTCCTGCTCCTGCAAGTAGTTGATGGACTTGTAGAGGTCTGGGCGGTCCTTGAGGATTTCCAAGGAGCGCTTCAACACGTTGAGCCGGAGCGCCAACGAGTTGGGCGAGAGGTGGGCGTACGAGTAGGCGTGGGTCGACTCGATGGGGAACTTGAGGATGTCGTCGATGTTTTTGAACAGGGAGGCGTGGGCCTGGTTGGAGGTGGTGGGGGTCAACAGCAAGTTGTTGGAGACGGTGGGGGTCAAGGCGTTGTCGGGCGCCAAGGACGACGACGACACCGGGCGCCGGGGGTTCCAGGGGATGTTGATGGACAAGTTGTTGGGCTGGGGATTGGACCTGTACTGGGAGGACGAGCGCTGCTTGGAGGAAGCGGACGGCGGGGCCTGCGGGAGCAGGCTACGAGGCTGGGCCTGGTGGTGGTGGTGGAGGTGGGACAGCGGCGGGCGGTTGTTGTGCAGCCCGCGCTTGGGGAGCTGGATGCACGCGGCGTCGTCGCCGTCCTCGAGATAGAAGTCCGTGGGCGAGGCCAAGGCGCGGAGCTCAGTGTCCGAGTCACTCATCTGAAGGGGTGGCGGTGGCAGAAGACGGTGGAGGAGGAGTGGACGACCAAAGCGCTGGAAGACTGGAGCGTTATGATGTCAGAAAAAAATGGTTGATTGTGTGCGTTCCTGGACAATCGGGCTAGCAGAGAGACAATCGGGCAGAGGGACAACGGGCAGAGCAGGTGCAGCAGCCAAGGGAAAGAGTAGGGAGAGAAAAAGAAAAACGCGGCCGCGGAGCGGAGGCGAGCGGAGGAAGGCGAAGCGCGGGCACGAGACAGAGAGACGGGGGGGCGGCTGGGCGGGTGGAACGAGGGCTCGGCGGTCCGCTAGGCGGCCGGTTGGTGTAGAGACGTGTGTGCAGACGTGTGGTGCAGACGTGTGGTGAAGACGTGTGGTGAAGACGTGTGGGTGCAGACTGTGGGTGAAGAGCGGTCGGCGTGGCCAGACGTGTCGAGCAGACATGGGGCGACGGTTACCGGTGCGACCGCATCGCAGGGAGAGCCGGAGAAGGAGGGACGCGGAGGCCGCAGAGGACGCAGAGAACAGGCAGGGAAGAGCGCAGCCGGCGGCGAAGGAAGGTGACGAGAAACGGAATACGGGGCGAGTGGGACGAGGGTCCGTGCGGAGCCGCAGCGAGACGACGCAAGCGCCGGCGGCCTGTATACGATGCTACTGATACTTTTATTACACAATTGACATGACTGACGTTCGTCCGCTGCCTGGAGCGGTGGTGGGCAGATACCTCGCTGGCGATAGTCGATGCGCTGCACGGCACGGGGACTCGCGGCCGTCTCCCGCGGCGCACTTGCGCTGTGCGTGCGCTAGTCCGGCGGATTGGCGGACGCACCGCTTCACTCCTGCTGCAGCCGAGGCGAGTGAAAAATGCCACAAGATGGAAAAGCGCACGGGCACCCCGGTGGAGCCCAGGGTGGGGCGAAGACACTCGGACGCCGCTGACAGAACCAGAGCCGGCCCTCACTGTTTGGGCCTGTATTGTATGGGCTGCTTTGTGTTTTGCATTGTGCCTGGCGGGCCAAATGCCATTTGTGTGCATTTTTCCATTCTGGTGTGGTCCCGGAGGGGCTTATCGAAGGCTCATTTCATGAGCTCCGCTTGCAGCACCTGTGTGGAGCCTGGTCACTGCAAGCGGCGCCAGAACCCCCTGTTAGAGCCCACGCTTGCTGCTCTCTCCCTTACCCTCTGGCTCGTCTCTCAGACGCCGGCCATTCCTTTCACACCAAGCCGGCACCACTCTCGCCCCTAAATGATGCACTAGGCGCACTCCTCTCATGGTTCCAGCCCATCTACTGCTTGCCACAGCTTCTCACCCAGATGTCGCTGTCATCGTGCGCTCTCCAGAGCCGGCTGATGGTGATGCCGATCCCGTACTTCTTCTTCTCGATCTCGTCCTGCTTCATTCTCAAGCGCTCGATGGCCTTGGTGATTTTGGTTCTGGTGTTGTAGTCTATTTCCACGTTGAACGGCGGCAAGAGCTTGGTCAAGAAGTCGATTTCCTTCTCGATCTTGACGATCCGGTTGACGTACAGGTCGTACTTGGCCTGGGTGAGCTTCAAGCGGTCCTTTTCGTCCGCGGCGGCCCGCTGCTGCTTGGAGCCCGCGGGCGGCGGTTTCGCCACATCTCGCGACACCTTGCGCACGGTAAACTTGATGGGCTTTTTGCTGGCACTGGCCGAGCCAGTGCTGGTTATCGACGTGGGGGATATGGGCATGTTGGGTCCCTCGGCAGCGATCGGAGAGGCGGCCGTGTGTTGGAAGCCTAGGCTGTGGATCAAGTGGTCGGTAGAATTGTTGCTTCCAGAAGAAGAGACGGACGCAGAGGAGGGAGATTTGGTCACGCTCCCATGATTGGGTAATGCTTCCGGCGACTCCATCAGTTAAGCTTCGCTGGGTACGGCTATCGGTCAGGTAAACAATGTGCGGTAAGGTTTCACGTACAAGATCAGGCTGCCACATCCCCTTTGATATTGTTTCGCGTCTTGATTTGGCGTGCGCGCGGTTACCCGGCCGTCCCGATCGGGGAACACAAACATCGCCGGGTGATTGTTTGCATCCCAAGGAACGAATATACGACGCCGGCCAGCCCGCAAAAGCAGGCGCTCGGGGTCCCTGAAACAGAGCAGAGCGACCGCCGGGCGGCGCGGGCGGGCCGGGCGTGCTGGCCAGGCTGAGGGGCGCCGTCGGCAGCCGCCCGGTCAGCCGCACGTGCCTGGAGGCGTGTTAGCCCCAATGGCGAAATCGATGAGCAGATCGAGCGGGAGATTTAGCGAGACGCCGCTGGGGAAGTCTGTCGGCATCTCAGGCGCTGATTCTAAGAGCAGCACCGGGACATTGCCACTAGGACTGCCGCCAGGAATCGCTGCCAGGACGCTGTTAGCTCCCGCCAGCTCCCACCAGCTCGCGTTAGCTCCCACCATCTCCCGCGAGACCCCAGCGCCCATTCTCTCATCTCTCGCTAGACTCCCGCGAGCCTCCGCGACACCCTAATCATCGCACCGCGCCTTTTGTCTTTCCCCAGCCTTCGCTCCTCTCGCTGCTTCTGACCTCTATGGAGCTCGTCAACGTATCGCTATCGCAGCAGGCGTGCCATGTCGCCACCCACTTGTACAACACGCAGGAGGCACACATCCCGTACCTGAAGACGGCGGTGGTTGAGTACACCAACTCGGCCTTCTTGTCCACCTCCAAGTCGGGCAACAACACCAACTACTCGCCCCGGGCCCTTCTCTACAACCTCAAGGGCGGGTTGGGCTCGTTGAGCAAGTACGAGTACCACGAGCCGAAGACGACCCTCGGCTTTGACTACGCTCAGCACGTGGTGGACACCGGCATCGTGCCGCCCCAGAAGAACCAGTACCAGGTGAACCTCGACAAGGGCGTCGCGGGCGACCTCGCGGGCGCCGCGTTGGGCACCGCCAACACCACCTACTGGTCGGACTACAACAAGCTCATCTACTCGCCGCAGTCGCTCGTCACCGCCGAGAACTTCGTCGAGGCCGAGTCGCCGGGCGCCCCGGGCGTCCACAAGAACTTTGCCAACTTGCGCTTCAGCTCCTTCCCCACGGGAGTCGACGAGTTGAACGCCAGCGACAAGGACGAGCAGCTCGACTCGTTTCGCCGCTTGTTGGAGCAGTGCGACCAGTTCGAGGGCATCAACGTGATCTCGACCTTGGACAGCGCGTGGGGCGGCTACGCCAGCCAGCTCTTGGTCGAGTTGGTCGACGAGTACTTCAGCAACAACAAACACTGCATCTGGGTCCACGGGCTCTACTCGGACCACGACTTGGCCCCGGGCGCGCTGGCCATGGTCTCGCGCATCAAGACCACCATCGAGCTCTCCAAGAGCGCCACCATGATGTTCCCCCTCAACACGGGCTTCGCGCCCTCGTCCGTCCTCTCCCCGGCGTACGACCCGCACAGCTTGTGGCACAGCTCGAGTGTCCCGGCCATGTTCATCAACTCGCTCTGGGGGCTCCACAACCAGGTGGCCGGCCCCAAGTCGATGTCGTTGGTGGAGGACAACTTGTTGCGCGGAGAGTTGCACCACAAGTTTGTCAACGACATCAAAATCAAGAAGCATGAGAGCAGCGCGCCGGCTGCGTTTGGTGGTATGGTCGACGTCGACATCAACGCATACCTCGGGGTCGTCGACTTGGCTGCAGAGACCCAGGCGCCCGATCTAGATATCGGCATGGGCTCGCTGGCACGTGCCAAGTACTTTGTCAGGAACCAGATCACCTCCTCTCCGTTGGAAGAGGTCAACGGCTCGCCCACCAACATATACAACAGCCATAGAATCAACGACATCTTGATGGTCGACTCGTTTCCAAGCCACATCTTCAAGGACGGCAAGGATTTCAACTACTACACCGAGTTCAACGTCAGCGACTCGTTGAAGACTACAATGAAGTCGTACAAAGACATCGTGAGCCGGATCAGGCCAAGCAACACCGCCTTGATGGGCATCATCGAAGACAGGGGCGAGTTGATCGAGGAGATCGCAAACGTAGCCGAGTGCTACACCATGGGCTACGACAGCGACCTGGAGGACGAATAGGCCGCTCCATCGAGTCAGTAGCGGCGATCATCTACGCTGTATTCTTCTGGGTCGTTCATTCACAGATTATAGTACATACGCTTAGAGAGTCTTTTCAACCAAGTAGATACCGTAATCGTCCTTAAGGGTCTTCATGATAGTGTCGTTAATCTTGGAGCTCATTGGGGCCAACAATCCCTTGACACTCAAGGTGCCGTCCAAGATTTGCTGAGTGGCAACGGCACAAGGAACACCGACCAACTTGGCCATCGAGGAGTAGCCGTTGACATCACCGTAGTCGACCAAGGTGGAGGTTCTGGTTTCGGTTTCACCGTTGGCCCATTCGATGCCAAACTTGTGCTGCAAGCAGACCAAGTCTCTTTCACCTTCTTCGTATTGCATCAATTCCTCCAAGGTGGCACACAAGGTGTCCAAGGCGTTGCCCTTTGGAGTGATGGTCTTGTCGGAGAACAAACCGATCCACTTCAAACCAGCCAAGATACGCTTCTTGTCGTCGTCGGACTTGAACACAGTCAACAGCTCGATCTTGGAGACAAGGTCCTTTTCGCTGGACGACGAAGCACCGATCAACTTGGCGGTGGCGTCCTTCCAGGCGATTGGCGAGGAGAAGGCGTCGGAGGCTTCGTCCTTGAGGAACCCAAGGTCGACGAAGACCTTGATGAATTCGGGGAAGCCTTGGAATCTCAAGGTGCCTCTGATGACGGTTTCGGCCTCAGGGATGTTGTACAACTCCTTGTAGGTGGTGGAGTCTCTGTTAGGGTAGGCGACAAAAGCGAACCCTGGGTAGATAAAGTATGGCTGGGCGGTGGCCATCAAGTCCTCGGACTTGACGGCAACAACCTCGCCGTCCTGCCAGTAGCTGGCGGGGTTTCTCAACGCCAACAAGACACCTCTGGAGGACCACGAGAACTTGTAGCCCAAGGGGTTGTCGGAGTTTTCTGGGGCGGGCAAGCCACCGCAGTAGGAGAGGAAGGACTTGATCTTCCCGCCCTGGGCGTGGACCTCTTCGATGGTCTTGATGGCGTACAAGTGGTCGATGCCCGGGTCCAAGCCGATCTCGTTCATGACGGTGATGCCGGCGTCCTGGATTTCCTTTTCCAAGGCCTTCAATTGCGGGTTGATGTACGAGGTGGTGACCACGTTCTTCTTGTTCTTGATGGCGGCCTTGACCACGAGCACGTGGAAGGTGTATGGGATCAACGAGATGACCAAGTCGACGTTGGCGACGGCGGCGTCCAAGGCCTGCTCGTCGGTGACGTCCAACGAGATGGCGCCGGCGACGGAGCCGGCCAACTCCTTGGCCTTCGAGAGGGTTCTGCAGGCCACGGTGACCTTGATGCCTTCGGTCTTGGCCAAGATGTCCACGGTGGGCTTGGCGACGAATCCGGATCCTAATAAGAGAACTTGTCTGGGTGGGGTTAGTACGAGCGGCGCTGCGTCGGCGGTCCAGCTGAACTTACTTGACCATTGTGAGTGAGATGTGTGGCCAAGTTGAAAAATCGGCGGGCCGGCTGGCGTTTATATAGCAGCAGCGCCAGTCCCGATCGGGCAATTTTGCCGCCGCCGCCCGCCAGCGGTGCGCCTCCCACTAATCGGCGGGCTATCGCTGCGTCACCAAAAGGGTCGGGCCGCCCACAAAAGCACGCCGTGGAAGGCTGCAGGCGCGCACCGCAACCGATCTGCCGATTCCGGCGTGCAGCGACGAGCGGGCCAGGGACGCTGCAGGCTGCAGGTCTGGAGAACGAGGCCACTTTCGGCAGCTCGGGCTGCTGGGCTGCTGGGCTGCTGGGCTGCTGACGGATCTCCCGCTATTGCTTCTGCTGTTCCGCTGGGGCCGCTGGTGTTGCCCTCCCCACGTGACCTCGTCGCATCGGGGCAGCCGTCCATCTGGAGGTGCGTTTGTCGCGTATCGGCCGCAACTCGGCGACCCCGACCGCTGGCAGCAGCGTGGCCGGCGGGCCGGTCCTCGCGGCGAGTGCTCCCGCTAGCAGGCTGTCCGCCCACGGTGGCCTCGCTGCCAGCGAGCTCCGGCCGAAATTGGAGCGCCCGCCGCCCGTTCGGAGCGGCCTGGAGGCGCCATTTTCACATGGCGCTCAACGAAACCGCATGCAGGCCGTTGGATCCCCACAGGAAATGTATATAATACCGCCTAAGGTCTCGCCAGGGAGGGTCCCCCCGTCGTAGCATCTCCCACACCGCCACTCAAATGTCGCTTGTGCAAGAAATCGAATCGTTGAAGTCGGACATCCCGTACTTGGTGAGCAACTTTGCGCTGTTCGTCGACGTGACGCCGCAATTGCAGTTTGCCGTGGCCAGCATTGCCTTCAACCCCATCTTCTGGAACATTGTCGCCAGGGCCGAGTACAACACCCACTTTCTCACCAAGGCGGCCGGCGGCGCCAAGCGCGGCTGCTATCTTTTGGCGCTCACCATCTTCAGCTTGGGGATCTTCCGCGACCATGTGTACCACCAGGCGCTCGTGCTCCAGCCCACCTACCAGCCGTTGGTCGACTCGTTGATCGTCCGCGCCTTGGCCATCGCCTCCTTTGGCTTCGGCAACGTGTTGGTCCTCTCGTCCATGTACTCGTTGGGCGTGACCGGCACGTATCTCGGCGACTACTTTGGCATCTTGATGGACTCGCGCGTCACCGGGTTCCCGTTCAACGTCAACGACAACCCCATGTACAACGGGTCGACGCTCTGCTTCTTGGGCACCGCCTTGTGGTACGGCAAGCCCACCGGGATCGCCGTCACCGCCTTTGTGTACGTCATGTACAAGATCGCGTTGTTGTTCGAGGAGCCCTTCACCGCAGCCATCTACGCCAAGAGAGACGCTCTCAAGCGCGATTAGACGTGTATTGCACGGTCCTTGCCGAACCAGAGGTATAAAATGGAGAAAATGACATTGGTGGTGGGCGTGTCCCTGTGGCCCTAGTCGGTCTATTTCACCTAGTATAGAATTAGATCCAATCAAAATGTATAAATTGCCATCCGAAAGAGAAGCAGCGGAGCGACCCGTTTAGCATCCTGCTAAATGTACTCATTATTGGCACCGCGCATCCTTGCTGCCGCTCTCTCCACCGTATTACAAAAACTCAAATGTGTCGGAGGTTCCGCTCTCGGGCACGTAGCGAAGACTGAGCGACTGGAACTTCTCGGACGTGGCGTGGTAGTAAAGCCCGCTTATGGACCCCGGCACGATGTTGGTGGAAAAGCTCTTCAGGCTTTCCAATGCGCCCGTGTTCAAGACAATGTAGTAGAAGCCTTCGAAGGACGCCCCCGTGATCAGGCGCACGCGGGAGTCGGGCAAGAGAAACTCCTCCTTCCAGCGCATGTAGAGGAACTGGTCGTCCTCCTGGCCGCTCTGGATGGCGGCAAACTTCTGTTTCAACTGGTCCTCGTCCAACAACTCCAGGCGCGAGAGGAGCTTCCAGTGCTCGATGTCGTTTTTGGGGGACGAGAGCCACGTCTCGTTCTCGGTGGTGAACGAGTAGCGCTTGACGAGCGGGTCGCTGTTGGGGCCCAGCTTGTTGCTCGACTGCCACTTGTACTTGTGGAGCGGGTTGTTGATGATCTCGCCCTTGAAGCAGGTGGTGATTTCCGGGTGGTCGATGGTCAAGCCCGAGATCTGGAGGAAGCCCGTCACGAGCGAGTTGGCCAAGTCGACCGTCTTGAACTCGACCTTGATGTGGTAGCGGTTCTGGCCCGAGTGCTGCTCGCCCACGAACTTGGCGTTGGGGCGGAGGTATGTGTTGAGGAGCTTCGGTATTCTGTCGCCGTTGGGGAGCTCGCAGGGGCGGCGGTGTGTGCGGTGGTGGTGGGAGAAGCGCTGGCTGAGCGGCGGGCTGACCTTCAGGATGGTGATGCGGTAGGGGCTCGGCAGAGCGCGGTCGCTGCTGGGAGCCGCCAGCGGTGGGGGCTCGCTGGCGGCGGCGGGGGGGTCGGGAGACGTGGCGGCGTCGCGGTAGCTGGCGGCAGCCGCAGCGGCGATGGCGGCCGACTGCTGGGCCCGTCTGTGGCTGTTCTTGGCGGAGTCGTAGATGATGGAGACCGGCGCCGAGGGCGGCTCGCGCTCGCGGGCATCGCTGGACTCGATGACGGGCATAACTACCGGAACGCTAAAAGACGTGTGGTGTGGATCGGGTGTTATCGCCCAGGCGCCGTTTTCGCCGGGGGGTTAATTTTGAGGACGCACCGAACATCGGAAGAGATGCAACTCACATGTCCACGCCGGCCACACCTCCACACGCGGCGCCGAATTCCGAGGTGCGCGAGCTCCCCACCAGCGAGTTGGACCTCGACCTCAACCCGGAGTTGTACGGCGACGGCGACGAGCCCGAGCTCGACGACGCCCCCGAGGGCGACGACGCCCCCGCCAGCAACCGCGTGAAGCAAGAGCAAGCGGAGGACCCGGGGGCACGGCGCGAGCAGGAAGAGCCGGCGGCGGCCACCGCTGCGTCGCCGGCCGCCGCCAGCCCCGCCGCCAGCCCCTTCGCCGTCACGCTCCCCTTCGACAAGCAGTACGAGCTCACGCGGGCCCGGATCGGCGCGCCGTCCGCCATCAGCCCGGCCCAGCAGAGCCGCCTCGTCAACTACATCGACGAGGAGCTCTTGCGGGTGCAGCGGCTGTTCATCAAGGACCAGACGCTCGAGTCGTACCCGTTGCACCAGCTCCAGCGCGACTTGGGCGCCGTCATCGACGTGGTGTGGGTGTCGGTCGCCAAGGGCCACCCGCTCTTTGGCCAGGAGGACTATCTCATCAAGATCATGACCGACTTGGAGGACTACGTGTTCCACTACAAGACGTACTTTGCGCTCCAGCGCGGGCCGCCGGTGCTCCTGGACGACGAGCGGACGCACCTCATCCGCTTCTTTGCCTTTTTCCAGGCGTTGGACGTCAAGCTCTCCATCTTGATTGACGGGTACGACGGCGCCACCGCCGTCGAGAACGACTCGATGGTGCAGCGCACCAGCCTGTACTCGTTGAGCACCACGCAGATGGTGCGGTTGACGCCGATCGCGTCGCGGCTCCGTCTTCTGATCATCTCCACCCTCGAGCACACCCGCCTGGAGTTGCTCCGCAACACCCAGGGCCGCGGCGCCTTGTGCGACCAGTCGAAGGAGCTTCTCAACGTCTTGGACGTGGAGATCGGGCGTCTCTTCGAGGGCGTTCTCGAGAGGGGTTCCAGCTAGAGAGAGGCAAGAAGTGATGCAAAAGGAAGCAAAAGAGAAAAGAGAAGCAGAGAAGAGGGCTGGAGCGAGGAATCTTGCATGTATATACCGTAGCCTTTTTGCGACTATCGCACAAAAAAATCAACCATCGTAGTCTTCACCTCGACCTCAATGTGGCCTTTCACCAACAACGGCAAGGACGCCGCGGAGGTGACCAAGGAGTTGCCCGACTCGCTCAAAACGTTCTTCGAAGAAGCTAACCCCGACACCAAGCACCAGTCCATCTTCGAGCCCACGCCGCACCAGAAGCGAGTCAACCAGGTGCTATTGAAGCACGAGCGCGGCGGCGCCCCCCAGTACTCGTACGACTTCGACAACTACAAGACGCGCGAGACCGCGCAGAAGGTCACGGCCATCAACTGCGCCGAGATCCAGCTGCTTGTGCTCGAGTGCTTCAAGGGCTGGTCGTTGACCAACACCACGCAGTGCAAGGACGAGATCAAGCGCACCACCAAGTGCGTCGAGATCCAGAACAAGGCGTTGAAGACGTTGCACTACGACGACTGCGTGGACGTCCGCCAGTGCGAGATGATCCGCTTCGCCGTCGACGAGTTGTTCACCACCAACTTTGGCCAGTTTGGCAGCGACATCTCCAGCGAGACCACCGCCGCCTTCGACAGGGACTTGGATCGGGCCTTCTACAAGATCTGGCGGTGACGCCCCGCGCGACGCCGCGACGCTTAGCATTGTACATAGAGTAAAGAACACGCCCGCCGGGGACGCCCCGCCGGGCCCGCTGTCACGCGCCCTGTATGTCTGTGGCCAACGCCTTCCACAAGCCCAACTTGTCGCCGAACGTCATGCTGGTCACCAAGCCCGACGTGTTGGGGAAGACGTACACCCGCACGTCGGGGCCCATCTCGGCCGCTAGCCGCCGGAGCACCAAGTTGTACTTGAGCACGTCGTCCTTCGACCCGGCGGTCTCGTGCTGCCTGCCCCACGCAAAGTTCTCCTTGGTGAGCCGGACCTTCACGCCGAGCGCGCTCGCCCCGTGCTTGACCACCGTCTCCCAGATGCCCTTGCCGATGAACACCACGTGCCGGGTGTGACTGTGCCTGAACTCGCGGAGCAAGCGCGGCACGTTGTGCAACTTCTCGCTGGCCGTCAACTCCAGCGCCGACTTGGTGCAGCGGAGCACCAAGTCGGTGAACCCGATGCGGTACCGGGCCAAGTCGTAGTCGTGCTCGGGCCGCACGTGGGCGGTGCCGTTGGCGGCGACGAGCTGCTGGAGAAGCGGGTCCTGCTCTCGCAACCGGGCTACGTCGCCCGGCGGCTCGCCCAGCGGCCCTCCGCTCTCAAGCACCCGCTGCAAAACACCAGACTGGTTGAAAAGCTTCCAGAAAAGATTGCTGAAGTGCGCGTAGTGGTGCTGCCGGACCGACGACTCGACGCCCGGGTTAAACCCCACGAAGATGACCTGCAAGTTGGGGGCAATCGACGGGGCAAGGTCCTTGAGCGCGGGCGCCTCCAGCGAGTCTTTGGCCGCGGCGGCGGGGGACTCTCGCTGCTCGGCGGGGCTCTTCGCCACGCGTCTTCTCTTGGCCGCCGGGCTGCTCGCCGCTCTACTCTCTGCGTCGTCGCCGCCCGCGTCGTACCGAAACAGCTGGAGCTTCTGCCGGAGACTCATTGTGGTAGATGCAATTTTGACACCTGCACATACCCCCATCACGTAGTATGCAAACATTTCCAGTAATTACATGCACGGCGTCCCCTCCACACGCTCCCGCCCGGCTCTTTCGTCCCAGCCGTCCCTCCGTGCCCTCATCTCGCCATGGACGCTTCTACGGGCATCTTTCTGTTCTACTCGCCCATCCAGAAGGACGGAATCCACCTGGTCTCGACCCCGCTCCGCGATCTAGACCAGGCCACCAACGTGCACCGTGATGCCATCGACACCTCCACGCCCGTCCACCTCGACAAGGACGCCGCGGACACCACGCTTCCGGCCGACTTGTTGGGCCGCCCGGCCAGAGCCGACGAACACCTCAACCCGGTGAAGGCTGCGAGCGTCATGTTCTCGCCGGGCCACGAGCTCACCTACAACCACAGCGAGCTCGCCGGGGCCGTCGGCGAGCGGGCGCCCCTTCGGCGTCCGGGCGCTGCTGCCGGCCGCCGGTTTCCGTCGCTCCCCGGCGGCGCCTACCTCAAGAAGCTCCTTCAGGACCCCTCGGTCCCGTTCATACTATCGATGTATCTCCAGCTCTTGCTCAACGTCGTCATCGTGGCCATTTTGTTCTACTTTGCCTACGTGGCGGTGCGTACCATCAAGACCGACATCGGGTACAAGTTGGAAGTGTACATGTCGGACGCCTTGCAGGAGATCTCGCTCTGCACCCGCGAGTACTACCGCAACAAGTGCTCGACCGAAGACGGCCAGCGCAGAGTCCCGGCCTTGGAGAAGGCGTGCACCGTCTGGAGCAAGTGCATGAACCGCGACCCGCAGTTGATCGCAAAGTCCAAGATCACGGCCGAGACGTTTGCCGACATCGTGAACGGCTTCTTCAGACCAATAAAGCTCAAGACTCTCTTCAGTATGGTGATCTTGGTCGTCGGCACTGTGGCTGGGGTCAACTTGTCGTTTTCCAGCTACAGGCGATCGTACCACCCCCGGAAAGCGGACCACGAGGACGAGTTGAAGGTGTTGCGCGAGCGCCTACTCGCACAGGACGACATAATCCGCAAGTACCAGACGCTCGAGCGAGTCGAGGCCGCGCAAGACGAAGGGCGCTTCGGCACAGGATTCAACCTCCCTAGGCTCAAGTCCCCGAGATACGTCAACCACATAGCCAACGACACGACTTCTCCTTTGGTGAACCGGGGAAACAGGAGCAATTAGTTTACGAATACAAACACGATATATCCACGTGTGGGAATACCGACTCTTTTCCTCCGTACGGCACCTCTCTATCTTCAAAGACGGTGCCGTGGCCCCTGGGTCAACCACGTAATTCATTGGGCCGCCCCGATTGAGTCACGATGTAACTTTTAACACATTTGCAACATTGCGCGTTCCCAATTAGGCAATATGGGTGCAACATCCAACCACAACCTCATGAACCCTTTGGTGCTATAAATATGGTGTAGGCTCCGTGATGTTGAGCATTAGCCACCTCCAGTGCTTGACCTCGCTATGAAAGAGGATTCCTTTAAAACCTCAGTTCACAAGACAAGCATAGACCTTGGTTCCGACTCGATATCCGCAACAACTGTTTCGATTGCCAATTTCCTTGATGATGAAAAGACACCCAGGAAGTACAACATTCTAATGTTTGTGACGGGGGCCGATGCCCCCGTCCTTCTTCTAGCCACGGCTTTGATCTGCGTCTCAGCCGTAGCGGCCCCCCTTACCACGGTCGTATACGGTCAGATCTTTTCAAAGATCGCCGACTACTACAAGGGCGAGTACAGCGGGTTTTCGGAGTTTATTTCAGAGTGCAGATCGCTCTGCGGTCGAATTATCATCATTGGGAGCGTCAAGCTCGTTTTCACTTGCGCCGGTGTGTATACGTGGATGAAGTTCGGGGAAATGCAGCAATCGCGTGCCAGAACAGTCTTGTACAACAATATACTCCATCGTGAGATTGAATGGTTTGACACCGCGGAAAATGTCATGGGAGGCATCGCTCAAACTAATAGATGCATTGAGGAATTGAGAGGCGGTGTATCGGAAGTCACAGGGTTGTTGATTCAAACCGTTGCTTCGATTATCGCCCTCTTTGTCACTTCGGTATACCACTCATGGTTGCTAACTTTGGTAATAATGGCTACGTCGCCTCTTATGGCGTTTTTGGGCTGGTACTTTGCCCTGCTTACTTTCCGCTACGCCGAGCTCGAAAACGACATAAGCTCACGAGCCTCGAAGATCCTTGACTGGTCCTTTGTCTCGTGCTTGAATGTCAAATTACTCAATGGTCGTGATACAGAAATGGCAAAATTCGGCAGGGAAGTAGATCTGTCTGCCAAGGCATACTACAAATTGGCGCACGTTATTGCCGCGAATGGAGCTCTATTGAAAGCCTTGATGCTATTGACTTTTGTTCAAGGTTTCTGGTTTGGCAACTATTTGATCAGGGTTGGAAGATTTGATATTGGTCAAGTCTTCACCTGTTTTAGCTCTTGTGTCTTGTTAGGGACGGAGTTTGTGGGAATGAACCAGCTCGTTGCCTACTTGAACAAAGCTCATGCTGCTACAGGGAGTATATTCGATCAGACAAGTATACCGTCGAGAATGGTACTCCCGCAGTGTGGAGCTCGGCAAATAGAGAGCGGGCTGATTGAGTTCAAGAATGTGTCTTTCTCGTATGCTAGCCGGTCGGTCACAGTTTTGAAAAATGTGAGCTTTAAAATCGTCCCGGGCAAGTTGAACTTTGTGATAGGGAAGACTGGTTCTGGAAAGTCGACGATACTTCAACTCTTGATGAGCTTTTACCAGCCAACCTCGGGGATCATTACGGTCGGTGGTCAAGATATTTCCAAATTGGACAATGGTTGGATATCAAACAACGTAACGTTCATACTGCAGAGCCCGTCCATTTTCAAAGACACCTTAAGGAATAACATTGCCCTTTCAGCTTCAAACCGATTCGACACCATCAACGACGTACCCGAGCATTTGATCAAAGAAGCATGCTCTTTTGCGTTGTTGGATGATCTCATCAATGATTTAGCTAACGGGTTGGATACAGCAGTAGATGAGAGCAAGCTCTCCGGAGGACAAAGGCAGAGGGTATCTTTGGCAAGAGCCAAGCTCAGAGACACACCCCTACTCATTCTAGATGAGGCATTTAGTGCTCTAGACTCTGCAGCTCGCGAGCTACTCTTTTCCTCTGTTAAGCAGTGGAGGAAAGGAAAAACCACAATTGTCATCACGCATACTTTCTCTCAGATTGACCTTGACTCCCCTGTCGTTCTCCTTCAAGATGGAGCTGTGAAGATGACTGGTCCTTTCAGCGAGCTCTCGGATAATGCAATGGTGAGTAAAGAACTAACATCTCGAAAACTCCAGAGCCCAGAAATTGGTACTGTTTCCTCACTACCAAACATAGATGAAAAGTCTGGTCTGGACTATTTGACAAACCCTGCCATATTGATGGATCTCGAAAAAAATCAAGACGCTAATTTGGCTGCGAAAAACGAACAAGTCATGTCTATTTTTCAGATTTTGAAGCAGTGTTGTTCGATGATCGATAAGAAAGTCCTTCTCCTGGCCGGCTTGATTGTCTCTGTCATCGAAGGCGTCTTGACTCCTGCATTTTCGTTCTGTCTCTCAAAACTCATGTCGTATATGGTCAGTACTTCGATCGGTCTCAACACATCATCTCAAGTTTTGAAATGGTCGTTGACTGTGATTGGCATATCCGTGAGCACTGGAGCGTCTCACTACTTTGCAAACTTTGTTTTAGCATACGTTAGCGAGGCATGGGTGGTGAATCTTCGTAAAAACAGCTTTGCGAACATTCTAGAACAGGATATGTCCTACTTTGATGACGCCAGCCCAGCAGAGTTGACCGCGTTATTGATGAACGACACCAGAGATTTGAGAACACTAGTTTCTGAATTCTTGTCTTTAGGCTTGAATTTGATTTCTCTAGTCTCGGTTGGAGTTATATGGTCGGTCGTTTGCGGCTGGAAGTTGGCTTTAGTCGGAATCTCTTTCATCCCACTTGTCATAATCATTACTGGCCTCTATGGCACTTTATTGCTGAGCTCCGAAGCCAATTACAAACGAGAAGTGGCTGATTTGGAAACTCACCAGCACCATACTATCAGCTCAATCAGAACCATCATAGGGTTGGATATTATTTCTCATTTCGAGCGAAAGCACTTGGCATGTCTTGAGACGTTGAACCGAGCAGGAACAGTAAGAGCTTTCCACACCGGGTTTGGTCTTGCTCTATCAGATTTGTGCAGTGCGTCAGCTACGGGGACCATCTTATACTATGGGATGGTATTGGTTGGGAAGTACGAATATTCACAAGGTCAATTGTTGCAGGTGGTTACGCTACTCACGTTCTCCATTGCTTCTGCCTCGACCCTTTTAAATCAGATGCCAAATATTGCCAGAGGTCAAAGAGCTGGAACTCTCATCTCTGGGATTATTAACTTGTTGCCTTCGAAAGCCGAGCAAGTGGGTGGTACTATTCCGAGATGGTTGCGAAAACACAACTTGATTCTGTTTGATAATCTTCAATTCACTTATCCTAGCAGACCAAACGAGCCTGTCTTGAGAAACATTAGCTTCTCCATTGACAAGCTTGAAACTGTTGGAATTGTTGGGCAATCTGGATCTGGTAAGTCTACCATTGCTGGATTGTTGTCTCGTTTATATAAAGTCCGTGACGGAAGAGTTTTCTTGTCCGGAAACGATGTCAACTGCCTAGATGTCTCTTGGTTGCGGAGGAGAATCGTATCTATTCCACAAACTCCAAAGTTTTTTGAAGGTACTATCGAAGAGAACCTACTTTACGGAATTGGTGCCAAGGAGGTGCCGAAAGAGGAGATCCTAGACGTTCTCAAGTTGGTGAGCATGTATTCCTTTGTGGTTTCATTGCCCGAAGGTTTGCAGTCCAAAGTTGGAGAGGGACTGGCTACCCTTTTCTCTGGAGGTCAGCTACAGCTACTAGCAATTGCCAGAGGGTTGTTGA
Organism: Suhomyces caryicola; assembly: GCA_030568635.1. Classification (NCBI taxonomy): domain Eukaryota; kingdom Fungi; phylum Ascomycota; class Pichiomycetes; order Serinales; family Debaryomycetaceae; genus Suhomyces; species Suhomyces caryicola. Next base: position 153,059 of record JAJMGG010000025.1, on the reverse strand, counting down.
GAAAGCCACAGGTATTGATCTTTGACGAATCCACCTCCAGTTTGGATCCAGAAAGCACTGAAAGCATAGTGCAACTCATTGAGCTGAAATTAAAGGGACTATACACAATAATCATAATCACCCATGATGCAGAAGTCATGAGGGTTACAGACAGGTTGATTGTTATCAAGGATGGAAAGGTAGCTGAGGAAGGTGGTTTCGATCACCTCATCAGTAGTGGTGGTGAGCTACAAAGAGTGCTCGCCTCCTAACCAATAGCACAGCAGTGCCCATGCCTACATTCCGAAACGATACATATCAAGCTTCTATCAAGGTTCATGCCGTTCATTTTACCTGTTTCAACATATTTAATACTTTAATAACAAAAACAACTTTCTTATGTCTATAATGAGTCAACCTTGCAAATTAGTTATCAGTCAATTCAAATTTTTACACAGATGTATGGAACCTCAACATCTTCGCCCTCTTTGTCGTCACAGCAGATTTCGAAGATCAAATAGTCGGAATGGGCTGGAACATCTTTCTTGCTAACCTCTTTGATCAACTTGGTTAATTTCATTGCCAATCTGTCCTTAACCTTTGCAGGTGGGAAAAAGGAAGCGTATAACAACGAAACACCGTGCGACAACATGGAAATTTCCAATCCTTCTTTCTGTTCGAAATGATCAATCAACTCTTTCAAAGTCATATCACCTTCCAAGTAGAATCTATCCCAGATTTGGTCAAAAGTCTTGTCATTGTACTTACCTTGTGCAGACTTGATGGGTTCAGAAAATCCAATAAATGGTAAAGCCAAGTTGATAAACCCGTTCTTGTAATGTTCAATGTTATCATCCTTGTTCACAACCTTGTATAATTCCAAACAGATCAAACCAGTAACCAAAGCGGTAGTGGTAGCAATAGCAGGAATAATCTTACCAGCGATGAATTTGGTCTTGTGTGCATCTGCAGTCTCGATGGAGTAGTTCAATGCTCTACAGTTGGAAGCAGCAGTTATGAACTCAATGTGGTGGTTGGTATCATCATCCTTTTCGAACTCGATAGGAGTTAATCTGAAACCAGCCAAAGTACTTGGTTCTGGTAAAGAAGCAGCAGTCTTCTTAATTTCATCATTATCATCAAGGAAGGAAGGGTTCTTGGCTTGCTCTTCAGCTTCCCTATCACTAGTAGCAATTGTAACATTAGATTTTGGAACAAAAGGTTCTACCTTGTATTCAGACAAAACCTTCTCGTAGTCACTGTAAGTGGCATTAGGTTCTTTCATTCCATAGATGAAGGCCAAAAGGTTGGCACCTCCAACAACAAAGTTCAAGTGATCTTTGTTATTGATATCAAATACAAGTGGTTCTGGTGCCCTCTTGGGACCCGTCCAGAAGGGTGCACCGTTAGAAGTTGTGGCATCCTTTGGGAAGTTGTACAACAATTGTTGGATTTCATGGTTGAATTTGAACTCAAATTGGGAACGTGCCCACTTGATACACTCTTCAAAGCTGTAAGGACGGTTGTTCAAGCTGTTGGAAATATTTTCCAATGTTCCCTTGATGTCAGGGTTTTGCTTCAAGGTTTGTTCAACATAGTTTGGTTGAGTCAAGTATAAGTTAACACTCTCAGGAGAGTCAGCAAAATATCCTTGGAATAAGGACTTGGCCCACGCAATAGTGTGGTCAATCTTGTTTGGAAAAGATCTCAAGGTACACAACGGAATCGACTTTTCAGGTGGATCTTGAGACGAAGAATACGACTCAGTCAAGTTCGGAATGATAACCTGAGTATTACCCTTCGTACCCAAAGTTCCTGACTCTAACAAAGGCTTCTTGTAGAAAACACAACGACGATCAACGTATGTTCTAGCATCGACATTATCCAAAGCATTTGTCACAAAGTCGAGACCAGACCAGAACTTGTCATCGAAAATGTGTTCTGTATCGTTACCGACTTTGTCAAGCTTTGCCTCAATCTTACCAACCAAGTCTGGGTTCATAGCTTGAACTGCCAGGGAGGCAGCGTCTGACTTGTTCTTTCCAACATCCTTTGGTCTGAACAAGAATTGACGGTTTAAGTTGGACTTTTCGATAGAATCGTTATCGGTGATAATGATGTGACCATCAGGACCAGAACCAAGTCCCATCATAGCCCAGTTCTTCAACATTTCACAGCCAATTGCACCAGAACCTACCAAGAATACTTTCAAGTTTCTGACAGTGTCATGGAAATCCTTACCGAAAACAGCGATTTGGCCGTCGTATCTAGTACCCAAAGGCTTTGTTGTTTCAGCATTTCTTGGGAATTTATCCTTCGAAGGTAATGATTCCAAAGAGTCGAAGTAGAGCCATTGCTTGACCGGTCCAAACTTGGAGGAGCAGTTCTTCAAAACTTCTTGGGCGATCAAGCCCCCGTAGAAAGCGACCACCCCTGGAATGTCACCAGTTGCTTGATAAGACAACTCCCTCAACAACTCTTCGTCGAGCTTACCATCTTCGCCCAACACAGTTGGGTTTTGTGCAGCGATCAAACGGGTCAAAGCCAAGAATTCATTGTAGTCTTCAACGTTGAATGGTCTTGGTAAGCTTCCATTGTGTTTGTTTTGGAAGGCGTGTAAACCCTGGAATCCCAAGTGCAATTGAGGAGGTCTATCGAATTTGGCAAAGTCTGAGATCACAAACTCTGGATTGGCTAATTGTTTCAACAAAGGTTCAAAAGTGATATCCTTTGGTACTTTAACTTGGGTGTACAATCCTCCCTTGACGTAGGTACCGTAACTCTCGTCGATCTTGATCTTGAAAGCATAAGGGCCCAAAACCTCAATCTTATGAAGAGACCCGTCCACCAACTTGGGCATTCCTTCAACTTCAGTGAACTTGACGAAATCGCCATCTTCCATACCATGTCTGTTGTCATCCAACATAGTGACTGAGCCATCTGCTTCTATATCGGAAACAATACCGGTAGCTGGTTCTTCACCGGTTTGGTCTATGATGGTGAACTTTTCTCCAAAGTCGACAAACAACTGGCCGAACAAGCCTCTGAGGTCTGCATGGATGTATCCGATATCTCTGGTGTGGGTGAAGTTGTCAATTCTGACCTGCTCCTCCAACGATATGTTGGTAGAGACGATACATTTGAATTGAGCCAAGGTGTCCAACTCCAAGTCGTTCACCACTGAGACGGGAACGTAGTGGTTCAACTCGGCCAATTTGGGGGCGCTGGCTTCAGCTCTGGACTTGCCCAAGTCGTGCTTGGCATCCAAGAAGAACTGCGACGACAAGTCCTGCAATTCGACGGGGTTGGGGTCGTACAAGCTCAAGGACTTGACGCCGGCGAGAGCAACGTTTTTAGCAATCTCGATACCCAAGCCCTTCAATCCAATGATCAAAACGTTGGCGTTCTGCATCTTCAACATGGCCTCTTTCCCCATGACATACAACTGTCTGGAGTACAAGCCTTCGTCGATTTCCCGGGGGGAGGGAGAGTCAATTTGCATACTGTCAGTCATGTTTGATGCGATGTGACAATACTAGTGGAGTCTGATTAGAAATGGCACTCGCTTTCGCTGGCGTCAAATAGTTGCCACACAGCACCCCCGTCACGTGACCGCGTCGTGTCCTGCGTCGGGGATGCTGGAATCTGGGCCAGACACTGACTCTCGGAATCAGCTGCGTCTGGGGGCCCGAGAATGGGTGTCCTGCATATAGACCACCTGCCTCCGTACGAATCTGGAGCCGGACTCCAGCCCAAAGCGAACAGTATCTCATCAGCAGACGTATCCTGTGATTGGCTCAGATTGAGGCGGAGGCATTTCTGTTCGGAAAAACGACAGGGATGGGCGATCGCGCTGCCCCTGAGATTTCGTCTTCCCTGGGCGGTATTTTCTATGCCGTGGGGACGTTTCAATTATCCTTCAGGAAAAGTTACAGCGTAATCTTAAAGCTAATTTGAAGCTGCTGGGGCAGCAGGTATTTTCCCTGCAAGCACGGCTGAAGCTTTAGGATTTGTGACGCAAACCTACGCTCGAGGAGGAGAAGCAAAGTGGACTATTGGAGGCTATAAGAGCCGGGACGTGTCCAGCGAACGTCGCGTACGGTCTTTTTGCACCCATGGGACGTCCCGCCCGTGCCGCGAATTGTGACTAAACAGACGGGCAGCCTCTCGCTTGATTGAGGCTCCGGGCAAACGCCGCAGCCTGAAGACGCCGGCTCTGAAATCAACAGCACGGAAAATCCCTCATCGTCTCGGCGGATGTATTGGAGCTGCGCTTGTGGCCAGTACAATGAGACATTTGGCAGACGCTCCCCAAAAGTACAGCACCCGACGGCTGGACCAGCGAGCGCGTCACTTCCCCTCCTGTCTGCCTCTTACCCCCACGTGCATTACATGGCTGCCTGGCGGCCCGGTGGCTGGCCAACGTTTCAGAGTCGGGCGTTTTCATCGTATTATCCAGTAGGCTTTTCGCTCCGCGCTCCGCTGCCCCACCTCCTAATTTTAGGGCTCGTTGGAGTCGCATTCACGGGAGCACATCGTAATTGAGCGAATCGGGTCGGTCTCCTGTGCTCCAGCTTGGGGGAGGCGCTCGTGCTGCCAGGAGCAGCCGGGGAGAGGCGGCCCGGGGGGCGCTGGCGAGAGCCCCGGAGCTGGGCGGGCGAGTGCAGCACGTGACCGTGGTCGCCGGGGGTTTCCCGCGGCGCCGGTGCATCAACAACGATCCCACCACTCCATACGCCACCACCAATGACTGTCACGATACACTGCCTCGCAGACGTGTGTTTGATTCCAGTAAGTATGCCGGGCGCGTTGGCCGAGCACCACACTAACGACAGATCGGAACGGGCCGCAGCTCGGTCTCCGACGAAGTGACCGTTGTCAGTCGCATGGCGCAACAATCGCACCTCCACACGGTGCTCCACAGCGCCGGTACGACGATCGAAGGGCCGTGGAACGAGGTGATGGACTTGATTGGCCAGTTCCACCAGACCCTTCACGACAAGCACGGGGTCGTCCGCATCCAGAGCGACATCCGGGTGGGCACCAGAACCGACAAGAGCCAGACGCCCCAGGACAAGATCGACGTCGTCCAGAAGAAGTTGAAGGAGCTCGAGCAGAGCGGTTGAGGAGCCAGCGGGGTCAATGGCGGGCCCGGGCATCGCGTACCGAAAGCGGTAAGGTCATGGACGTGATATTCGTTCGCCAGATCTCTACCGGCGGCCTATAGCTGGAGACATTATATATAATACTGGCCTATTTAGTGATGTAATGAAGACGTCTGATTGCTTCGAAAGGGTGGCAAGTAATAGAAGGCCCGGGGCTAGTAGTAGTGCTTGGGGTAGGCGGCAAACTGGTTGTTGGCGTTGGCGTTGGCGTTGGAAGCAACGTTGGGGGTGCCTCCGTTGTAGCTGGAGCTGATGGTGCGCTGGTACGGGTGCGGCAACGTTTGGGGATGGGCGCCGACGGAGGTCGTAAAGTAGTCGCCGCTGCCGTTGTGCTGGATATTAGTGGCGGAAGGGGTGGTGGTGGCGGCAGGGGCGTTGGCGGGCTGGTGGTGTCCGTAGTTGGGCGCGTTGGCTTTGATGTTGCTGCTGCGCACGGCGGCGGTGGCGGCCAAGTTGGCTGAGATGGCCGGGTCCTTTTTGGGCTCACTTTTGATTTTCCCCACGTTCAACAACGGCTCTACGTATGCTTGTTCCGAACTCTTGGGGTCTTTCTTTTTGGTGTGCTGGTCCCTCTGCTCAAGTGCCTTTTCGGTCAACTTCTTCTCCTTGAGACACTCGTTGATGGTGTCCTCGGTCATGCCAAACGAGGCGGGGTCCGACCAGAACATCAACCGCACCAACTCACGGCACTCCACCGGCGTGAAGTTCTTCTTGGTGGCCTTGTTCAACTCCAAGCTGATGAACCGCCACTTCTCCAACTCGCCGGCGTCGAGAATGTGCTGCAAGAGGATCTTGTCCTGGAGGTCCCAGCTCGACGAGTTGTTGTTGCCCTGCTGGCCGACGATCACCTGGTACCGGTTTCTGGCGGCAAGGTACGTCCCCACGTTGGTGGCCTCGGCGATCTCCACCCACGACTTGCCCTTCTTCTTCAACGACACGATCATCTCGTCCTGGTACTTTGAGAACTTGGACTTTCTCTTGGCCCGCTTCTGCGACATGTAGAGATCAATGTCCGGTCTGGTGGGGGCACGGGCCAACGGCGGCGCCGGCAACAACTGCTGCAATCTCTCGGGGAAGTTGGCGTAGAGCACCACCGCGGAGCTGTTGGCCACCGGGGTGGAGCTCGAGGCCGAGCCCGTGCGTGCGCGCTTTTGGACGACCCCTGTCGAGGGAATGCCGCCACTCACCGCCGCCGGCGCGGCCGGGATCTGAGCCACCACCGGCGCGCCCACCTGCCCGGCCCCACCGCCCTGTGCGTTTGACGCCTGTGCTCCAGCCAGTGGGACAGCCTGTGCTCCACCGGGCGTGCTGGCGTTTACCGGCACCTGGTGCTGCGGGTGGTGGTGGGGCGGGAGCGCCTGGTTGTAGTTGGAGTTGTAGAAGGAGTTCATGGACGCGTTGGAGGGGCCCGCCGAGCTCCCGCTGCCATTGTTGCCGCTGGTGGCCGCGGTGGAGTTGTAGTTGCCGTTGCTGTTGGGAATCACCATGTAGTTGTTCACCGGCACGTTGTCAAAGTACTGCTGCTGCTGCTGCTGGATTTGTTGTTGTTGGGCGGCGGCGGCGGCGGCGGCAGCGGCCGCCTGCTGCTGCTGTTGCTGCTGCTGGGCCTGTTGCGCCTGCTGCTGCTGCGCTTGCTGCTGGGCCTGTTGCTGGGCCTGCTGCTGGGCCTGCTGCTGTAACTGTTGTTGCAACTGTTGTTGTTGGAGCTGCTGGGCCTGCAACTGCTGTGGCTGGACCTGCTGGCTTTGTTGTGATTGCTGTTGCTGTTGCTGCTGTTGCTGCTGCTGCTGCTGCGGGTTCTGCTGCGGGTTCTGCTGGTAGTTGTTGTGAGGGGGGTAGACCATGGACTGGTTGTACGGGTACTGTGAGTTGGCAGGGTAGTAGGAGGGCTGCTGGAGCACCATGGGGGACGTGTAGTACCGGGGCTGGTTGTCGTAGCCCGCCGACTCTTTCATGGTGTCCTGCTTGAGGTGTGACGGAATGTTGTTCGAGTAGTAAGACATCTGGGGTGCTTGATGTAGATGCTTGCCGGTAGGAGTTGGGTGGAGGTTTACGTTAGAAAGAGTGATATGGAGTTCTTATATGAGAAGTAATATTTTGAACGTCCAATAAAATAAATAGGAAAATAGATTTATTTTTATATTTTCCAAGATAATACAAAGATGGAAAGTGTGCGGGGGTTAGTTTACGAGTTTCTGGAAGTGTACATATGGCCGTGGTTGACAGCGACAAGTTACATTGACGAATCTGGTCGACTTTGCCCGGCCGGCTACGAAAGCTCCCACCACTATTTTTGACATCTTCATTGGCAGAAATATTTTACTTCAGAACGGCTTTGAGATAGATCCTTGAAACCCTAAGGTCATTGGAATTAGATGGAGGAAACACGCTGCACAAAATAGTTGTGCGTGATATTTCTTCACCGATGGTTTCTTTTTCATGTTTAATTTTGATATTTTTCTTGGACAAGGTCATTATTTTTAATTGCTCAATTAATAAATGGCAAGCAAACTTTGTACTGTCGGGCAGCGGGTGGGTACAATTGAAAATTACCTGTTATTATTGACTAACTCGCAGACTATTTTTTTTTGAAAATGGCCTTTCCGATTATGATCGATTGATTCGGGTTTCTAAATTGCCAACGAAATTTAATCGACCGATAACAACAGCGAGCCCTCGAGGGAAGAAGGTAAGGTCGTTAGGTTTGCCGGATTGAGCCTTTCCGGGCCATTGCAACGAGTGTGAATGCAAAATGTTTACTGCATCTTGCTTACGATCCTTTATTATTTAAAATGCCCTCAACGCTACCACAAGCTAGACAACCTTAAAGCTAATGGTCGACCCGCTGCCGCCTTATTAGCGCTGCCCAATAAAAATTTCCTTTTTGAACACAAAAAAAAGAGCGTGATCCCGAATGCCTCAAAACGGTAGGAGGGGGGCCAAGTTCCCTCCGCCTCCGCAACAAAACAACAACCCTCCCGGCCCGGGAGCTCGCCAAATGTACAAGATCGCCCGTCAACAAATATGATGAGAGGCTCTTGATTAGGAGGGAAATATGCCTAACCCATCGGAGGAGGTTTAGAGTGTAGCGACTATTATGGGGAATTATACTTGAGGTTTTTATTAATTGGGATTGTTCCCTCCTCTACACCACATAATTATTCGAGTGTCTGAAATATGTTTACTTGCTTTCAAGGAAGCGGACTATTTTGTTGGTCTAGTGCAGGCCTGTTTGCCACGGAGAATAATACAAGGTTGTTTTGCAAAAAAATCTTCGTATAAACATAATAATGTTTCGTGTTCTCGACGTCTGTTGATTTTCCACCACAGTTGAGCATTTTTGTGCCTCGCATCTCAGCTCAGATTGCAGGCTTGTCGCCGGGACACGCTCGTGACCAACAAAACCAATAATCCTGGCTGCATTGAATATCGATGCACAGGCCCTCTAAATTTTGAGTATCGCCAGTTTATTTTGGTGCTAAAGTAAGTTTCAGTATTTTTCGTCTCGTCTGTTCATGACAGTTGTTTCGCATTGGATATTATTGGCAGCGTGAAGAGTGCAGTATCTGTCTATCTGTCACTTTACTCTAATTATTCCCGAAGCATCACGGTTGATGGGGCTCCTCCCTGACGCAAGCGCAGATGCCAGGCCTTGGCTGTTTCAGCGAACATTCTCCTTATCTCGGATCGGATGCTACATACCAAAGTTCGCCATCCCGGGTGTGGGCTCGTCTCGAGAAGCTCGTGCAACCGATGCTCCCGATTATAACACATTCGATTTAGTGTCAACCGCACAATGCACTGCAACACGTTCTGGCTGGCTCGACAATGTGTCGTGATATACGAGAGACCTCTGTTTTATGCATCTCTTAGCGTAAATCCGTTTTCCTATTGATCCTCGAGACACGTATTCTTTCGTTATCGTGCACCCGTTATGGAACGTTTTCGCTATCTGGAGCTGAGACCGGCCGGCCGCAGTTGCCGAGATCGCACGTCTCGACGCGAGGTGGTGTTGTCCGACGAGGCGCCCCGCATGGTTGGCAGCGCCTTAGCGGTGCGGAGGCCCTAAGCACCGTTAAGGCCCCCAACACGTTGTGGGACATGGCGGCGGGCCTTCGCGGTGGGCCTAGCGGTGGGCTCTAGCACCGCCGTGGATCTCAGCACCGTGCTCGCCCTTATTATTATGGTGTGTTTAGCATGGGCGGACTAAATAATATTTTAGTTGTCCCATGATATTTTTCCTAGCTGATTATTTAGAGGTATCGTTTTCGACATTTATTTTTTGTGCCAGCCTACACTTGGGTGGGCCCGCCGAAGGAAAGAGCCTGGACGCTGCAGCCAGCGCTGGGTGGAGTGTGGTGGCCCCCGCCGCTGCAACTCAACAAGCGTTATTTTCGTGCATCTCCTAGCGAGCAGTGTCTTAACGAAGCATGCGTGGTGGAGTTACACGGAGCTTTGATGCCTTGGCCGGGGTGAATGTGGTCCCGAGTTCCGTGGGTCGGCGTTTGCACCCCAACAACCAGGGACCCTGGATCTGCTGTTTCAAGTCCACAGGCCCGAAAGTGGATTGTTGGGCGGTCAGACGAGTATTATTGCGCTTTGGATAATATTCGAAGGATGTCCTGATACACTTTTGTAGCATTATTTTCAGCCTCTTTGCACCCTCCTGAGCTCTGGCACAGAAATATGGGGGAGGCACTTGATTTGCGCTCCACGGAGACTGCAAGTGTCATCCCGATGGGGGGGTACCTCGACCCGATGGGGGCCAATGGTATCTTCGCCCACGGGGTACGGTTTCTTGGGCGAAAGTCCTTAATCGCGCAGGCGGCGTAGGACGGCAAGGTGCATCTGGCCATCAGCGATTGTCGGCGGCGCCACGCAGGCTCGGAGCCGCGTGGGCTACGGGCCGCGACTGTCTGAACACTCCATCAGTGAAATTCAAATGTCAGGGACACCTGAGCCTTATCGCAGGGCCAGGAAATAAAGCTTGACGTATTTCTGAGAAGCTGCGAGGCCAGGTTGCGAAAATAATCATTGCTCTGGAGGTGCTCTGGGAGGTTTCTCTACTGGACCAGCGTGCTATCTGTTCCGTACTGATGGAGAATTGATTACGGTTGGGTTGCCACCTCGGCTGGGTTTCAGTCCACTGTCAGAGTGCCGAGGTCATTTGTGTCGTCTTGGAGAAAATGAGTAGACGTTATTTCGAGAGCGATATTTTCCAAGTATTTGCAGATTTTGCAACTAAATGAGCGAAAAGCGTACAACCTAATGTGGACTAATCGAGCATTAAGTAACAGGCCCTATGCCCGGTAACAGAGCCCGATGCTCCAAAAGCGTTTCTGGGGTATAAGGTATAAGTCCCTCGGTCGAGTCACCGATTCTGGGCATAGAGCATTCTTTTTGCGTCAGAGTAGCTCACATGGCGACGGGGACTCCACCAATGCGACTAAAATTGTTCCAAAGCGACCGGGTTGTACCAAAACGACTGGGGCTGTGCCAAGGCGACTGTGCTGGGGCGCAACGAAGCTCTAGTCTACTATTATCACACTGACGACTGGCCTTCTAGCATGCCATTAAGGCTGGTGGAGTGGCAGACGGGGGCATGAACCGCACACAAAAGCCGGTCTAGTATAGTGGTCAGTACACATCGTTGTGGCCGATGAAACCCAAGTTCGATTCCTGGGACCGGCAGCTTGTTTTCTTTTTTTCGATGCATCGATCGGAAAAGTTACACAATCGTCGCTCCTGGCACAAACATACGGTTGCAAAACATTAATATTAATCTATATAGCTCCGGTCAAAAACAATCGATGGGACAGACGCAGGATCACGAGGCTTTCTTCTCGTTCTGCTTGGTCAAAAACTTGAGAGGGATCTTCGACACCTCTTCCAAGGACTGGTCGGGGTTGAAGCTGCCCTCCTCGCTGAACACGTAGCCGGTCAGCGGCTTCGGGGGCTTACTGGAGACCTTGGCCGAGGCGAGGGCGTCGGTCGTCTTGCTGAGCTGGCTGGAGTACGACTGCGGGGGCGCCTCGGGCGGGGCCGTCGACGCGTTGAACACCCTGGTGGGAGCGACGTACCCGCGCTGCTCCCACGGGAAGATGGGGGACGCCGGGGCGGCCAGCTCCAAGATGTCTTCGTGCTGCAAGGCTGCCGGCGCCTCGGGCTTGTCCCAGACGTTGTCGTGCTTGTCGAACGCAAGGCTGTGGGCCTCGCCCTTGGGCGGGGGCGCCGGCTTCAACTTGCCCGCGTAGTACCGGTTGAAGGCGCGCCACCACAAGTGGTGGTAGTTGGCGGTGTCGGCGGCGACGATGTCGGGCAGGTGCCACGGCTTGAAGGCGCCAATGTAGTGGAACACCTTGATGTCGCCGAAGAAGCGGGTGAACGCCGGCAAGTACTGGTAGTGCTGTCCCAAGTTGGGGGTGACGTTGTACAAGAACGGGAGCCGGAGCCAGTTGGCGGCGAAAAACTCGTTCAAGAGGCCCTGGTCGGCGCCGTCAAAGGTGTTGTCGGCGTCGGCGGCGAAGCTGACCAACTGGGCAAACACGCCCGCGTCGGGCTTCAACGCCAACACCCCCGAGTTGAAGATGTCGGGCCAGCCGGCGTCGGGGCTGGCGGCGATCTGGGCCGGCTCGAGCGCGGCAAAGTCGTCGAACAAGCCGTCCAAGCTGGCGACCGGGAGCGTGTCGCTGTCGAGGTACACGACGAGGTCGTACTGGGTCTGGTTCCAGAGCAAGAGCTTGGCGAAGGTGACGGCCAACTCGGGGCGCCCCAACGCACCCACCACCTTGGCGAGCGGGGCGCGGAGGGCGGCGCCGTCGATGGGCACGATCTCGTCGTACACCTCCGCGAGCAACGCAAGCGACTCGGCGCTCACGGCGCGGGCGGCGAGGAGCACCACGAGCTTGTGCGGCGTGCTCCAGGTGTGTTTGAGCGTGCTGGCCAAGGTGAGGGCGCCGGGCAAGTACGCCTCGTTGGCCAAGAGCGTGAAGTAGGCGGTGCTGGGCATTGCACGTGGTGAAGTAGATGGAGGAGACAAAAAAAGACTCGTGTGTTCTGGGGGGGATCTCGGGGGGATCTCTCGTGATTCTGTAGGGGTCCTCACAATTTCGGGGGAGGAGCTCGGGGGGGATGCTTTTGTGTCAGAAGGGACCGGGCGGTATCTCGCTAAGCAGGCTGGAGAAGCTGGGGAGAAAATAAAACAGCCGGGAGTTTGTTTTGCTACGATCCAAAAATACGCCGTGGGGGCAGAAAATAGGGCACGTACTTTTACCAGTGGATGCGTTTGTTTAAGTACCTAAATATCTGTGGCTGCCGCAAGTGGCACCGGAGGGGTGGATTTCTTATCGCAAGGGGCTGAACGCCCACGAAAAGTGCGTGTCAAGCATTCTGTTCGCAACCACCCAACTGTCGAACCGCGAGAACAATGGGAGCGAACACCCAACTTTATTCTATCGGTGGGTGCCCTGCTCGCTCGCTATTTTCTCCCTAATCGGCGGCCGACTTCGCGGTGAACCGCCAGACCCCGGTCTCGGGGTCGTAGCTCTTGAAACTGACCCCGGGCATCAGCTTCAAGTTCTCAATGTGGCGCACCACGATGTCGTCCTTGGGGTCGACAATCTTCAACTCGGTCTTCTTGTTGCGCGGGTAGCAGTTCTCCAACGTGATCTGCACCGGCAAGTTCAAGCCCTCGCCGAGCTTGGGCGCGGGGCCGTTGGGATACACAATGCACGACCGCGTGCCAATCTCAACCAACTCGCCGGTAATCTCGTGCAAGTTGAGGAACCCGGACAAGTCCACCGGCTCCAAGAACTCGATCTCGCCATAGTGCTTGCGGCCCACCTTGAACTTCTCCACCTTGGTGAGCTCGCTCAACGGCTTCCCGGCAAGCTCCGCCAACAGCGGCGACGTCCAGTATCCTCTGGAGTCGGTCTGCGGCTCGTCCTCGCCGTCCGCGCCCCCCAAGCCCCCACCGGCGGCGTGCCTGATCCGTGGCTCAACCTTCTCATCAACCGCACGCTCGCCATCGAGCTTGCTATTCGTGATGCCCTTCAAGTCCCCGCTGGAGGTGCTGCGCTCCTTGACTTCAAACCCGACTCTCTTGGGTTCCTTGGCCTCCTGGCTCGATAGCAATCCCCCGTCGTTGTGCTTGGACTTCTCCACAACCAACCTCTTGTAGTCGAGTTTGGGTGCGAATATCTCGGACGACATGATGCTGGCGTCCGTTTGACTGTTGAACAACCCGTCCAGCTTGCTCCGGTCCGCGGTCTTGGTCTCAACGATCTCCTTCTTTCTTGGCATAGCGCTGGTCCGGAAGATGGGTCTGATGTGAGTTCTCTGCTGTAATGTCACCTTCTTTTTGTTGTCAACATTCCCAAGAGCGATCGCCTGTGGTTTTGAAGATGAAGGGCCAACTTGCGGCGCGGAGATACTTTGGAACAACGGATTGTTACCGTAAGGGTTCAGCGAGTTGATATTAGCCAACGGCTGTTGCTGCTGCGCTTGCTGTGGGCCGTTGTTTTGGTTGCCTCCAGAGCCGAACAAACCTCCTTGGGTATTTCCTCTCAAGCCGTTCGATGCATTGAGCGAGCCTCCAAGAGTGTTGTTGTTATTACTTCCTCCGAACAAGCCTCCCCCTTGGGTTGGTGCTGGATTGGAACCAAACAAACCACCGCCAGTAGTGCCAGTGGTATTGTTATTGTTGTTGTTGTTTCCTCCAAAGAGACCACCTCCGGTGCTATTGGTGCCTGTGTTAGAAGCTCCTCCGAAGAGACCACCGCCAGTTCCGGTATTGCTTGTGTTGGTGTTGTTGTTAGATCCAAACAAACCGCCGCCAGCTGCAGGGGCGCCTGGCTTGGCTCCAAAGAGCCCACCGCCATTGGTGTTACTTCCAGCACCACCAAATCCTCCACTAGTATTATTGTTGGCGCCTCCAAACAACCCTCCTCCAGTAGCAGGCTTGGCTCCAAATAACCCTCCAGTGGAGTTGTTCTGGTTGGCGTTACCTCCAAAGAGACCACCACCAGTGTTGTTGTTCGCGTTGTTGTTGTTGTTATTGGAATTGTCACCGAAAAGACCTCCAGTAGCTCCTGCTGGTTTGCTTCCAAAGAGACCACCACTGGTATTGTTGTTGTTGGTGCTGCCGCCGAATAATCCTCCCGAGGTGTTGTTGTTGGTATTGTTTGAACCAAATAATCCACCACCCGCTGGTGCAGCTGGCTTGGCTCCGAAAAGCCCTCCTCCAGTGTTTCCGGACTGTCCGAATGCACCGCCGGTATTGTTGTTGGCAGTGTTGTTGTTCAGGCCGAACAAACCACCCCCGGTGTTACCTCCACCGAAAGCGTTGTTCCCGGAAGCATTATTACCTCCCAACCCGCCCGAGTTGTTCGAGCCGAAGAGGCCCCCACCTTGGTTGTTTTGAGCGCCAAATGGAGAGCTGCCAGTGTTGGAAGCGTTGTTATTTGCCCCAAACGCGTTACCGTTGCTTGCGCCAAATGGAGAGTTGTTCGATCCGAATGCATTGTTGTTGTTGGTAGCGGCATTGTTGGCGCCGAACGGAGATGTTCCGGTGTTGTTATTGTTGTTGCTGCTTCCAAAAAGACCCCCGCCAGATCCACCAAATCCGGTGTTGGTAGAGGCACCAAAAGCTGGTTTGGCTGCTCCGAAAGCCGAAGAGCCACCCCCAAATGCATTGTTGTTTGTTGCACCAAACGGCGAGCTCGCGGGAGCAGCTGCAGAGCTGGCTCCAAAAGCGTTGTTGGTGTTATTTGTAGCTCCGAATGGTGAGTTGTTGGCAGCTCCGAAGGAGGAGGTGTTGTTGTTGTTATTCTGGGCGCCAAAAACTGAAGTAGAACCGCCAGCACCAAAACCGCCCCCGAATGCAGAGCCTCCCGTATTTTGCTGACCGAATCCAAAGCCTCCAGACGCAGCACCAGTGTTGGCATTGCCTCCAAATGGCGTGGCTCCTGGCGCAGCCCCACCAGCAGCACCATTGCCATAGCGGCGGTTCTGCTCGTAGTCCTTCAACCGCAACTCCTCAGCACTGAACTTGTTGTACTCGGGCATGGCCGAGATGTTCTGGAAGAGCGTGACGCCTCCGGTAGTGTCTTTTTCTGAGAGAGGAGCGAATGGGGTCACTCCTGTCCCGTTGTTGACGGTCGAGTTTGCGCCGGCCGCTCCTCCGAAACCACCTGCTCCAGGGTTGCTGGCACCAAAGGGTGACGTGGCCGCGGGAGCGCCGCCGCCGAAGCCAAACCCACCCGTGGCCGCGTTATTGGCTGTGTTGCCAAAGCCAGTCTTGTTGGCCGAGCCAAAGAGACCACCAGCACTGCCGCCAGCAGGGGCGCCAAAGGCGGATGTCGAGCCAGCCGGGTTTCCAAACACACTGGCCCCTGCTCCGGTGTTGGAAGCAGCACCAAAGGGCGAAGAGGCGTTGGTGGACTGGGCTCCAAAAAGGCCGCCGCCAGCACCAGCGGCGCCATTGGCGGCGTTCGGAGCACCGTTGTTGGCGCCAAACGCCCCCGCGGGGTTGCTTGAGCCAAACGCCCCCGTGGAGCCGAAAACACCGCCCGAATTGGAGGCATTGGCGTTGTTGTTGTTGTTGTTGTTGCTGCCAAATATGCCGCCGGAGGAGGCCGCACCTCCTCCGCCAAAGGGAGACGTGTTGGCGTTGTTGTTGGCCGAAGCTCCGAAGGGAGAGGACGTGTTGCCTCCCGAGCTTCCAAAGCCGCCGAATCCAGATGAAGCGCCTCCAAACATTACTGTGATGATCGAGGTTGTGGTGATGAATTATTTCTGGTTGAGTTTTTTTGGTCACAAAAAGTCGTGCGCGCGAGAATCGGGTCGAGCCGTCGCTCAGCACGGGACGGGTGCTGGACACCAAGAAGCAGAGCCAGGAAGGCGGGAAGCTTGCAGAGGGAAGGGAAGCTGTGCTTGGCGACACCCCGAGGGGCCAGCTGGGCTCAGAGACCTGGCGCTCGTATTTGGCGGGCCGTATGGCGAGACTCGTAGCGACGCTAATAGGTGCAAAAAAATCGTGTCGCAAGCGAAGGGCAAATTTTGTGTCGTGTTTTGGTGTCACCTTTTGTCACTACGTCTCGCTAGCTTTACTACAAACTGATTCTGGTCTCTTTTGGTGTCTGCTACTGGTTTTTCTTTCTCTGTGTCTTTCTCTGTGTCTGTATTCTTTTGCTGTCATATACTTCGGTACTTTTCTATGTGACGCCAATGGCGAGTGTTTGTACCTGGAATTGCATATAAGGAGTCCGGAGCCCATTCTCGGGCTGCTACCGTCTACTCCTCCTTGACCTCCTTCTTCACCTTCTTCGTGACCAAGGACGAGATGTCGCCGCCCTTGCGTTTTGCCTTGGCCTTTGTTTCCTTCTTGGTCTCGAACTTTTTCAAGTGCTCGGCTCGCTCCTTCTCGCCCAAGCCAGCCAACTCTATCTTCTTCGCCACATACTCCTTGTCGTCCAACGGCCGGCCCTCCAACCACTCAAGCAACTTGATCTCCTCGCCGTAGATCGAGTCGTCTTTGCCCACGGGGGTCTCCAAAACAATGGGGATGTCGTGGAACCGGCTCAGGTTGGCGATCATCTGGAAAACGTCCAAGCCAAGAAACCCGAGCCCCAACTTTTGGTGCAAGTCGCGGTTGGCGGCCAACGGCGCCTTCGAGTCGTTGAGGTGGATCGACGACAAGTACTCGCTGCCGATCAAGGTGTCGAAGTCGGCCCAGAACTTGTCGAAGCCGCTCTGGTCGCGGATGTCGTACCCTGCTGCAAACGAGTGGCAGGTGTCGATGCAGACCCCGACGCGCGACTTGTCGTCGACGAGCGCTATCACCTTCTGGATGTCCTTGAGGTCCAGGCCGATCAAGTTGCCGTGGCCCGCCATGTTTTCCAAGACGATCTTGACGAACGAGGTCTCGCCAATGGCGCGGTTGATGTTGGCCGCCAAGCGCGCCAACGCCTCGTCGTGGTCCGAGTCCAAGCTCGACCCCGGGTGGAAGTTGTAGTGGCCAATGTTGAGTTTCTCGCACCGCTTCAAGTCGTCCACGAACGAGTCGTACGCCTTTTCCTCCTTCTCGGGGTCCGGGTTCCCGAGGTTGATGAAGTACGACCCGTGGGGCAAGATGTCCTTGCGCGGGTCGTACCCGTGGGTCTCGCACAAGCTGATGAACTTGGCGGCCTCGTCGTCGCTGATGGGCGGGGACACCCACTTGCGCGGCGACTTCATGAACAAGGCAAAGCTGTTGGCGCCGATGTCCATGGCGTTGGTCACCGCGTTGGAGATTCCGCCCGCCATCCCCACGTGGGCGCCGAACTTGTACCCGGACTGGAGGTTTCTTGCGTACTTGAACGAGCCGGCGATTTTCTTGGGCGGCATGGTGTAGTGGGCGCTGGAGGAGGGACGAGAAAGCGGCGTCCCAATTTAGCGACAGAATTAGTGACTGCGCTAGCGAGAAAACGCGCTGGGCTCGGGGCGCCGCGCCGTAAGCACGGCCACAATCATAGCGACTCATTTATCGCACCGGCGATCCCTGACACCACCGCTTTTTTCCGGTAATCTCTGCCGCTTTTCTTTATCTCTGTCTCTGTTTCGCTCTGCTTGATGTCCTCCGTCAAGTCCACCATATCCAAGTACGTGCTGGCGGTGTTCAGCGCCGACCGAGATTTGACGTCCGCCCAGCGGTGGGTGGTTGGGCTCGTCAACTTGTCGTCGGTGGTGCTCTTGTGGGTGCTATCGTCGTTTCTCGTCAACGCCATGGTCGAAGACGACTCGTACCGCAAACCCTTCTTCATCACCTACATCAACACGAGCTGCTTCTGCTTCTACTTGATACCGTACTTGCGCTACGAGGGCATCTCCGTGGCGCAGTTTGTCGAGCAGGTCAAGCTCGACTTCCACACCCGCGCCATGAACGGCGCCAAGCGCGGCGACGACGAAAGCGACTTGATGCACGGGTACGGGTCCAACGAGAACTTGGCGGCGCTCCACACCACCGAGTCGCTCTCGGTCAGCGTCGAGGAGGCCGCCGCCGCCCCGCCCGCGGGCGACAAGATCGGGCTCTTTGAGACCATCTGCCTTTCGCTCCAGTTCATCGCCTTGTGGTTCACCGCCAACTTGGTCACCAACGCGTCGTTGTCGTACACCTCGGTCGCCTCGCAGACCATCTTGTCGTCCACGTCGTCGTTCTTCACGCTCCTCATCGGCTACTTGTACTCAATCGAGAAGATCAACCAGAACAAGATTGTCGGGATCCTTCTCAGTTTCGCCGGGGTGTTGATCGTCACCGAGATCGACACCAAGGCCTCGGACTCGGACAAGTCGGCGTTGTTGGTCCTCTGGGGCAACCTCTTGGCGCTCTCGGGCGCGTTGGTCTACGGGGTCTACACCATCATGTTGAAGTTCAAGATCACCATCCCCAACTCGACGCGCGAGCGCGAGTTGAACACCCACTTGTTCTTTGGCTTCGTCGGGGTCTTCTGCGTGGTGCTCTTGGGCCCCGTGGTGGTGATACTCCACTTGACCGGCACCGAGACCTTCGAGCTCCCGCCGTCGCGCCAGATCACCACCATGTTGTTGGTCAATGCCGTGATCACGTTTGTCAGCGACTTTTGCTGGTGCAAGGCCGTGCTTTTGACCAGCCCGTTGACGGTGACCGTGGGCTTGACCATGACCATTCCGTTGGCCATGATCGGCGACTGGGTCATCAAGGGCTTCAGCATCAACTGGTGGTATTTGTTCGGCGCCTTCATCGTCACGCTTGGCTTTTTCATCATCAACAAGGACGAAAAGAGCGACTTTATCAGAGACGAATAGAGTAGCAGTAATACATATAGAGATAGAAGAAAGGGAGCTGCGCGAGAGCCGAGTACGGTGGCCGGTGGTCACTTCTTGTTCCATTGGCCACGTGCGTTGGGCTTGCCCATTGACGTGTGTAGCTTTGCCTTGCTTGTCATTTTTGCGTCGCTTTGCCTGTCATTTTCGTGTCGCTTTGCTTGTGCTTTTCGCTTCGTTTGTCGTGCTTCGATTGTCGTGAACTTTTACCACAGACGACCCGCATGAAGCCCACCAACTTTACTCCTCCTGCGTTCCAACCACACCCTTGAGCCGGCACTTCTCGATCCTACAGTCCGATTTGCCACCAGTAGCCACTGACTAATCCGCTCACTCCTTCAGTGCCATTGCCCGTCTTTCCAGGTGGCCCATTCCCGTTCCGAAACCCAGACGATGTTCTTGTGGGTGTTGTTGTTGCACATACTCCAGACCGTGCAGGCGCAGTCCAGCGCTGCGGCCAGGCTCACGCAGCTCTCCTCGCAGAGCCCGGACCACGTAATACCGATCGCCAACGCCAATCTCTCGCTCTTTGCCGGGCCGCGGGACTACTACTCGCTTTTCGTGTTCACGTCCACGGACCCCAAGCACGGCTGCGACGTGTGTCTCGACGTGCCGCAGATCGTGCTGACGGTGTCCAACTCGTGGTGGGCCGACCACGCCGAGTCCAGCTCGTTGTTCTTTGCACAGGTCGACATTGTCGACCGCACCAACATTCCCATTTTCGACCTCATTGCCATTGACAGCGTGCCGGTCATCTGGCTCGTCCCGCCCACCGGCGAGGAAGAAGAGGGGGCCGACTTCGGTCCCTTCTCTGTGCTCGAGGGCCAGTTCGCCAAGTTTTTGATTCCCGTTGCCAGCCAACAGGAGCAGTCGATGGAGTTGGCGCGGTTTGTCACCGAGAACCTCCAGAAGAGCATCACGGTGCAGAACGAGGACCCGTTGATGAAGTTTGCCAAAACGTTCGCCTTGACCTTCTTCCTTGTGATTCTCTTGAAGAGAAGAGGCCCCCAGTTCTTCCGTCTGGCCAGCAAGGCCAAGGGTTACTCGTTCTTCATCATCGGGCTCATCTTGGCGTTTGTGGGCGGGTACCAGTTCACGGTGTCCGAGGGCGTTCCCTTTTTGGCCACCAACGACAAGGGCGAGTTCATCTACATCAGCGGGGGCATCTACTACCAGTTTGGCGTGGAGATTGTGTTGGTCGCCGTCAACTACTTTGCGTTGGCCATGGGTCTCGTGGGCATGGTGTACTTGGGCAACTACAAGGTCACCGGCAGCAGCGTGATCGACCAGGAGAGCACCAAGCTCTTGTTGATACTAGCAGGCAACGTGGGCCTCTACTTGGGCTACAGCTGTCTCACCAGCATGTTTTTGAGAAAGGAGCACGACTACCCGTTCGGGTTCACCAAGCTATTCTAGGGCCGGTCTCAATGTACGCGCCCGTACTAATATACAAATAGAGCTAGACGGTGGTGTAGCAGTAGCTGAGCGGACGCAACGACCTGAGGAGCAGCTGAAAAAGTAGACGAGCGAGTAAATTTGGCGAACAAAAGGAAGACGCGTCACGCTACAATGACGACCAAGAGGCCCATAGCGAGTGGCCAAGGCACCAAGAAAGCGCGGTTGATCACCGACTTTTTCGGCAAGGGTCCCGGGGGAGCCGGCGGGGAGCGGGAGCCGCCGCTACCGAAGGAAGGCGTCGCGCCGGTGGTGAAGGAGCGGGAAGCGATAGTGCCAGTGAAAGAGACACTCGTGGCGCTCATCGAGCGGGAAACAGGACCGCCAGCGTCGCAGAAAACAGGACCGCCAGCGCCAGAGGACCAGCACGAGCCCCCCGCGGCAGCGGCGCTGCCCGGCGCCTTCAACAAGCTTGCGTGGATCCAGGCGCTCTCCGAGGAAGAACGCGACCTTCTCCGGTTGGAGATCAACACGCTCCACGCGAGCTGGTTGGCGGTGCTCCACCGCGAGCTCACGAAGCCGTACTTTCTCGAGTTGAAGCGGTTTCTCCGCGCGCAGGCCGGCCGCACGGTGTTCCCCGCCGAGCAGGACATCTACTCGTGGCTGCACTACACGCCGCTCGGCGAGATCAAGTGCTTGATTTTGGGCCAGGACCCGTACCACAACCACCACCAGGCGCACGGGCTTGCGTTTCTGGTGCTCGAGCCCACGCGCCCGCCGCCGTCGTTGGTGAACATCTACAAGGCGCTCGCCATTGACTTCCCGGCGTTCGAGGTGCCCGACCACCGCGAGCTCGCCCAGCAGGGGCGCCCCGGCGGGGGCAACTTGGTGCGGTGGGCGCGGCGCGGGGTGCTCATGCTCAACGCCGTGCTCACGGTGGAGGCCCACAAGGCCAACAGCCACGCCAAGCGCGGGTGGGAGACCTTCACCGAGGCGGTCATCCGGCACGCGGTGGCGCACCACCCGCAGGGGTTTGTCATCATGGCGTGGGGGTCGCCGGCGCAGAAGCGCGTCGACAAGTTGGTGGGCTCGGGCGCCCGGTGCTTGATTCTCCGCAGCGTGCACCCGTCGCCGTTGTCGGCGCACCGGGGCTTCTTCGAGCTGCATGTGTTCCGCCAGTGCAACGACTGGTTGGAGGCGAACGCCAGGGACCGGATCGACTGGGGGTTGAAGGACGGCAACGTCGCCCAGTAGAAGGAGAGAAGAAAAAAGGAGAGAGAAGAGAAAAGGAGAGAAGAGAGAGAGGGAGAAGGAAAGAAGAAGAAGAGAAGAAGAGAGAGAAGAAAAGAGAGAGAAGGAGAGTTCGTAAATTGAGAAGTACATGTCCATAGAATTAAGCAGCTGGGAAGACCGAGCAGAACTGACAGCTGAAACACGAGTAGAAGGAGCGGTCGCAGAATGGAAGCGTAAAACCTGGAGACCAGCGCAGCGCGGTCGCGCTGTCAGCAGCAGCAGCGAGAGTCAGCAGCGGGAAGCAGCGAGAAGCAGAAGCAGCTTCACTCTGCTGCTCGGCCACCCTCCTGCCTCTTCCCTTTGCTCTGCCCTGTGCCTGCCTTTTTTCTCCCATTGGCTCTGTTTACGCATTTTGCAGCCTTTGTGTCACGTGCTCGGGCCTGCCACTTTTATCGCGTCCGTCAGAGATCCGTATTCACTCCCAATACACATCCACCATGAAACGAAAGCACAGCCGGGCCGCCGACAGTCCCGAGAAAACCGCCCAGCAGGAGCGGGTGGCGCGCTTCATCTTGGACACCGACGCCAAAACCGCCAAGGACCGCGACGTGGACGACTCCACGCGCCGCTTCAAGTACTTGCTCGGCTTGACGCCGTTGTTCCGCTACTTCATCGACCTCAATGCGTCCAAGGACGCCCAGTTCAAGAAGCGCATCCGCGAGGTGGACTCCCGCATGTCGTTCTCGCAGCCCACGCCCAAAAAGACCAGCTCGCGCCGCAGAAAGACCGAGAAGGAGGAGGACGCCGAGCTCTTGGAGGAAGAGGTCCACCAGGACGACGAGGACCACCAGCCGACGGTGTTGACCGAGTCGCCGTCCTTTGTCCAGGACGGCAAGCTCCGCGAGTACCAGGTCCAGGGCCTCAACTGGTTGATCTCCCTCTACGAAAACAGACTCAGCGGCATCCTCGCCGACGAAATGGGTCTCGGCAAAACTTTGCAGACCATCTCCTTCTTGGGCTTCTTGCGCTACGTGAAAAAGGTCGACGGGCCCTACATTGTGATCGTGCCCAAGTCCACGTTGGACAATTGGAGAAGAGAGTTTGCCAAGTGGACCCCGGACGTCAACGTGGTCGTGCTCCAGGGCACCCAGGCAGACAGAAACGAGATGATCCAAAATCGATTGTTGACAGCCGATTTCGACGTGCTCATCACCTCCTTTGAGATGGTCATCAGAGAAAAGTCTTCCTTGAAAAAGTTCCGCTGGGAGTACATCGTGGTGGACGAAGCCCACCGTATCAAAAACGAAGACAGCTCGCTCTCGCAGATCATTCGACTCTTCTACTCCAAAAACAGGCTTCTTATCACTGGGACGCCTTTGCAAAACAACCTCCACGAGCTCTGGGCGTTGTTGAACTTCCTCCTTCCGGACGTGTTCGGTGATTCCGACGTTTTCGATGATTGGTTCAATCAGGGCGAAGGGAAGGACTCAAACGGAAAGGACGACGTGGTCCAGCAGCTTCACCAGTTGTTGAGCCCATTTCTTCTTCGTAGAGTCAAGGCAGATGTCGAAAAGTCTTTGCTCCCCAAGATAGAAACGAACGTGTACATTGGAATGACCGAAATGCAAGTGGAATGGTACAAGAAGTTGCTCGAAAAAGATATCGATGCTGTCAACGGAGTGGTTGGCAAGAGAGAGGGGAAAACAAGGTTGCTCAATATTGTGATGCAATTGAGAAAATGTTGCAACCACCCTTATTTGTTTGATGGGGCAGAACCCGGTCCTCCCTACACAACTGACGAGCACTTGGTGTTTAACGCTGGAAAGATGATCATCTTGGACAAGATGTTGAAGAAATTTAAAGCTGACGGTTCTAGAGTATTGATCTTCTCGCAGATGTCCAGATTGTTGGACATCTTGGAGGACTACTGCTACTTTAGAGACTACGAGTATTGCCGTATTGACGGTTCTACGTCGCATGAGGATCGTATCGACGCCATCGACCAATACAACTCTCCTGATTCAGACAAGTTTCTCTTTTTGTTAACGACCAGAGCAGGTGGACTTGGGATCAATCTCACAACAGCAGACATCGTGATCTTATTCGATCTGGATTGGAACCCCCAAGCAGACTTGCAGGCTATGGACAGAGCACACCGGATTGGCCAGAAAAAGCAGGTCAAGGTGTACAGATTTGTTACGGAAAACGCTATCGAGGAGAAGGTTTTGGATCGTGCAGCTCAAAAGTTGAGATTGGACCAGTTGGTCATTCAGCAAGGAAGACAGGGTAGTAACCAAGCTAGTATTGGGGGCTCAAAGGATGATTTGATCGGAATGATTCAGCATGGTGCAAAGAAGGTTTTTGAATCTAAAAGTGGTGATTCGATGTTGGACGACGACATCGAAGCTATCTTACTAAAAGGTGCCAAGAAGACAGCCAACTTGAACGCCAAATTCAACAAGCTTGGTCTCGACGACTTGCAAAACTTTACCTCAGACGCGTCAACCTACGAATGGAACGGGCAGAATTTCGCAAAGAAGGACGCCAGTACCGGATCTGAATTCACTTGGATTAACCCCTCTAAGAGAGAAAGGAAAGAGCAAACTTACTCGATAGACAACTATTACAAAGACGTGCTAAAGGTCCCAGCCAATTCCGCCAGAGCAACTCAAGGTAAACCAAAAGCACCAAAGGTGTTCAACAAGCAAGATCATCAATTTTGGCCCGAGGGTCTCGAAGAACTACTCGACCGCGAACAGTTGGCCCATAAGAAAGAAATCGGCTATAGGTATACTGTTAACGATTTTGGAGACAGTGACGATGAATTCTTGGCTGATGAATTCAAGGAGGACGTCAGCCGAGAACAGAGGAGAGCTTCTGAACAGAAGAAGGTTGAATCTGTGAAACCACTATCAGAGGAGGAGCAAGAATTGAAGAAGGATCTTTTAAGTGCCAGCTTCCATTTATGGACAAGAAGAGACTTTACAAACTTCATTCACGCGTCAGCTAAGTTTGGAAGGTACGAGTACCAAGCCATATCAGACGCACTAGGCAATAAGGATGTTGATGATGTGGAAAAGTATCTGAAAGCATTCTGGCAATCGTACAAGCAGATTGAAGGGTATGATAAATACATCTCGCAGATCGAATCGAGCGAGAAGAAGCATGCCAAATTGCTCAACCAGCAAAAGCTATTAGCTCTCAAAATGGAAAACATTGAAGATCCAGTAGAGGATTTGAAAATCCAGTACCCGCCCAATAACTCGAAACGGGTATACTCAAAGGTGGAGGATAGGTTCATATTGTACTGTGTGCATAAATACGGACTACTCAGCGAGAACTTACCGGAGAAAGTGAAGGAGGCAATCAGCAGCAGCGATATATTCAAATTTGACTGGTACTTCCTCTCTAGAAGTCCCCAGGAATTAGGAAGGCGGATCAACACTTTATTATTAGCCATAACGAGGGAAATGGAGGGTCCTCTTGCCAAGAAGAAGAACAAGCAATTGAGCGTCTCCAACAATAGTTCAAGGGTGGGATCAGTGGAACCAAATGAAAGTGTGAAAAGAATCATAGAAGAAGACAGCGATACTAAGAAGAGAACTAAGCGTACTGTGGAACTTTCAAGCAACGATATTTGATGGGTGTTACGAGATACCGTTGAAAGGTGCTCCAACTTTGGACGACGACAACTAAGTTCTCTACGACATACGAAACCAGTAACTTTTGTACTAATATACATATAATTAAAGTGGAAATACAGTGAAGAATAGAACAGGATGGGAAGTGTTGAAGATAGCAAGCAAAACTTCAAGGTGGAGCGAACGAACCTTCTTGGGCTGCATTTTGTAGCTATTCTGGTAGCGATTCGTAGCAAGAACGATGCGGGACATGTTTTGGCGTATCCATAATGCTATCACCAAATCTTCAAGTAGTATCAATTGCTACTTGGCTCTTCATTTGGTACTTCGCTAGGACCTTCGCTTCCAATGTACTCTGGAAGAATGTTTTCTTGAACGGTAGAAATATAATAGGGCACTTTGTTAGCAGTCCAACTTACCGAAAGAAAGTCACTCATTTCGTGTCTTTCAACCTTCAAATAGTCGAATATTGTGTCACCCGACGCTTTGTATCTAGGTCTAATGAAATTCCTTAAACTGATGATTTTAGTTCCTGCTTTCAAACCGTATAACAATTTTCCAACCTCAACGTTCAAGTTGACATCAAACAAGTAGTTATTGATAATAAGAATTTGGCAATCAAGGCAACTTTTTCTGACTTCTTCGTTATCAACAAAACTCTGCAGCAATGCAAAGTTCAACTTTGGTTGTTGTAAGCCTAACACGGACAAGTGCTTGGATAACAATCCCATTTGAAGCTTTGTGAGCTTCGAAGCATGCTCCATCAATTCACATCCTCCACTAACAGCTGCACCAAATTCGAGTGCAGCTTGGAAGGTTGTGTTACCTACTCCCGACCCCAAGTCATAAAACTTTTGGTGAGGTAACAAATTCACCTTTTCAAGTACTTCACTGGTGAATGAAGGCAATAACTCGCCGTACACCTCTGCAGTAAATGCCTTGTACTCCCTTAGCTTTCTAGAATCTGTGGAAACAACTCTGGAGTAAACTCGAAGAAGAATTTGATGCATAGTGAACCTCGAGATATGCGTCATCTCCTGCAATCTGCTGAAGAATAACTTTTCATATCCCTCAGGTCTTAACCCTTTTTGGCTAAAAGAGTTTGTAGGGAGTTCTACCAGACACGAAGAATGGTCTACCTGACCACATTTGATCTCACCATTTTCTTTCTTTATTTCACACGCTTCATACTCGGGACTCACATCCTCGAGAATGATTTCCTTGAAGAAAGTCTCTAGTTTTAAATCGGAATCAGTCGGCGTGCGGATTTCTTCCCGACCCAAGTAGATTCTAGACTCTTCATTGATATATTGATCTTCGATACGATCAATTTCCAACAAGTTCGGAGACAATTTCACCATCAACTCATTCCAATTATCAATGACATTCATAAACTCACCAAAGTCGTTGACTTCAACCGAGTTTTCGAGTCGTTCGCAATAATCGTGCGTTATGATTTTCTTGATTGCATCGGAATGTGAAAAGTATAGGGTGTAGTGAATCATGAAGAGCTTGATGATCTCATACACCGGATCCAATTCGTTACTTTTGGGAGCAGCAAGAACAAACAGCTCACAATGTTGGGGATGAACTAGGTACCTCACTCTGATAATGTTGCTGGGGTTCAAAAATTCAGTGTCTCCTTCGGTAAGGGGAGGAAACGAAATCGGCAATGATCGATAATTCTTACTATGATTTCTGATTATATTTGCAGCCAAGTCATCCTCCACTAAAACATAGTCGTCCAAGTTGGTCATAACTTCATGTGAAGAGATCTCAAGGTCCGTATTACTTTTGTACTTGATGCTCTTCATACTCGGTTCTTTGTCGTAAAAGCTATCAATGAAAAGCTTTCTGTCTCTGAGTGGAACAAGTAAATCCGAGTTGAAATCCGTCGGATCAAAGGGAAATGTAAGCTTCTCCGGTTTCGGAGAATCTTCTGGCTCGCTAGAGACTTCCTTGACTTTTTTCAGCTTAGACTTGGTAACTTGTTCTGGTTCTGACTTAACTTTGGTTTTTGACTTCAATTTCTTAGCCATTTTGATTTCGTGCAATCTTTTCTTCTCTTGTAACTTCTCGAGCAACAATCTTTCCTTTTCAGCTTGCCTTGGTCTTTTCTTGATCTTGCTGGGCACATGTTGAACTATCTCTGGGACGTAATGATCCGCTTTCACTCTTTTTCTTTTCTCTCCTTCTTCCACCTTTTGCTTGTTCCCAATGACTGATTGAAAGTGCTCTGACCCCGCCAAAAGTGACTCTAGGGAGTTGGTCTTTTTCGGGCCTGTAGCCTTTTTGTAGGGGTTGTTCATACGATACTCCAATGCTTTGAGTTTGCGCTGTTCTTTGCGCAACCTTTTGGCTTCCGACTCTTTCAATCTTAAGAGTCTTCTCTCTTCTCGCTTTCGTTCCCTAGCTGCTATTTCTTCGGGAGTGAGTATGGCAGCAGCTTTTGCTTTGGAAGGAGCCTCAGGTGTCTGGTCATTGCGTCTTTTCCGGGATGGTCTGGCGGAATTGTCCTCGCTGAACGAAATCCATTGGGCTTCGTACAAGAGCCGTTCTTGGAGGTTCTTGAACTTGGTCCGGCGGACTGAGACGTACTCTGCTTCCTTGAACTTGAGATCTATGAACTTCCTTGATCTACAGGGAAGCTCGAGAAACATCGAGGCGAGCGGTCTGTTGGCAACCACTGAGCGTTTCAAAAGTGACTTCTCACCATGCGTGAGCTCCAACTTGTCAATGTTGCAGAGCGAGTGGATCTTGCCAACGATCACCTCGAGTGGAAAAAGGGGGAACCGAGCCACGAGGCCACCCATGGTGAGATCGGTGGCGATGCAATCTCGGAGGGGTTGCTCCCACGCAACGTGGTCTATATCGGAGTCACAGGCGTCTGAAAGAGAGGCGACGGCCATGACATCTTCTAGCAGCCGGAGCGGCAAGTGCTCGAGTGTGGCGTCGACGCTTGACGAGCCGCCACTCTTGACGACCGCGAGCTCGCCCTGTGTCCAGGGGGTCGGAAGAAAGTGTTCCAACGCCAGGAGTACGGCGTCCTCTGGTTTGTCACGGAAGGCAGATAGCACCGTGTTTTTCGAGAGATCGGTGACGCTGAGACTGTGGAGCGTCTCGATCTGGGTGTCGGACCAGTCTGCCTGCAAGACGGAGCGGATGTGATCGAATCTGTGGAGGTACGCGTCCATGAGGGAGGACTCGAGGGCGGTCAGATCGGGCCCGTTGGCCGAGCTAGCCGATGCGGGCGAGTCAGCCGGTGCCGCTGCGCCTGCTGGAGAGCCGCTGGCCCGGCCGGGGTGTCCCGTGACGAGTTCGACCGTCTTTTCGACAGGAGCCGCCGCTGCGCCGAACAAGCGCTCGTGAACCAAAAGCGCGAGCGTGTCGCTGCTGGGAAGCAGCAGGACCTCTGGCGGCGACGGCAAGTTGCTGGAGACGGCCGGGCTGCCGAGTGGCGCTGAGTACGGCGGCAGGCGGTCGAGACGGGCGCCGCTGAGCTCGGGTTTGGCTGCACGGTGTGGCGACGCGTTTTTGGCGGGACTGGCGCCTTTCACGGCTCCGTCGTCGGCCGAGTGGTCGGACGACTCCGGCGACAACGGGCCTCGAACGACCGGCGAGAACAGAGTGCTGCTCAGGTGTAGCATGGCGGGTCTCCTGGTGGCTGGTGGAGGTAAACAATTGTTGTGAAGAGTTGCACGCGCTTCAAAGTTGTGCGCCAACTTTGTGGCTGGCGAGAGCAAAAGTAGCGAGGGAAAGGAGCGCAAAGTAGCGAGGGTCCTTAACGAGAGAAAAGTAGCGGGAAAAGTAGGGGGAGCAAAGTAGCGACAAACAAAGCAACGATAAAGGTGGGGCGCAGGGCGAAAAAGCTGGCCACCGAGACTGCTGGACACCGTGGCGACGGCCGACTACTGTTACTCATATATTCTGTTCTATACATCGCTGTCGTACCTAACGGGGCGTGGGGCAGCCCGAGTGCTGTAGCCAGTGCGAGGCGGAGAAGGGACAGTGCCGAAGTACCCGCACGATGGTGGGGGAAGAGGTCAAGCAAGTGGAGGAGATCGAGGAGGTGGCTGTGCCCGTGGCAGCAGATCCAGACGACCTGCAAGAGCCTGGCCACGAGCTACGGCCCAGGTTTAGCGGCCGCCGTGTCAGCTACTCCTCTCTCTCACTCCTGCTAGAGCTTACTAGCCCTCAACCCGTTGAGCCTGAACTTGAGCTCCTTCAAAAGCTTCGTGTCCGGCTTCCAGTCCTCAAACAGGTCGTACAAGTCGTTGATCTCGTCGTAGCCGTTCTTGCCCAAGTCCTTGCCGTTGTCGACCATCACGAGCCGGTTGTTGTTGGGCCAGTTCTTCTCTATGTTGAACAAAAGGCCCCGCAAACACCACGGAAGGATGAACGGATTGGTGCCCACCTTGCCGACATTGTACTCCTTAATGTACACCTGGTTGGTCACTGGGATGTTGATGATCTGCTCGAACCCCTGTGCCTTGGCGTCCACGGAGCCGTACGTGCCAATTCCGCTCGTCACCAACCCTTTGATCTTCATCAGCTGGTTGTGCTCGCTGTGCCCCTTGACTTCGAGGTCCCGGCTGCCCTTGATCATAGCCGAGGAGCTCGTGGGAGGAATGACGATGTCGTCGGTGTCTAGTATGAACTTGACACCTAGATCGTAGACCTTCCCGTCGTTGTAGATTTTGGAGTGGCCGCTGCCGGTGAACGGTCCAGCCAAGGTGCCACTCAACTCTTTCAAGACGTTGTTGTCAAAGTACCCCAAGTTCTGCAAGTGGCAGCAAAGAGACACCAACTTCTGTATGAACAACGGGGTCTGTGACGAGTGGTCTATGTAACAGGCTCGGTAGATGTTGGGGTGGAAGAGATGCGACGCCATGGCGGAGTACAACGGAACCAACTGGTCGTTGATCGACCCTATGAGACAGACCTTCACGTTGGCATTGATGATGATCTGCATCGACTCCTTGTACACCAACGACTGCTCGCTGGTGAATTTCGTAAGCTCGAAAAGCTCGTGGAGCGAGTCATGCTCGATGGCGGAGTACGCCTTCATGAAGAACGACTTGTCAATGCCGTAGAACGGACCGTTATTGATTCCCGCCATTCCGAGGATTCCGATCCTTTTGGAGATCGGGTCCTTCAATATCCCGAGGCTGATGAGCTTCGCCAAGAAGATTATAGACACCACACACCCCTGTGAGTGCGAGGCGATGAAGATGAACTCAGACTCGTTCAACTCTTTCTCCCACTTGGTCAAGATTTCGGTGAAGAAGTCGACTCTGTCAAAGATCTTGCCCTCCTTTTCCAATGCTATTTTTTGTATACTAACACTCTTGGAGTCGTCGTCGTCGATCAAGTTGTTTTCCACGCAGTATCGGATGACACTCTTTTCGGCTTCGTTGGCAAACTTGAGGGACGTTCCCTTGGGCGAGCCGATCAAGGGCCGTATCATTTTTGTGGGGAAAAAGCCGTGCACTCCGATAATCAAGATCTTCTTGATCTTGGTGAGGGGCCCCGCTTTGCACGAGACCACGTCGGAGGGCAGCACCACCTGCTTGGCCGGCTTCTTGGTTCTGTGGTTGATCAACAAGTTGCCCATGGGGTCGTTGGAGATGGAGATGGAGTTGGGATCGTCGATATCCTCCTGCATTTGTGTTTGCTGGTCAAACTTGTACGTTTCGTTCTCCGGCTGGTGGGGCTTCGTGTAGTACTTGTTGTAGTTGGGAAGGCAGGCGCGCTTGTGGCTCGGAAGCTTTTCCAACGACCGCCCGTACAAGCGGTACGTCTTCTCGTACAACAAGTTGAACTCCTTTTCCACCGACTCCTTCGAGTCGCCGGCCGTGCTGCTCTCCTCAGACATCACGCTGGCCAACGACTGCGAGCTGAAGCCGAGGCGGCTCGAGAGCTGGTTCAAGAAGTTGCGCCAGTTCTTCAAGTCCATCTTGGACCCGTGGCTGCTGCCGTTGTTGGCGGTGGAGGAGCTCCCGAACAACGTGCTGGCCAACGACGTGTTGTTCAACGACGTGGACGACTGGCTGGGCAAGCACAGGTCCCAGTCGGGCACGATGATGTTCTCGCGCAAGTTCTCGTTCTTGTGGGTGTTGATCTGGTTGAACTGCGACGTCTTGTCGTGCGGCTTGTACAAGACAGCGTCGTCGTCAGGAGCGTCGCCCGGACCTCCTGCGCCGCCGTTGGTGCTTGCACTGTCGTCCTGCTCGTCGTCCACTCCCCGGCTGCTGTTGCTGGCATTCCAGATGTCCTGTTTGGTCGGGATGGACGGCGTCGAGCTGAGAATCGTGTTGGAGAAGTTGGGCGGCTTCTTGTCGTCGTTGTTGTTGAAGTTGCTGCCGCCACCGGCAGCGGCCGAGCTCGAGTCGCTGTTCCAGAAGCCCCACGCGCGCTTCTTGCCCTTGGCGATGTGGTCGTCGATCTCGTCGCCGTTGTCGTCGGGCACGTAGTCGTCGCCGTCGTAGTGCTCTTCGTCTTCGACCGCCTCGTCGTCGTCGGCGTTCCCGGGCGGCTGGTCGGGCTCGTCGCGCGCCTTGGTCCAGCCCAACCAGCTGCCCGCACTGGCGGACTTCAAGGACGACGTGGAGCCCTTCGGCTTGAGGGAGCGGGTGGTGGAGAACTTGCGGGCGGGCTCGAGCATGGGCGACGGGGAGGGCGATCCGGCGTCCGCGGGGCGCTTGGCGGCGTCGGCGACATCGCTGCCGACCGGCTCGCTGGTTCCCGAAAGCTTCCGTATCCAGCTGTTGGCAGAGGCTCGGGACATTTGGCGGGGGTGACGTTGTAGCAATTGGCGGTTTGGCTTGTGGGGTTGAGTGCGGGCCGCGCACGACTCTGAGTATCGCGGCGGGCCCACCCTGGCTGTGACAGAAGCGGTGTATGCAGTCTATAAATGTACGTAGAGCGGCGGCCGGTGGCGGTGGATCGGGGGCCGGGTGGCCGGCCCGAGAGCCGTGGGGGCCGCCAGGGGCCGCTGTGGCCGCCAGGGGCCGCGACTACCCGCTCTTGGCCAACCGCCGGTACTCCTCGATGGTGTCGCGGTTAGCCGAGGCTCCGCCGCAGGCCACCACCACGACGACGTCGGTGGCGGCGAGCGGCCCGAACGCGGTGAGCTCGCGAGCAAGCACCGACAAGCTGGCGCCGCACGCGGGCTCGACCACCACGCCGGCGGTGTCGCAGAAGGCGACACACGCGAGCGCGGCGTCGGTGTCGTCGCACATCCCGAGGACGGTGGGGTGGGAGTGGTAGTTGTCGATCGCGGTCTGCGAGGCGTACGGCGACGCCAAGGACGTGGAGAGCGTGCTGATCTTGTCCAAGACCACCTGGCGGCCCTCCTCGACGGCGCGGTGGAGGCACGGCGTCTGGGTGGTTTCCATGGCGAGCACGGGCACGGTCTCGTACCCGGGCGTGTTGCGCAAGCCGAGCACCACGCCGTTGTAGAGGCCGCCGCCGCCGACGCTGAGCACGACGCCCTTGAGCTGCGCGGGCAGCACGCCTGCGGCGGCGAGGTCGGCGGCGATCTCCGCCACCATCGTCGAGTTGCCCTCCCACACAATCGGGTCGTCGAACGGGTGGCAGTACACCGCGTGCTCGGACGCCGGGCACGCCGGGATGACGGTGCCGCGCAAGTAGGCGTCGGCAGCGCCCCAGTGCGGGCCGTGCACCATGACCTCGGCGCCGAGGGCCTCCAACTGGGCGATCACCGTGGGCTTGGAGATCTGCGGGAGCACCACCGTGCACGGGACGCTGCACACCTTGCTCGCGTAGGCCGCCGCGAGGCCCGCGTTCCCGCCCGACGACGAGAAGACGTGGACGGTGCTCTTGCCGCTGGCGGCGGCGGTGGCGATCGCCTGCTCGACGAGGTGGCCGATGCCGCGGAGCTTGAAGCTGCCCGACGGCTGCTGGTACTCGTTCTTGAGGAAGACGCGGCACTTCTGGGCGGGGTACGCCGCCTCGGTGAGGGTGGTTCTGGTGGCAATGGGCATGGCGGTGGTGGAGGTGAAGATCAGTGGAGCGGAGCCCGGAGCCCAAATACGACCACTGATAGCGATCGCCAGCGGCGCACGACCTTGGAAATTCATTCCTCCAAGATGGCCCGGTCGAGACGTGACCAGGTGATTTCGGAAAAGTTCGGCACCGTGCTGCCGGCGGTCGAGGACGAGGTGTTGGCGGTGTATGCCGAGCTCACTGCCGAGGAGCCCGACTTGACGTTGGCGCAGTTGGAGCGCTTCTTCGCCCGCTTGCAGATCCCCGACGTCTTTGTGCGGGACATCATCGAGTGTGTCAACTACTACTACGAGTTCATGGTGCCGAACGCGGCGTTGCGGTTCGACGTCAAGAACCACAAGCAGTGCAGTACGCTCAACCTCCTCAAGGCGTACACGATCACCAACACGTTGGACGACATCACCCAGACGATCGACATCGTCGACATCGACAAGTTGATCCGCCACGCCAACAAGTTGGTGCAGTTCCGCACGCACTTTGCGCACATCCAGCAGAGCTGGGCGCTCTTTGTGCGCGCGGTGCTTGGGCCCGACGTGGCGCCCGAGACCGTGCTCGGCTACCGGCTCACGTTGCCGGGGCTCAAGCAGATCAAGACGTCGCTCAGCTTGGACGAGGGGCGCGTCTCGTTCAGCGACTCGTTGCTCATCGACATGCTCAGCTGCAGCAGCACCGACACCGACGGCAACATCTTGAGCTTCGACTTTGAGAAGCCCAAACAGGGCGCCAGTGTGGGGATCA
This sequence comes from Suhomyces caryicola, assembly GCA_030568635.1. Lineage (NCBI taxonomy): Eukaryota > Fungi > Ascomycota > Pichiomycetes > Serinales > Debaryomycetaceae > Suhomyces > Suhomyces caryicola. The sequence goes on along the minus strand of JAJMGG010000025.1, from coordinate 119,041 downwards.
AGGGGTTTGCGGAGATCTTGGGCAACTTGGGCGAGTACGATTAGGGGCGATTAGGGGGCGAGTACGATTGGAGAGGGCGAGTACGATTGGGGAGAGCGCGATGAGAACGAAAACGCAGGGCGACCGGCCACGGTGGCCGGAGCTCGTGGACGGCTTGGTCAGCTGCCTGGTCGGCTGCCGAGCCAAGCAGCATCCAAATATACAGTTCGGGCGGTAGAGACGGTGTAGTGTTCTGGAGGGTGTAGTGTCTTGGTGGGCGTTATATGCGTGAGGCTACGTAACTAGCGGCAGGGTCCGTGTTGGTCCACGCTGCTACACGAAAGGGTTGTGGTGGATCTCGGCGGAGAGGATCCACGGCTCGTCCTTCCACCGCCCGCGGGGCTTGCCGTTCTTCTTGACGAGGTCCGGGCCGAGGTCGCCGCCGCTCTCCAAGCGGTCGAGCGCGTCGCCGTCGATGACGTGCCCCAAGTACGTGTAGTCCGGGCTCACCAAGGCGTGCTGGTGCTCGCTGGAGAGCACGACGAAAAACTGGGACCCTAGCGAGGACTCGTGCTTGGAGTTGACTGCGAATAGCGAGCCTCGCTCGTAGCGTGCGGCGGCGGCGGCGCCGGGCACCGAGGCGAACGCGGGCGCACGGCTCGCGGCGCGGGCTGGGGCCGCCGGCTCGGACGTCTTGCCGGTGTTCGACGCGTCGCCCGTCTGGAGAATGAAGTTGGCCACGTACCGCAAGATGCGGTTGTCGTTGTAGGTGCCGCTGGCGCAGTGCTGGAGGAAGTTTTCGACGTGGGCCGCCTGCGACGGGTCGACGTAGTGGAGCTGCACTTTTAGCGGGCCGGTGGCGGTGTGGAGCTGAGAGTTAGTAGGGAGCAGGAGACACGGCGGGGGCTACTCACGGTTACCGACATGGCGGGGACGCGGTTGGTGTGACTGTGGTGGGTGTGCCAGCGGTGGTGTGCTGGGGCTGGCGATGGCACTGGAGTCGGTGCTGTAGAGATGGCTCCGCGCGCTGCTAGGGTAACGCTCCAGCGCGAAATGTCGCCGGAGGCTGCCCCGACGCCTCGCACTGTCGCCGTGATGCGAATGCGTTTAACCAGAAACTCTCGCTGCTCCTTTGCTTCCCCAAATTGCTAGCGAGAACCCATCGCGATGGCGAGTCCGCACCAGAACCCGCATGTCTTGTTCAAGCTCTCGACGTACCTCGAGGCGCAGGACCACTTGGTGCACACCATTGTGCCGGAAACCAAGCTGCCGGCGGCGCCCGTCAACTTGAACAACGTCAAGCAGCTCGACGAGTTGCTCGCCCACTTTGAGACGTCGTTCCGAACGAACGTCGAGCTCGCCAGCACGGGGGCGCGGGGCGACGCCACCGACGCACCGCCGCCCTACGCCAACCTAAAAGTGCCCCTGCTAAACGTGCTCCGGGTGCTCCTCACGCTAGCGTCGCGAACCCCGCACAGCAACTGGACCACCGCCGCCACCTCCATCGACGGCATCACCACCACTACAGAGTACGTCAAGACCATCAACGACGACTACCGCAACTTTGTCCACAAAACGCCCCTCCGCAGCAGGAGCATCTGGCTCCTCCGCCAGTGGACCCGCATCGTGCGGACCGCCCGCGGCGCCGCCGACCCCGTCGTGCCGCTCTTGGCCAAGAAGCTCGCGCTTCTCCTCACCGACTTCATCGTGCAGACCCGCCCCATCCGCCGCAAGGGGTCGCTGTCCGAGGTCTTGATCAAGCGAAAAATGTTCCAGAGCGCGTCGCCGGTGCGGCAGTCGGCGATCACCGACTTCTTCCCCACGTCGAAGCCCGTCGCCGCCGCCACCACCGCCACCGACGACGACGACGACGCCATCGACGACGCCATCAGCAACTCGGACGACGACGAGTTGGCGTTGTTGAGCTCCAAGGACGCCATCCACGCCACCATGGAGGACGAGCTCAGCAAGTACCAGTCGTACAACATGACGCCGCACAAAAAGTTCCGCTTGGAGGAGGCGAACGGACTTTTCGACAATTTGCAGCCGCAGCCAAAACCGGCGGCCCCGGCGCCCCCGCCACCAGCATCTGCATTCCCAGCGCCAGCGTCGCCGCTGCGGGCCCTCGCGGCGCCGCCGCTCGTCAGCAAGACGCCCCAGAAGCCCGCGCACCACGCCCCGGCGCCGCCGCCGCGCTATCCCTGGGAACACATCAAGGTCTTTGACGACGACACCCTCAGCAAAAAGCTCAACCCCAAGCTCAATGCCAACTTCAATCTCTGGTTGTTGATCAACTGGACCTTCTACTGTGCCGACAAGTCGTCGCAGTACCAGAAGTGCATCGCCAACGCCAACGCGACGGTGTACCACTCGGTCTACGTCACGCACCGCGACCTCCTCGGGGTCATCTACGACTTGGTGGAGCACAACTTCGTGACGCTTCTCGAGGAGCACGACGAGATCCAGCTGGCCCTCAATCCACGGAGCACCGGCCGCGACATGGCCGAGCGCTTCTTCCTGAGCCCCGACCGGTACCGCCTCAAGGTGCTCTTCCATCTCGAGGACTCGTCCTTCTTGATCCACACCCTTCTCTCCCAGATCGGGAACACCCAGAGCGACTGGTACGACCGCTTCGTGGAGTACGTGCTCAATGGCCTCGAGCTCAAGAGCAACCACATTCCCCAGTCGTGCTACCAGCGAGAGAAGTGGCTCATCAAGAACGACCCGGCGTTGCACGACCGGTATGCCCCGCTCGTCGACCCCATGGAGTACACCGACAACCTCGACTCGATGCTCATACGGTTCAAGTTTGTTTCCTTGGTCTACTATCGAGCGGTGTTCTTTTCCGACGGCTCCTTGCTCGGCCGTCTGTACAGCACGTCGACGAGCCACTTGGCACCCTCGAGCTTGGTGTGCGAGTTGTGCCACAAGTTTGCCGCAACCAGCTGGGAGTACCTTCGCGAGTTCTTCTACTCGGCGAGACTCTGTTCCCGGTCCTTGATCCCCCAGTACTACCGGACCTCGTTGTTGGTGGACATAGCACAAACCCTCATATTGGACACCACGAAAATCGTGGAGCACGACAAGTTCCAATTGACTCGACACGGTACCACCACCATCGATCTCAACGACGTCAACAACGAGGACGACGACATCGTAGTCGTGGAGACCCAATCGTCTGAGACATGGCAGTTGGCCAATCTCAAAAGACTTTCAGACACCATTGCCGACAGGGAGACGTATTTGCCCCTCGTTGAAGACGACACCTACACCCGGGTGTCGGAGTTTGGCGAGTGCTGGCTCAAGCTCAACTTCTTGCTCGGGTGGATGTTTGACTTGGCGTTGGAGGACTACAATGCCATGCATGCGGCATCGCGTTACTTGGAGCTGGATTATTCAAGTCGGTTGTACGCGGACTGTTGCCGAGGAGACGAGGTGAGAGAGGAGCTCTTCCTGGGGTTTTTGAGTAAGCACTCCGGGGACACCAAGCTCGAGCTCGATGCCACTCAAGTACGACGGGAGTATGGTGAGTGGACTCGGTTCGAGGACATCTACAAATTGCATCACGCGTGACGGAGGACTGTCGAACAGCCCTGTCGCTCAATTGGCCGTCTCGGCCGCCATTGTAGGACGGGTTTGCGTATATTCAGCAGGCGGGTGTATTCCAGCCTGTTGTTGCTAGCCGTCTTGCTCACCCTGACAGTTTCTGTCAAGAAATTGACGTAAATACATACACACATCGCATCACCTAGATGATATGCTTGACCTTGAAGTAGTGTCTCAAGTACTGGATTTGCCAGGCACCCAAGCCGACCAAGGACAAAATCACGAGCACCGAGAAGTACTTGACTCTGGAGTTGGTGGACTCGTTGGTGTCTCTCATTCTCTCCTCTCTGCCCTTCAAGTACTGCAACTCGTGGAAGATTTCGTCGGTGACGCCCTCGATTCTGCGCAACTCGACCTCCACCGGCTTCAACTTCTCGGAGGCCTGGACCGCGTTCCAGTCCCGGGCCGCCGCGCCGGTCTCGATGTCCAACTCGATTTCTCTCGACGTGGCGGTGTCCCGTCTGTAGCCGTCGACAAGGTTGGTGAAGCAAACGTCGAACGCAGCGCTGTGGTGGCTGGTGAAGGCGATTCTGACCGCGCCGGCAATGTCGGTCTTTCTTCTGTACTCGTTGCCGATCGAGTCGACCACCTGCAAGTTCAAGATCTGGCCGTCGCCCACGCGGCCGTTGGTTTTGATATTGATGACAACCAACTGGTTCTCCTGGACAAAGTCACGGATACAAACGGGCTCCGGGTGGACGGAGCTGGCGATTTCCAAGTAGAGCGCCGACACCGCGGTGAGGTACACCGTGAGCAACGCAAGAATGGCAGACTTCATGGTGGTGGTGTTCTGTGAGTGGTGGAGGAGTTTGTTTTGCTGGATCGCAGCAGCGTGTCCACATTTGAAGACTCAACGCGTTGCCGTTTTGTGTCACCTGGTCCCCACGCCCGGACCGCAACCGCGGGCGCGCGGCGGCCCACTGCCGCAATAGGCAGTCGACCTGAAAAATGTTCACCGTGCACCACCACTGAAAAAGTCTGGCGAAAAAGCACCGTCCACCTCTCGCCGACCATCTCGCTTCCCTCCCCGCCATGCCCAAAGCTAAGTCGACCCACACGATGGTCAAGCTCATCTCGGCCGCCAAGACCGGCTACGAAAAGTGGTTCAACATCCCAAGACACCAAACCAGACTCAACTTGATTCTCTACGACCCTCGTGCCAAGAGACACTGTTTGTTCACCGAGGACAAGAAGAGAAGGATACCGGAACAGCCGCCAAAGGACTACATCAGAAAGCACCGGGTTTAAGCTTGCGAGTCGCCACGCCCAAGAGGCTTCGCCAGACGCCAAAAGAAGTTTTGTCTCGACCAGAAGTTCCTTTGGGGAGTCCCTTTTGGAGTCCCTTGGCCAGCCAGCTCAAGCTCATCGCTTTCATCACACCTTGCCTTCCGGCATCTTGTGCTTCTTCTGGAGCGTCGGTGCCGGAGGTCTGCTTCCATGCACAGCTGTGCCCTCCTCATCTTTCCCTGTACATAGCTAGTCGTATTGACGCCAATTTTACGAGTTTAAACGATTGCATGTAGCAGAGCCAAGCTCTGGGATCGTCTCTTGGCCCCGCGGGTCTATTTACATTGTTCAACGAGCTCTCTATATTTACTTGTCGCTCATGCTCGAGATGTTCCACTGGGCGTCCTCCTCGCTCACCTTCAAGAGTCCGTTGTCGCCGATCACCGTCACCAGGTCCTCGGTGTTGTCTATCAAATAGCGGTTCACAACGTCGGTCAAGTCGGAGTTGTTGACACCCAAAAAGTTCTCTCTTCTTTCTTGTCTCATGTCATCCGTGATCCCGTCGTAGAACTCAACGGACCCCTGGCTTGCTATGTTCATTGGGGCATCGACGCTCTGGAAGATTCGAAGCTTACTCTGTTGCAAATCCTTGTCAGACCATTCGTGTCTGACTCCGTAATCAAACGATTTCTTGAAGGCTTCGACCGACTTGAGCGGGCTTGGGTCCCGATACGAGTAGAAGTTCAACACTCCTCCTAATCCATCGTAGTTCAACCCACCACCGTATGCACCGTTGGCCTCTCTAATTACCGAGTGCAAGTGCTTAAAACTCATCAACTGTGCCAACACCTGGAGACTGGCACCATCCTTACTGGTGTATGTTGCCCCCAACTTGGCGAGGGAAGAATATCCAACCTTGTAAGGCAAGTTGATTAGCTCATGCTTGCGAACATCGATACCTAACCCATTGGAGTTGAAAGAATTGACCAAGGTTTGCAATTCATTCTTCGTTTCCCCCCTGGTGCTTGATTGTCCAAACTTCTGATCAAAAGTCGCAACAAGCTTTTCATTTTCAGCAAGAATCGAACTATTACCAACCAATCTGTACTTGAAACTGTTCTGATCGTCGAGAATATGGTTCTGGATACTTTTCAACACTGGAAGAAGCTCCTCGGTCAAATATGATTTGCCCTTAAGATCCAATTGAGTGTTCATTTCCATGATGAATCTCACTTGGCTCAATCCTCCAGTAATATCCGAAATGTACTTGCTGGGTGTCAACTTGGAACTACTGACCCCGTTGGCATACGAATGGCCCCGGTCTGCAATATTGTTCATTTGGTTTTGGCCCATGTTTTTGATGAGCTGGTATAATTTGTCGACCACTACCTGGTCTTCAATATCAAATTTTGTTTTGACCAATATTTCGTGCCACAAGTCGTATATGCTGGCAGCATTGACTTGAAGGGCCATTCCAGATGCCAGGAAGTGAAGCCCGACATTTTTAATATTATAAGGATCGACAACTGTCCGAGCATTGAAGGACACTCCTCCGGTGAGTTTTTGAATTTTGGTCTCAAGGTCATGAATGGCAGTTTCTGTGGTTCCTGCCAATCCAGTCAAACATGAGGTGAATAACGGCAAATACTTGTAATACTCAGTCGGGATATACGAAATGTCTTTGCTGGCAGCAGCATAAGCCAACCCATTCGTTTCTACCATTCTCTTTTGTACTTTTTTGGAATTGATCTCGGAAAAGGTAAGTGGATGAAACTCTCCCAATTTGGAGATATCTTCTACCGACAATGTTGGCAAGACATCGCCGTCTTGCTCGTGTGCTTGTTGCTCGGCTAAATCCACTCCTTGCTTTTGAATTTGAGCTCGGTCCTCTTCTGTCAACTTCTTTACCCGCTCCTCAAGTGATGTGGCTTCTTGCTTTGCAAGGGAATTATTGAATTCGGGATCTGGTTTCATGGTGAACTTGAAAATTTGTGTATCGCTGTTGAAGACTGTATCGTCCAAAAGTGCTTTGAAGATTTGTAAACCGTTGTCTTTGAAGTCCCTCTTGAACTGATTCAAAATATTTTCAACTTGCAAGGTCTTGATGGGATCAGCTCCGTTGACCCAATTAGGAAGAATTGAGTTGAGCAAACCCATTCCGAAATCAGGCTTGTGTTTCTTCAAGTTGATTTCAATTTGGTGAAGCATTGCTTCGACTCTTTCTTTGTACGTGCTGTTAGCATCGTCCAACTCTGGAACGACTCTCTTGTGAAATATGTCCATGACTTTGTCGTACAATGAGTCGACTGTGCTACGAGAACAGTTGTTCAATCCCAAGGTGAATGACAGCAACGCGGTTGTAGTGTCAAAGCCGGAGTTGACGGAGAAGTCTTCGCCGAGCTCGGTTTCAATCAAGTCCTGGTAGAAGGGTGAGTTGTGTCCGTCACAAAGTAAGGAGCTCAAGACCTTCCACTTGAAGATATTGTACTGCTGGGATTCGTCCAACGCATTTCCCAAGTTCCAGGTGATGGAGCTCTGGTACTGTTCCTCGACGGGCCTACCGCTCATTGCATCGACGGGACCATCGACGGTGATATCAAACTTCGAGTCACTTTCCAGAGCGAACAAGGGCAATTTGACCTCTGAGGCAGCCGAGGCTTGCTTGCCTATGTAGTACTTGCTCAATCTTTCGAGATGGTCAGCGAGGGGCAACGAGCCGTAGGTGAACGTCCTGGCGTTGGACGCGCTGTAGTTTGCGCTGTGAAAATCACGCAAGCCCTGATGGGTAAGGTCGGGTATACGGTGGGGGTCACCGCCTGAGTTGTGGAGCGAAGGGTAGATGGACTCCAAGAAACGGATGTAGAAGTAGTAGGCCGAGTTGGAGTTCTGGCCCTTCATCTCGTTGTAGACAACGCCTTTGAAGACGATGCTCGAGGCCGGGTCGTTTACGGAGTCGTGCTCCAAGCGCCAGCCTTCTTGGATGAAGTCGTTGTAGGTCAAAAGCGGTTCGAAGACCGACGACAAGTACACGTCCATCAAGTTCTGGAAGTCCTTGGCGTTTGTGGTGGCAAACGGGTAGAAGGTGTAGTCGTGGCCGGTCATGGCGTTCATGAAGTTGCTGAGGGAGCGGTTGGTCATCTTGAAGAAGGGGTCTCTGACGGGGTAGCGGGTCGAGCCGCACAAGGTGGTGTGTTCCAAGATGTGGGGCACGCCGGTGGCGTCGGGCGGGTTGGTTTTGAAGCCCACCAGAAAGACGTTGTTGTTGTCGTTGGGCGAGTCCAAGTGCAAGTGCTGGGCGCCGGTGGGGGTGTGCTGGAGGTGGACGGCCACTAGCGAGAACTCGGGCACCGGCTGGACCTGTTTGACGGTGAAGCCGTGCAAGTTGAGCCCGCTGGGGTACTTTTCGACGGCGGCTGCGTGGGCCGAGCTGGCGAACCGTTTTATCACGCCAGGCACGCTCTGTTTGGTGGGTCTGTAGCGAAGCATGTCAGTGGGGCGGAGATCCAGAGGCGAAAAAGATGTTGAAAAATGGAACCATCCGCGTGCTGCAAAAAGCGACTGACAAGAGAGAAAATGGCGAGGCAGAGAAAATGGCGAGGCAGAGAAAATGGCGAGGCAGAGAAATGGCGAGGGAAGAGGGACAGGCGTGAAGCGGTGCCGGGCGGTGGGAGGAAGAAGAGGCCAGGATTCCCCTACTTGCTGCCGCTGGGTACGAGCCTGACAGGCTGCCCCGTCATTCGGGCGAGCCGATTCTCGCCAGATTGGATCTACCGTTGAATCTTGATGACCATTGGCAGCGCTACGACAGATTCTCGCGGGCATCGCGCACGGTGCTCGCTGGAAACTTAGCCAGTCGCACGGCCCGCTGGAAACTTAGCCAGTCGCACGGCCCGCTGGAAACTTTGCCAGTCGCACGGCTCGCTAGCGTTTCTCTTCCGGCACGGCCGCGTGGCTTGCGAGGCCGTAGGTTGCAGCACAGGCTCAGCGGGCCCCGGCGAATCGGCACGGTCACAACGGCCCACACCGGACGTGAGCGAAGCGTCTGGATCTCCCTCTCCTTCTATGCCTGGCCGTGGCTCCCTCTCTGTATCTCTGGCACTCCCCTCTGCTTCCCCCGGTGCTCCCTACGCATGCTCCCGCTCTTCCTTTTTCTGCTAGGCACGACGCCGGTACAGGCGAAAGAAGGCCGGTTCGACGAGATCAGATCGAGTCCCCACCACAATGAGCCAGAACATCCAAACCGGACCACCCAAGGAGGTGGCGGCTGCACAGAAGGTGTCGACGCTCGGCGCGTTTATCGCCGGGGGCATGGCCGCGTGCGGGGCCGTGACGTTCACGAACCCCATTGAGTTGATCAAGACCCGGATGCAGCTCCAGGGCGAGTTGAGCAAGACCACCAAGAACGCCACTGTCTTGTACAAGAACCCGTTCCAGGCCTTTGCCACCATCTTCCGCACCGAGGGGCTCCGCGGCTTGCAGCAGGGCTTGGTGTGCGGGTACTACTACCAGATGGGGTTGAACGGGTGCCGGATCGGGCTCTACGAGGCCAGCCGGTACTACTTCACCAAGTACTTGGCGGCCGGGGACTTTGTGGAGGGACAGGCGCTTCCGAAGAAGTTGTGGATCGACGTGATGTCCGGGACGGTGTCCGGGGCCGCCGGGCTGGTGCTTGCCAACCCGTTCTTCCTCATCAAGACGCGGATGCAGTCGTACTCCAAGACCGCGGTGTTGGACGGCCAGAAGGTGGGCCAGCAGACGTACTACCGCAGCACGTTCGACGGGTTCCGCCAGATCGTCGGCGCCGAGGGCGTCCGCGGGTTGTACCGGGGCGTCGACGCCGCCATTCTCCGTACCGGGGCCGGGTCGTCGGTCCAGCTTCCCATCTACAACATGGCCAAGACGTTCCTTGTCGACAACGGCCTCGTGAGCCAGGGGCTGATCTTGTTGCATCTCTTGTCGTCGTCGGCCGCGGGCTTGGGGGTGGCGATCGTGATGAACCCGTGGGACGTGGTGTTGACGCGGGTGTACAACCAGAAGGGCAACTTGTACAAGGGCCCGGTGGACTGTTTCCAGAAGACGGTGCGCTACGAGGGGCTCGGCGCGTTGTACAAGGGCTTCTGGGCCCAGTTGTTCCGGATCGGGCCCCACTCGATCTTGACCTTGATGTTCATGGAGCAGGCGATGAAGGTGGTCTACGGGGTGGAGCAGAAGTTGAAATAGATTAGAACAATAGAGCTAGACGAGAGGAGTGTAGAGGAGGGGGAGACCGGTGGGGTCTGGTGGGAGCGGCAGCGCACCGGCAGCTAGGGAGGCGCCTCGCAGCGGCGTCTCGCAGCGGCGTCTCGCAACGGCGTCTCGCAGCGACCCCGACCACCGCTAGACTGTGGACCGGCGGTGGACCGGCGGTGGTCCCTCCGGAGATGCAGCCGCGTTTTCCACTAATCAGCGCGCACCGTTTGTGTGACTCGCAGTCACGGGCCACGACCCTGCGGCCTCGCCACGACTTCGCCCTCCCACTAGCGACGCCCTCGGGCCGCCGCTAGCGAGCGCACTCGCTAATTTCTGCGCCGGCCCGCCCGCGCGTCCCCCCATGGCCGCCCCCACGCTCCCGGCCCTCGCACTAATTTCTGCTGACACCGCCTCCTGCACACAGCCCGCCGTGCTTGGGAGTTCGAGGTGGCGAAGAATGACAAGGATCCTCTGCTTCTCACGACAGTCACCACTGCTCTCCAAACCGTCCGTACCTGAGACCGTTTCCCCCCGCGCTACACGTCCCCAGGCCCCTCTGCTGCCCTGCCCCCACACCCCGCGTCTGCGTCCACCGTGCTTTCCGAGCCTGCCCTGCCCCCTCGAGCCGTATGCGTGATTCCAACTACCGAGCCATAGCCTCCAACAAGGCGGCGGTGACCATCACCACCAGTCTCTACGACCGGCGCGCGCTCGACGTCACCTGCGACAAGCCGCTCGTCAACTCGCTCAACTACTTGACGTACCTCGTCTCGTCGCTGGCCAAGGTCAGAGAAACCCTTTCCGTGGACGGCGGCATCGAGCGCTTGATCGAAATCCTCCACGAGTGCCACAACGCCACCTTCAACATGACCGACAACATCTTCAACGGCGAGCGCAAGCTCCTCACCGCCTGGAAGTGGACCTTGGCCTTCCAGTGCCTCGTCCTCGTGGGCACCCGAGGCACCGAGGGCATCCGCCAGAAGGTCGTCAAGGCCGGCATCTTGCCCATCATCGCCACCGTCTTGGACAACTACTTGTCCTTGCACGAGCGCACCTTCATCCACGCCAACTCTCGACAACTGCAGCCACAGCACATGCTGCAGCAGTCACTGCATGCCAACCACCCCCACCAGCTGCTGCACCACATCCACCTGCAAAACCAACACCACCACCAGCCACAACAACAACAAAACCAACAACACCACCAACACCACCAGCCGCAACCGCAACAGCCGCAACCGCAGCATCCGCTGCAACCGCAACAGCCAGAACAGCCGCAGCAACCAGCCCACCTTCAACCCCCACAGCCTCAACAGCCAATACGGGCCCCTCTAGCCTTCCAGCCAGAGCCCCGTGTCTTCGACACCCCCCAGCGTGAAGAGAACGCCAACATCTGGACCGGCCTCCCTCAAAGATTGGACTTTACGCAACAAACTCCAATCCAGCAGGGCCAGTCGGCTAACCAGACTGGCATCCACATCCAAACGTCGCAACCCAACCAGACCCCACACCAACTTCTCAACCAGCTTTTGCCCCCCAGACAGCCTACGCCACAGGCTCTTCCACAAAACACTCTCCCGCTGGCCGTTCCCAATCCCCAAGTAGTCGACTTCAATGGCCTCCGTACTCCAATCACTCTAGCCACCGCCGCCATAGAAGCAACCAACATATCCAACCAGCCCTCCTACCCCACGTACTTCAACAACAATCTCGCAAACAACTTGACCAGTGACGATTACGAAAACCTCACCATAGACCAGCTCTTCAAGTTAGTTCGCATCCATGTAGCCACGGCTGCTGACAAGTCGGTGCCGTCCTCGGACGCCGCTGATGGGATCGCCAAAAGCGCCAGTGAAGCCATGAGCAACTCCAAGAAGAGCCCGGTCGCCAACGACGTGAGGAGACGATACATGATAGTGCACATCATCAAGAAGTTGAGAGAGGAAAAGGCGACGGAGATTTTGGACGACCGGTTCATCAACGATGCCGACTACGAGATGGACAACAACCTCCAGTTCTTGTCGGACTTGTACTTGCAGGACCACGAGATGAACAAGCTATTGATCAACCTGAAGATCGCCGTTCGCAACTTCACCGACACTGGAGTGGTGATACCCCGCGACGACGACATAGTGTGGTCGTTGCAATTGCTCGCCTACATCTCCAAGTACCCATACCTCAAGGATGTGTTGCAGAACACGCACATGGTGATAGACATGAGCATTCGCGACAAGCAGTTGAAGTTGTACTTGGAGAAGCAAATGAAGTTATCGATGAAGAAAAGCTTGGCTTTCAAGATGCGGCCCACGATCGCGCCAAAGTCCAGAAGAGCCAAGACCACGTACATTGAGTGCTTCAACCCATCGGCGTCAAACTCTCCTCAGATGTTGGACGACATCAATCCCATCCACGATGACAACTTTTTATTGGAAGAGGACAAGTTTGAGCTCTGCAAGCAGCCGGAGGAATCGTGTTTGACGGAAAATGCAGAGATCGAAGACGACGACGACGACGACAGCGATGAAGTTGAAGACGAGGATGACTTGGCAAATGACTTTGATGCACACGACTCACAGAGCGGCGACGACTCGCAAGAATCGCGGTTGAATCAGCTTACCACTGAAGCTGTGAGCGGCAGCGACTACGTCAGCAAGCTCTACGACTCGATTATCGACTGCGAGTCGATAATCGATGACTTGGAGAGGGACGTGAAGTTGTTCCAGATCAATGAGAAGATGAACAAGTTTATTGAGATTGAGAGAAAGAAATTGGTGAACACGATTATAGAGAAACGAAAGGAGAAAAAGGAGTATTTGACCAAGAAGTGGAACTACGACGACTACGACGGATTTGAGATCGACGAGAAGAACGAGGACCAGGACGATTCATTGATAGAGTACAAGAAGGTGAACTTGTTCCCGCTTGTGGAGAAGTTTACGTTTTTGACGGGCACGGACATGTACTACTGGTCCGGAGTGATCATGAGAAACTCGTGTCGGCGGAACGAGCTCCGCGGAGGAGTTCGGCAGTGCGGCAACCTTGAGTGTGGCAAGTGGGAGAACTTCCCACGGGAGTTTCTGAAGTGTCGGCGGTGCAAGCGGACCAAGTACTGCTCGCGCGAGTGCCAGATGAGAGCTTGGCACTGTCACCGTAACTGGTGCGTGCCAAGCAACTCGAGCACCACCACCAGCAACACCAACAACTCTGCCCACGCGCACCATGCCCCCGGCGAGGCACTCAACGAAGAAGCAGGAAACGGGCCGGAAGACGACCCCGACATTCTGCAAGCACACGAACTGTCTTGAGCCGTGACACACACAACTAGCATAGGAAAGGAAGGACTGGGTTGATAGGCTAATAATACAATGCATTGGGAAGAATAGAAACAGTAGGATGGCAGTAGAGCCGAGAGCGTGGGCGAGGAGCTTGCGGGCGGAGGCTTTTTCTCGCAAGCACTTTTCTCGCTAACACTTCTCTCGCTAGCACTTTGTCGGTAGCATTTTCTCGGTGGCACTTTCTCGCGGCGGGAGTAAATTCGCAGCAGCACTTTGCTCTCGCTAACTTTTCGAGCTACACGCGACTCATCACCATGCCTTCAACCGTACCAGATGCACTAGCGGCACCGATGCAGGCGCCGACGTACGTACCGCTCCACCGGGACTTGACGCGGGACTTTGAAAAGACCACCGGCTTCAGCAACTCGGTGGAGAAGAACATCGACGAGCTCGTGGAGCAGATTGCGCTCGACTCGCGCAAGTACGTGGACTACATGCTCTCCAACAACAACTTGGAGGTGGCGCGGACGCTTGAGACCAACTTGGCCAGCATGGCCGCGTTGCTTGCGAGCCGCTTCCGGCTCGCGCGGTACCGGCGTGTGGTGGGCGCGGCCAAGGAGAGGATCAAGCAGGTGGGCTTGCAGGAGGCGCCGCTTGTGTTGGACAACATTGACGAGTACAACGAGCGGGACGCGGCGAACTTTGGCGACGAGATCGTGGGCCTGTACCGCGGGGCCGGCGGCGCCGGCGGCAGCGACGCCGACGACGAAGAGCTCCGGCGGCTGTTGGCCACCAACGCCGCCTACGTGCGCTTGCGGAGCTTGCAGTTTGTCATCGCGCACCCCGAGGACCCGCTTCCCGACGAGGACGAGGACGAGGAGTTGAACGTGAGCGGCGGCAAGATCTCGTTGAAGGACCCGCTTTCGATGAACTACTTCCGCGAGCCGGTCATCACCAAGAAGTGCCGCCACACGTTCGAAAAGGACACCATCGCCACGCACTTGGTGTCCAACCCCAACTGCCCCATCAACGGGTGCACCGAGAAGATCTCGCGCGCGGCGTTGGAGGACGACTACCTAATGCGCATCAGGGTGCTGGCGTTCCTCTCGCGCGAGAGGAGCCGCGACGACGTGGCGAGGGTGGTGTGACCGCCCGCCGAGCGTACCGCGAAGTTCTCGCTAGCGGTCGCTGGCCGTCGCGTGTGCGCGCGTGATTGCGCTACACACGCGTGTCTCTCGCTAGCGTGCTTCGGGGAGTCTCGCTGGAAGCAAGTACCCGCTTCGCCACGCTGTCAGCTCTGGCACTGCTTGCTGCTAGTGCCTGTAGCCGTACCCCCACTGATGGTGCTGTCAGCACGGGCTGGCTTCAGCGCAGCGTTGTGGCGTAGTCGTGGTGCCACCGAGGGCGTTGCTTCAGCCCGTTCTTTTTTCCCCCACACTACTCTCGTTGAGACTTCGGTGGCCAAAAACCGCAACAGCCACCACAATGGAACTCACCACCGCAATGAAGTTCTTGAGCATCTTTACCATTCTCGCAAGCATTGTCTTCTTTGGCTACTCTGCCGCGGCCAAGGAGTTGCCTGAAAACCCGCCCGTCACCAACAAGGTGTTTTTTGACGTCACCGAGGACGGTGTCCCCATCGGGCGCATCACCATCGGCTTGTTTGGCACTGTGGTGCCCAAGACGGTGGAAAACTTCAGACAGCTCGCCGTCTCGACCGACCCCAAGTTCGGCTACACTGACTCGATCTTCCACCGTGTCATTCCGCAGTTCATGATCCAGGGTGGGGACTACGAGACCGGCCAAGGGTACGGTGGCAAGTCCATCTACGGCGGCAAGTTCAACGACGAAAACTTCACCTTGAAGCACGACAGACCGTTCCGTTTGTCGATGGCCAACTCGGGCAAGAACACCAACGGCTCGCAGTTCTTCCTCACCACCGTGGTCACCTCGTGGTTGGACAACAACCACGTTGTGTTCGGCGAAGTGATCGACGGCTTCAAGGTTGTGGAGTACATTGAAAAGGTCAAGACTTCGCGTGGCGACCGTCCAATCAAGGAGATCAAGATTGCCAAGGCTGGCGAACTCGATGTCGATGCTGAAATCGCCAACGACGAACTTTAAGCTAGAGAAGAAAAGTGACACGTCTGAATACAAGTACTGCGTACGTATACCATGTAGTGAGACCGAGAGTAAAAGCATAGTGGTGAGCTCGAATAAGTCAAGTGTCGAAGAGAAGAAAACTCTGGTCTTCAACTGTCTACGACTGACCGTGTCGGTCAGGCTGCTCGATCATTAGTTCGTGTTGTCTGTCTAACTGGATTAGGGCCCATTTATGCTGAGCGGAGGGCCCCGTTCTGAAGCGGACCTCTACGTCGGTCTACTCTCGCTTTTCTCTCCTCTCTTTATCTGTTGCTACCCCTGGTGTTTCACCCCAAGCAACTCCAAGGTGCTGCCCTTGCCGTAGAGCGGGATGTCGTCGAGGTAGATGGAGCCAGACTCGTCCGGCTTGGTCGACTGCACCACGTTGTTGAGCAAGTTGTCGAAGGTGGCGCTGGACGTCTCGATCGTCTCGGGGTTGGCCAAGTTGTTGGTGGCGGAGCCCACGGTGGCGGTGGCGATGCCGCTCGCACCGGCGGTCTGCGGGGTCTGCATGGGCATCGGCGTCATGGTGTTGGCGCCGGTGTTGGCGCCGGTGTTGTTCACCGTCAACAAAGTGGACTTGGCCAGCTGGGTGGCCTGGCTGCTCGACACGGTGGTGCTGGTGGGATGAGCGTTGTTGTACGAGTGGCCGCCGTCGTGGATCTGGAAACGGGCCATGCCGTTGAGAATGTCGATGGAGTTCTTTAGCGAGAGCGCGCTGGAGAGAAGACGTGCCAGGAGGGCGTCGTAGATCTTGGGGGCCTGGTACACGTTGGCGCCGATGATGTAGTAGTCCTCGATGTTCTGGGCGTGGTGGGGGTCCAAGCGCTTCTGCTTGCGGACGATCCAGAAGTCGGGCTCGCGGGTGTAGGCGACCACAAACTCGGTGCCGGTCATTTCCTGGAGCTTGGACTGGAAGAACTGGTGGAAGGTCATGTTGACGGGGATCTGTATCTGCTGGAACTGGAACTGCATCATCAACACCTGGTTGTTGGATGTTCTGTCGTAGAACGGCGAGAGCGCAAAGTACTCAAGCACGTTGGCGGTGTGGAGGCCACGCTCCTGGATGAACTCGGGCGACTTCCATTGGATCTCGTCCAACTTGTCTGACATGGGGAAGTGTGGACGAGATGGGAAGTGGCCGGAATGTGAGTATTTGACTGCCGGTGCGTGAGCGCGGCCGCTAGCGAGAAATTCGGTCAGTCAGCGAGAAACCAGCGAGCAGAATAGTGAGACGCCGCGAATAGGCGGGCACTTGTACGGTGCGCTTACGCTAGAGATGCGAACTTGGGCGGGAGGTTCCGCGCGGAGTCCTAAAAGTAGCGCGGGAGACACAATAGTTAGCGAGAACATGGGGAGCAGTGAGACTGCCTTCTAATGATTTACTATGCACGAGACAACAGCTGCAACTGGGACACATCCCAACGCCGTTAGAGGCAGGTGTACCGTATTCACCGCAATGCTAGCGGAGGTGTAAAGAAAACGGTTTGCTAGTCCCAAAGTAGAACTCTCAGACTCACCTTTTCAAGGGTCACTTTAGTCATCAGGATTACGTCGAAGGCTCAGTTTCTAGCCTAGATGCCGTCCGTCTGGGCATCCGTTCGTGATTCCGACGCTCGTTTCTTCTTTGCTCTCGCTACATCTTGGCGAGCTCGGCCCTCAACCAGTCGGCCTCCTTTTTCATCACCTCGTCGGTCCGGGGTTCACGCAGCGCGTCGTCGACGGCCAACTCGCTCGGGCGCTCCAACAGCGTGCGGAACGCCTGCTTGCGGGCGGCGAAGGCGGCGTAGTGGGCCTCCAAGTCCAGCCGCTCCAACTTGGCGTACACCGCGTCGCCGAAGCCGTCGTCGGCGTAGCGCGGGATGATGTGGGTGTGCAAGTGGGGCACCGACTGGCCGGCCTCCGGGCCGTCCTGGATGGCGATGTTGAGCGCGTCGGCGCGGTACACCCGCGTGATCAACTTGGGGATCAACTGGAGGGTTTTCATGTAGTCGAGCGACTCTTCCTCGGTCAAGTCGGAGAAGCGAAGCACCGCCGTGCGGAGCGGCACCACGAGCACGTGGCCGGGGACCAACGGCTTCAAGTTGACCACCGCGAACGTGTGCTTCGACACGTAGAACACCTGGCTGGTCACCAAGAACTTGTAGAAGTGGATGCCGGTTTCCAAAGACATGGGTGTGGTGGGGCGACAAAGCCGAAGTCGGGTGTTGCTGAAAACGGTGCGTATTTCTCACATGGCGAGGTGTTGGTAGCGATTGCGAAGATCACCCAATTATGAGGAACCGCATCTCCTGGCTGCTGAGCAGCCCCGATCGGGGAAAAATGCTGCTCAGGGGCCAGACCCTGGGCATTAGTGATCATATACGGAGCATTGATTGGTAAGCGGCCAGCACAACCGGGCAATGGCGAACGGCGTAGTCCTACGTTCGCCCAGTGTGCCAGGACGGCCAATAATATCTCACTTGTCTCTGCGCCAACGACCAACGGATCGTCGCAGGAGCATTGGGAGCCATTGGCTTGCGCTCGTGGCATATCTAATGGCTTGACCAATGCTTGACTAACGGCCTGACTCTCCGCTGCAGGCGTCCTTGTCTACATTTCTTCTAACATTAACATCTATTCGTTCCTAGCTACTTGTGGACCTTGCCAAAGTACTCCTTGGCGGTGTCGACACCGGGCTTGATGGTCTCGGAGCCTGGTTGCCAGTTGGCTGGGCAGACCTCGCCGTGTTCCTCGGTGAACTGGAAGGCTTCCAACAATCTGATGGACTCCTCGACGGATCTACCGACGGGCAAGTCGTTGACGGTGATCTGTCTCAAGACCCCCTTTGGATCGATCAAGAAGATCCCTCTCAAGGCAATGCCCTCGTCTTCCAACAAGACGCCGTAGTCTCTGGACAAGGAGTGGTTGGTGTCGGCCAACAATGGGATGTCGATGGGACCCAAGCCACCGTCCTTTCTGGCAACGTTGGTCCAGGCCAACAACGAGTACTCGGAGTCGGTGGAGGCGAACAAGACCTGGGCCTTCTTGTCGGCAAACTTCTTGACGGCCTCCGAGTAGGCAATGATCTCGGTGGGGCACACAAAGGTGAACGCCAACGGAATAAAGGCCAAGAGGACCCATTGGCCCTTGTACTGTTCCAAGGAGACTTCTTCAAAGACCCCGTCGATGACGGCGGTCTTCTTGAAGGAGGGAGCGGGTTTTTGGATTAAAGCGACCATTGTGTGTTGTGTGGTGAGTGTGGCGATGGCAGGGCGAAACTGGGAACGGGATCGGGTCCTTTTATACCTTTTTTCGGGGAGCACGGCCGATAAAGTTGCGGGTCTGTGATTATTAACGAGGGCGGGTCTAGAAGGGCGCATAGTGTAATGCCAAAAAGACGGCGCCGGGGGGCGGCCGGGCCCGCGGGATCGGGCGCGCAGGCCCCGGCGGGCGCTGCTACCGTCTACAGGCCGCGGGGCGGGCGCTCCACCGCCAAATCGCCGGCGGGGCCCGCCGTGGGCGATGCTCTCGATCCATGTGGTGATGGGCCGAGTGGTGGGGCTAAAAGTGAGCGCTCGTCCCGTCGGCTTTCCCAACACAGTAAGCCGGGCCGCCACACCTGTGCGGCCGCGGGCCGAGGAGCCAGCAGCACCGGCGGGCGTTGCGGCGGCGGCAGCAACGCGGACCGTCGCGGGAGCGCTCTCGGTGGGCACCGCGGGCCCGTCTGCACCGCCAGCTCGGGCCCGTCGGTGCTGCTGGCCCCGCCGGTGCTCTCGTCGGAAGCTCGTGGAAGGTGGTGTGGCGTCGCTGGACAATCGGCCGCGTGGTGCTTTTGTGATGCGCGCCACAGTTTGCCTCGTAACCGTTCGGGCCCAATCCTGGCCCGTCCGAAATAGGCAATTCTACGCACATGCCTTTGTGGCTGAATCAGATAAAAGAAAAGCGCAGCGAGAGTGCGGCGCGAGCAGCAGTGGGCGCAGAGGCGAAGCGGGAACAAATAGCGAGACGTGAAAATCAGGCGGGAATTTAGGGAGAGCAGCAGGGAGATAGTCAGGGGGGTTTAGTGGGCTCATTAGCAGACGCGCTACTGCTGCGTTTCCCGCCTGCTCTTGAGCGCTCCAAATGCCGTGGTCTCTCTGCAGCGCTCGGCAGAGACTCTCGTCGCTAATGGTGCCAGTGTAGTGCTAATGGTGCCATCTGTTGCACGCCTCTCGGGTCTCTCTTCTCGTTTGTGCTTTTCGCTCTCAGACTTTATTTCAGAAAATGCTCGTTTTTTGCAAAAGTTCATCCTCTCAGTGCGTCCAGGCAGTCTACCAGGCTAGCTCTTGTACCTGTTACCTGCGGCGTACCGCGAGCGAAGCCCTATACAGCGGTACTCTTGATATACTTCTCATCCAATTGTCCTCTCCAAGGCGCTCTCCGCAATGTGCTCCCCTAAGGTGCTCTCCCTAGGTGCTCTCCCTAGGTGCTCTCCTTAGGTGCTCTCCCTGGGTGCTCCCCTAAAGCGCTCTCTCAAACGCCCTCTCTCTAACGCGCTCTCCCTACACACTCTCGCTAATCCTTAACCTCAGGTCCACTGGCGCGATTATCACCCCGTCCCACTCTCACTACGCTACAGTGCTCACCTGGCTCCGGGCAGCGACGGCTCCTCTTCACGTCTCCCTACCTGTTCTCTATATTCGTGCATTGACTACTCGCCTCTATCTGCGCGGCGCTGCTGCCGCTAGTTTTCACCTGCTCTCCCCCTATCATTATCCTCAGCTTCTCTTGTTCTTCACCTTGTCCCACGACGAGTTGGCTTTTCTCTTCCTCGACGTGTCGTCGGCGATGTTTCTGTTGTTGTTGAACATCGACCAGTCCTCCCCGGCAAACTGGTTCTTCATGTCTCTCTGCTTGTCCTTGAAGCTCTTCTTGGTCTGTGCGTTGGGCAAACGGAGGAAGTTGCTTTCCTCGTACGTCTGGATCTCCTGCTCCTTGCGGCGGTCGTGCTGCGTCTTGACGCCGCCTCGGCCGTGCGCTACAATCGTGGACCCGATCGACGCTTCTGACGATGGAATGTCCGATTGTTCCCGCAAATACTCTTCCATACTCTGGAGCTTTCTGTTTCTCTTGTCCTTGACGCCGTCCTCGCTCTCCTTGGCGCCCACCGCGGTCGGCGGCGCTACCGCCGAGATCTTGGGTGGTCTGTACTTCTCGCCGCTCGCCTCGCCGTCCCTGGTCTTCTTCTCCGGCTTGGCGTGCGCCGTCAACTTGGCCAACGCAGCCGCGTCCGGACGGTACGAGAGGTTGTCGTCCTCGTCGTCCGAGTCGGCGTCCTCGTCGTCGCTGTTGCTGTCGGCGTCGCTGCCGCTGTCGTGCTTCTCGCTCACCTTCTGCGCCACCTTGACGTCGTCCGCCTCCATCCGGCTGTACGCTTTCACCATCTTGTCGAGCTGGTAGCTCAACTTCTTCTCCAACGGCTTGATCCCCTTCTCCAACGTGACCCGCTGGACGATCGAGCGCTCGATGGCGTGCTGGCGGGCCTCTGCGCCCGCGCCGTCGCTCTCCAAGCGCTCCAAGTTGCCCAAGACAACCAACGCGAGGTTGTTCAAGTACGAGAGGAGCGCGTTGTTCTTCAACGCCAACAACGAGACGCCCTCGGTGCTGGTGGTGCCCACCTTGGCCAAGAGCGTCTTGATGATCTGGGGGTGCTCGGCCGCCTCGGAGGCGGTGCTGGCGCTCAACGCGTCCACGCTGGCGCGCGTGGCCGCCACAGACGCCACGATCCCGTCTAATATCCCGTCCACTGTGTCTGACATCGGTGCTGGCTGGTAGGTTGGTGGAGGCAGCGCTATCGCGGTGAGCTCATCGCAATATGGGCGGGACGTTTTTCGCCGGTTACGTAAGCGCGGTGCGCGCGCTGAGTCAGCACAGATTTTTCTCCGAGCTCTGCTCGCGAAGAGCTCTTCAACTAATCCTTCACCTGCTGTTTGCTTCCCTCCCCAGCAAACGTTCCCCCGCCCAGCATGCCTCAGAACGAATATATTGAACAGCACATCAAGCAGCACGGAAGACGGTTGGACCACGAGGAGAAGAAGCGGAAAAAGGAGGCCAGAGAAGGGCACCGTGTCGCTAAGGACGCGCAGTCGTTGACAGGATGGAGAGCCAAGCAGTTCGCCAAGAAGCGGTACAGCGAGAAGGTGGCCATGAAGAAGAAGATCAAGGCCCACCAGGAGTCCAAGGTCAAGGGACCGTCGACGCCCAAGCAGGACGACGGCGAGGCGTTGCCCACGTATCTTTTGGACCGTGAGAACACCAACACCGCCAAGGCCATCTCGTCTTCGATCAAGCAGAAGAGATTGGAAAAGGCCGACAAGTTCCTGGTGCCCTTGCCCAAGGTGAGGGGCATTTCCGAGGAGGAGATGTTCAAGGTGATCAAGTCCGGAAAGTCGAGAACCAAGTCGTGGAAGAGAATGATCACCAAGCACACCTTTGTGGGCGAGGGCTTCACTCGTAGACCGGTCAAGATGGAGCGTATCATCCGTCCGTCGGCCTTGAGACAGAAGAAGGCCAACGTCACCCACCCCGAGTTGGCCGTGACCGTGTTTTTGCCCATCTTGGGCGTCAAGAAGAACCCCCAGTCGCCAATGTACACCCAGTTGGGTGTCTTGACCAAGGGTACCATAATAGAAGTCAACGTCTCCGAAATGGGGTTGGTGACTGCTGGAGGTAAGGTTGTCTGGGGTAAGTACGCCCAGATCACCAACGAGCCCGATAGAGACGGGTGTGTCAACGCCGTGTTGTTGGTCTAATCACCAAACGCAATACTTAGCAAACTTTATAGCAATGCATGGGAAGAACAGGAAAAGAAAAGCGATAGAGCCAAGAGCAAAAAAAGAAGGTAGGAGCAAATGGTAGCGGCCATCAGCTCGCCGGTGATAGTAGAAGTTAGAGAAAGTTGCCAGCGTAGGCCGAGAGTATTGAAAGTGAAGGTGGAGAAAGAGAGTTGGCGTAAAAACTTTATGGTTCTCTTACGGACTTAGACCTAGTCGACTCTTCTTCTCGTGCAGGCGATACGAGTGTCGTCTGCCAAAACGATGGTCGTGAAGCATTCGTTATATTAATACTATTCGTAATTCGTAGGCCACAGCACCGACTATTCTATCCCTATTTATACATTTTCTCTTCATATAGCTCCCTCGTGTATGTCTAACCCGGCCTGTGGAACGAAGCTTACACCCTTCGGATCTTCGATGCTTCCATATCGCCCGCTAGTCTTCCGCCCAGTATTTCAGCCAGTTTTCTTCTTACTGACATACGAAATATGTCCTTTCAATCCTTAAAATCACTGCTGAACAAGTCCAGACACATGATATCCTTCTTACCAATGGACCGACACCCGCAATTCAAAATCAACTTGGCGTTCTCTCGAATCACTTCCCACTGGCTGTTCAAGAGACGCGTACCGATCAAAAAACAAAGCCCACTCAAGTTCTGCTTGTTGGAAATGTGCGGCAAGATGTCGCAGTATTTGGTCAAGATCTCGTTGGGCGAGAAGTTGACCCCGGCCGGCTGGTTGAGCTTGAAGGGGTGAATGTTGAAAGTTTTGTGAAGGTTGTCCTTACGAAGATTGGTGAGAAACTCTTGCCTCACCCGGCTTAGATACTGGTATCCACCTTCAGCGCTGAGCTGCACCAATTCCTCGTACGGCTTGTCGTTCATCACCTGTCCTTCGGCAAAGCGCTCGCTCTCGTGGCCGCAGGTGGAGAATGAAAAGCACCAGAGTACTAACATGGCAATACTCACAGCATACATGCTGTCAAAGTAGTCACGATTCACGTTCCAGTCGAGATATTTGGTGTTTCCTTCTATATCGTCGTCAACGGGCTTCAACATGAGCTGCCAGAGTAGCATGTAGCAGTGTATGACACTTCGTAAGTTGATCAAGTCACCTATTGTACGCTTGCCGCCCAGGGCTGATGACTTCAGCCATATGCTGGCGAGCTTGCGCTGCACAATGAAATGATCCTTGTTGGTGGCGCTCACGCTCATGTTGGCGGGCGACCCACCGAAAATGGCAATGTCGTAATGGTTGATATCAGATATGCCGATGATCTGCGACAAGTGATACATTGGGATTGGTACCTGGCTCGTGGTTATGTCGTTGAAGATTGACAGGGTGTTGGGCGAGAGAACCTCGGTGGAATACGCCTCAATGATCTCGGCGTTCCAGTTGTCAAACGCATTAACAAGGATCTCTTTCCAAACTTTGCTGCGCTGATTATTGGACAGGATTATCCCGTTGGAAGTCAACAACGACGAGTTATTCTGAAGATCCGTCTGCTGCATCTGGTACAAGATTGACACGAGCCCGGCCAAAAGAATCTTGCGTGTGAATACTGACAACCGTGATGTGGTGCGCAAGTCTAGCGACTTGTAGGGCTTGAGGAGCTTCTTGAGTACGTTCAAGAAACTCTCGCCGTTGCGGATGCGGACCAGATCGCGCTTCCGGTCGCTGTGACCAAGTGGGCGACTGTGGATGGGGTGTGTCTGGCTTAGCAGCTGAAGCTTTTTTTGACGCTTGACGATCTTCTTGAACGAGCCGTTGACGTCTTTGGCTTCCCAGAGCTGCTCATCGTCGCAAGGGAGGTTGAGCAACTGGAGTTGGTAAAAGTTGATCTGAGGGTTATGGCGGAACTTGATGTAATCGATGATGTCGATGTAGAAAGTCATGAAAGTGATTCGCTTCATGGACTCAGATTCGACCCAGCGAGCGAACAAGTCGCTATCAGAGGTATCACCAGCGGGTCCCGCGACCCCGTTGCCATTACCTGGTCCAACTTCCAGCGCACTATCGGCACCGTTGGATATGGCGATGTCGTTTTGCGTGGAGTCTGAGTCGTCCTCGCCAGCACTGGTGGCTGACCCGCTACTGGAGCCTGATTTTTTGCTACTGGCGGCCGCCGGGTTCCCACCAAGTAGCGGTGAGCGACGGAGAAGCTGAACCGTGGTACCGTGGTGTATGTGAGCCCGCTCGTGCATACCTCGCAGAAGAAAGTTCTTCTCGGCCCACTCCAACATGACCAAACTCTGAAGCACCCAGAGCTTGACTGGACTCTTGAAGTCGCGGTGCTGGAAGATTTGGAAGCGAAGCGGTTCGGCCACCAACATGCTGAACTTGAATTCGGGCGATTTCTTGCCCGAGCGGGCTGACAGCTCGCTCAGAGTCGGGGAGCTGTAGTTGCATCCAATGATAATCATCAGCAACAAAAGCAAGGGTGACGCCTGCTTGGTGTTGAACGATGGCTTGTGTAAAATGGAGAACTGCGGGTGGAACACCAACCAGTACATCGATATGTAGTACGACATGCGGTCCTCTAGCGTGTAACGCTCGACGGTGTCGTCATCGTCCTGGCCGAAAGTCAGCATGAGCTGTTCTCGCGAAACCCCGGGAAGGGCTCGCGTGCACAGATCGAGCACGAGGGTGTCGACAAAGAGGTGTTGTTTTTTCTCGGTATTGTGCTTGACTGCATGTGCTGCGATTTTGACATGCACGGGCTCTGCACTGGCCTGGCGATGGGTGTCTGGGCTGACAACAACCGAGGTTTTGCGCGAGTTGGAGTCGGTGGTGTTGGTTGGGGAGTTTGAGGAAATGGAGACGCCCGGGAACGCCACGTCTTTGAGCCCCGTGGGGTAGTTTCGTATGAAAACCTCGTCGAGCGGGTTGTCGTCGTTGGAGAAGATGTTGACGTCCTGTAGGCCGTACATGTTTGGGGGTATGCCGTTCGGGTAGGAGTAGAATGGCGTGAGAGGTTCGTGGGGCTGGGCGACGCCTGGCGGGATGACTCCGGACGGCACCACGCCGGCCAAGTGTCCCTGTAGCTGTCCCTGGGGGTTTTGTCCGGGAAGCGGCAGCCCTTGGGGTGGCTGACCGTGGGGTGGCTGGCCGTGGGGTTGCTGACCGTGGTGTTGCTGACCGTGGTGTTGCTGGCCGTGGGGTTGCTGACCATGGGGTGGCTGACCGTGGGGTGGCTGGCCGTGGAGTTCATTCATGAATGTGTACTGAGCGTCGATGGCGCCTAGCGAGCCCGGAGCAGGCGAGAGCTGCGAGCCGCCGTACGGCGAGGCAATGAGATGCAGGGCCGCCACCACGTCGCCGGCGGTGGGTGTTCGCTGGAGCGAGTGCTCGGACGCCGTGCGCACGCCGCTGGGCGACGAGTCGGTGAAGAGCCACGAGATGATGTCGTTCTGGCTCTGGGGCATCTGGGCACCATTGGCGCCGGCGGCGCCCATGAGGGCCTTGTAGTCCTGGGGCGAGTACTGCTGGATGAGCGGAAGCGGCTGGTACGAGACGTCGACCGTCGGGTGGCCGTGGTGGCTGAGGAGGTTGTGCAACGGGCTCGCTTTGTTGGGGCGTGGGGCCAGCGCGCCCGCCTGGTGCGGGTGCAGCGAGAGCTGGTGCTGGTGCTGGTGGAACGGTGGGGCGTTGGTCGGGAGGTTTGGCGGGAGGACGCGCGGCGAGTTGGGCGGGAGGTTTTGCAGCAGATGCGGCGGGAGGTTCTGCGGCACGGGGGGCGCGGTGGGAGCCGGCGGCAGGCCCAAGTTTTGCTCGACTTTGACAAAGGCGTCCTGCGGAGGCGGCGGGGCCGGCGGCAGCGCCAGCGGGAGGGTGTCGGCGTGGAGCGGGAGCTCCTGCGAGTGTTTGGGGTCCGCGGCCTCCAAGTGCCGGCGGGCGTGCTTCTCGCCGAGATCCCGGCGGACAAACGTGCGGCCGCACACCCGGCGGGCGCCGCCGATCTCCACCTTGACGAAGTCACACTTGAACACCTGCTTGGGCTCGTGGTTCAAGTTGTGGCGAGCGAGATGGTCCGAGCGGGTAAACACCTTGTCGCAATGGTGGCAGGGAAAGCTGCCGAGGGTTCTCTTTTTCTTGCGGGCGGGCTTGGGGCCGCTGGAGCCCGTCGCACTGCCCTCGTGGGCGGTCTCGGACGGCGAGTGGGACATGGACGGTGGCGGGGTGGAGAGCGAGTCAGAGGACCTTGGAGGTCTTTGGAATCTCATCAGCGGCTGGTTTCTCCTCGTTTGGGGTTGTGCGGTGGCACGTGACGCGTTGGCTGCGAAATGGCCCGGCGGCCAGCGGGCGCTGGGGCGCCCGGTAAGGGTGTCTGGAGAGGCTGGAGAGGCACGCGGGCCAGCGGGCCGCTTCCTGTGCCGCTCGTGGGCGCCGCTGGCCGAGATTTGGGCGTTTCGGTGCCCTTGTTTCAGCCGTGGCGGATTTTTCAAGCCAACATTTTGAAAAGCTCGCCGGCGCTTTTTGGGAATGAGATGCGAGAAACAATAGAAGGAGGGGACGGTGGGGCACGAAAAGGAGAGCGGAGAAACGGAGAGCAAAGCAACGGAGCACGAAGGAGCGGAGAGCGAAACTAGTAGAGTAGCGGACGGGGCCCGGGGGAGCGAGAGAAGGAGCCCGGGGGAGGTGGAGCTGAGTGAACATCTCGAGGTCGCAGGGATTCAAACCACCGGGAGAACCCTGTCAACTGGCGCGCCGTTTTCCAGCGAGGGGTCCGCTGGCGTCAGCGGGAGGGGTTCTCACTACGGCGTGCCGAGAGCCTACAGCGGGCGTGCTCTTCGGCGAGGCTGCGCTGGCCGGCCGTCGTGCTGGTCCTTATGGTCCAGGACAATCTTCTCTCGAACGGCTTAGCCAGAGCGCATGTGAGATCGCCCGGCGGGAGGATCTTCGTTAGAGGCTCAGCTCCGCGCTTTGACAGCACGGCGGACTGGTCTGTCAGCGAGAGTGTCGCGCGGGTGGCAGCGAAATCCGCCAAAGTTGGCGGGCGACCTCGCGCTGGCGAGCCGCGTAGCGGCGTCTCCACGAGATATCGGCAAATGCTGTCGCTGGCGCCAAGACTTCGCTGCACTTCTAGAGGCGCCCGCTTGCGGTTTAAGAACACCACGCTAGTTGCGTCCTGCCACACGCTAAGCTCACAGCACTTGCTACGTCCAGCATAAGGCCTGCTGGCGTAGACGATACTCGCGAGAGCTGCCTGACGCGACGAGTCGTGGCGAGCCGTGACGTGTCGTGACAGCTCGCGAGGTGTCGTCCCGCTATCTCTCGCTATCGCGATTGTGACATTTTTTCTCGCCGCGCGTCCCGCTAGCTCGGCGCGCTTGGTCAACAAATCAACTAAAATATATCCATCTCTTCTTCACATCCACCATGGTCTTCACGAGGAATATACGAGTTTTGGTATCGGTAGTGGCGATCTTCTGCATCGTGGCGTTCTTCGCCACTTCGCAGAATTCGCTCGGCGGCTCGGTCCAGAAGACCCAGCCCGCCAGCACCGGCGACCACATTCCCTTCGAAAACAGCCACGAGGAATCGGGCAACACTCTCCAGGGAAGCCCCCACCAGGGCACCCAGCCTCCGTACTCTCAGGACGACACCCCGGGCGTCACCTCCGGCGGAAAGCCTAAGGTGATTGCCGACAAGACCAACGGCAGCCCCCCTGGCGGTGGAATCGCAAAGGGTAACGACGCCGCCAAGGACGCCAACAAGGATGCTAACAAGGACGCCCCCAAGGACGCCGCCAAGGATGCCACCAAAGACGCTGCTAAGGACGCTGCTAAGGACGCCGCTCCCGCTAAGGCCCCCGGCTCCCAGTGCAAGGACCGCGACTTCGTGGTGATGGTCGACGCCGGTTCAACCGGCTCGCGTGTGCACGTCTACGAGTTCAACACCTGTGTTTCCCCTCCCAAGTTGGTCAAGGAGGACTTTGAAATGTTGAAGCCCGGCTTGTCATCCTTTGACACTGACACCGCGGGAGCTGCTGCCTCTTTGGACCCGTTGATGGAGGTGGCCATGAAGGCCGTGCCTGCTGAAAAGCGCGGATGCACCCCGGTTGCTGTCAAGGCCACCGCTGGATTGCGTTTGCTTGGAAAGGAAAAGTCAGACAACATCTTGGCGGCCGTGAGACGCCACCTTGAAAACGACTTCCCTTTTGCCGTGGTCGCCGGTGACGGGGTGTCGATTATGGACGGAAAGGACGAGGGTGTGTACGCCTGGATCACCACCAACTACTTGTTGGGCAACATTGGAAGCTCCGAGAAGATCCCCACTGCGGCTGTGTTCGACTTGGGCGGTGGATCGACCCAGATTGTGTTCGAGCCCGAGTTCGGCAACAACGAAGAGATGGTGGACGGCGAGTACAAGTACCAGTTCACTTTCGGCAACCGTGACTTCACGTTGTACCAGTTCTCGCACTTGGGATACGGGTTGATGCAGGGCCGTAACAAGATCAATACCTTGGTGGTCGAGGCGAACCTCGAGAATAATGCCGAGTTGCGTGCTGTCAAGGTCGGCAGCAAGGACGCCACCAAGGACGCCAAGGCCTTGGTGACGATCACCAACCCATGTATGCCCCCAGAGGTCACTGCCAAAAACGTGGTGGTCGAGATTTCCGACAAGGAGTTTTACGTGGTGAACATGAAGGGCCCCTCGGTGGCGCTGGGTGCCCAATGTCGCTTCCTCGCCGAGAAGGTGTTGAACAAGGATGCCGAGTGTACCAGCAAGCCGTGCTCGTTCAACGGAGTCCACCAGCCATCGTTGACGCGTGCTTTCAGAAAGAGCTCGGACATGTACGTGTTTTCGTACTTCTACGACCGTACCAACCCGCTTGGCTTCCCCTCGTCGTTCACAGTGGAGGAGTTGACAGAATTGGCCAGGGTGGTGTGCAGTGGCGACAAGATGTGGAAGGACGTTTTGTTGGACGAGCACGTCAAAGAGTTGCAAGGCGAGTCGCAGTGGTGTTTGGACTTGTCGTTCATCACCGCATTGTTACATACCGGGTACGACATTCCATTGCACCGCGAGTTGAGAACCGCCAAGAAGATAGACAACAACGAGTTGGGATGGTGTTTGGGAGCCTCGTTGCCGTTATTGGACGGAAAGAGCTCTGGTTGGAAGTGCAGGGTCGACCAGGTTGGAAAATAAGGTTCCTCAGTAGACTAGAAGTATGTAGATATAAAAGTGCTACCGCGGCAGCGCTAGCGAACGCAGAAACCACAGCCAATTAGAACCGTAGCGAGCCAGAAGTCGGGAGGGGAGAATAGGGCTAGAAGGGGGCGAGGGGTCCAAAGAACGCTAGCGGACGGTCGAGTGTGGCATCAGTAACTGTGGCGAGGAATCTTGAGCGAGCTGGCGAACGGAGAGGCTGTTCTGGGGAGACTAATGATAGGGAGCAGCACACAAATGCTGCTAGGCAGTTCTGTAGTGAGCGCTTTGTAGCGAGCACTTTTGCGGCGAGACCTTTGCGGCGAGTCTTTTGCGGCGAGACTTTTGCGGCGAGACTTTTGAGGCGAGACTTTAGCGGCGAGACTTTAGCGGCGAGACTTTTGCGGCGAGACTTTTGCGGCGAGACTTTTGTGGCGAGACTTTGCGGCCAGCACTTCGCGACGAGCACCTAGAATTTGGTGCGGCGTGTCTTTTCTCGCTAAGGTTCTCGGTAGCTCACTTTGGCGGGCGCGTTTCCGCGGGTGTCGCGGCATATGGCGAGGCCGAGTCGGACGGCGTGCGGCGGCGAAACATGGCCCCGGGGCTCGCCTGACAAAATGCTTCACACCACCTGGTCGAATCCCTACGGCACGATGACGAATCCCAGTGGAAGTCGAGCCAAGCTGCGCCCCCACGGCCGTGGCGCCGGGGGAAGTGCGGCCAGCAGCAGTTCGGGCGGCAGTGCCAGCAGCGTCAATGAGCCCGCCAGCGCCAGCGGCGACCTCGGCGGCAGCTCCAGCGGCAGCACGCCCCTCGGGATCGCTACCAGCCCCAACGGGTCGCAGATGTTTGCCCGCGAGCTGCCGCGGATCCACAGCAAGCTCTACTGCGAGCAGGTGCGACGCAAGGTGTCGTCGAGCGTGCTCTCGAAGATCAGCAACGACGACTTGCGCTCCGTCAAGTCCCACGCCGAGTTGGCCGAGACCGCCAACGGCGTGCGAATGCTCGCCAAGAACTTGTCCAAGGCAACGATCCAGCTCGACATCCGCGCCATCATGGTGGTGACGAAGGCGCGGGACAACTCGCTCATCTACTTGACCCGCGAGGTCGTCGAGTGGTTGTTGTCGCAGAAGCGCGACATCATGGTGTACGTGGACCGGCACTTGGAGCGGCTGCGGCGCTTCAACGCCGTCGAGCTCGCGAAATCACAGCCCAAGGCCGACACCTTGTTGCGGTACTGGGACAAGAAGTTTGCCCTGCGCAACCCGGAGAAGTTTGACCTCGTCATCACCCTCGGCGGCGACGGCACCGTGTTGTACGTGTCGAACTTGTTCCAGCGGGTGGTGCCGCCGGTGATTCTGTTTGCCTTGGGCTCGTTGGGGTTCTTGACCAACTTCAAGTTTGAGGAGTTCCGCGAAAAGATGGCCGTGGTGCTCGACCTGGGCGTACGGGCCTACTTGCGCATGCGCTTCACTTGTCGCGTTCACAGAGCCGACGGGCGCGTGGTGTGCGAGCAGCAGGTGTTGAACGAGTTGGTGGTGGACCGTGGGCCCAGCCCGTACGTGACACAGTTGGAGTTGTACGGCGACGGGTCGTTGTTGACAGTGGCCCAGGCCGACGGGCTTATCCTCGCGACCCCGACCGGGTCGACCGCGTACTCCTTGTCGGCCGGCGGCTCGTTGGTGCACCCCGGCGTCAGCGCCATCAGCGTGACGCCCATCTGTCCCCACACGCTTTCGTTCCGCCCGATTTTGCTTCCGGACGGGATGTTTTTGAAGGTCAAGGTGCCCAAAACAAGCCGTGCGACGGCGTGGGCGTCCTTCGACGGCAAGGAGCGCACCGAGTTGGGCAAGGGCGAGTACGTGACGGTGCAGGCGTCGCAGTTTCCGTTCCCCACTGTCATTTCGTCGAAAACAGAATACATTGATAGCGTCAGCCGCAACTTGAACTGGAACGTGCGAGAGCAGCAGAAGCCGTTCAGCCACCTCTTGAGCGACAGCAACCAAAAGAGCTACCAGCAGATCAATGGTGGCGAAGGGTTGGGGGACTTGCATATTCTGGCCAATGAGGACGAATACGATATTGATTACTCGAGTGACAGTTTTTCGTCGCCGTCCGACGACGAAGTGTTGGCCTTCAAGGGATAGAAACTTCAACAGAACCAAAGGAAAGAACGATAGGCAGAAGCGAGCGGCCTAGAAGGCTGGGAGCGAGCCGACCAAATGGCCCCGGGAACAGTGATAGCATGACAAATGAGACTGCTAAAGAGACGAAACCACTCCTAAGCGAGCCAAACTGAGCACAATAGAGCCAGCAGATGAGCAGAGAGATGACGTGCCAGAACAAAGGATGGTAGACGACTTTGCCGACAGGTAAAAGACCAAGACAGGTAAAAGCAAAGCGAAGTGTCAAGACGAGAGAACTGGAGATAAAAAGTGAACAGATACAAGTGCAGAGATCGGAGTGTCAAAAAGAGCTAAAGCATCACTAGAATAGGCGAACTGGCTGTCATGTACAGTCTGGCCAGTGCTGCTCAGTGACCCGCCGTTTTCTGTGTCTGGAACCACTTCCCAGTGGGGCCTGCTCTCGACTCTCGTCGCTTCAGCGTAAGCCTTTATGTTTGTCGCATTCTTTGTCAGCACAGTCACGAATTTCAGCGTTATCGCTGATAACATCACGTGCGCTCGCTATGGGGGCGGGCCACAGGGCGTGCGGCAGCCAATCGGGCGCTGTAAAAATTTTTCTTTTACAGCATCAGCGAATATATAAAGCGAAATTGCCACTTTAATAGCAACATCATAATCTTATAGACAATCAATATGACTGATTTTACTCAACAATTAAGCAACCTTTCGGTTCAAGACAACGGCTCCGGCTCGAGCGCCCCCGCCCCCGCCACTAAGGGAGCCTACGTGCCTCCAGCCCTCCGTAACGGACGCGGTAAGCCAAGCGGTGGCGACGACTTTGACGGATCGCGTCGTGGCGGTTCAGGCTTCGGCGGCGGTGCTCGTCGTGGCGGTTCTGCTTTTGGCGGATCCGGTGCCTTTGGCGGTAGCTCCGGTGGTTACGGCGGCGGATCGCGTCGCGGTGGCTCCGGATTCGGCGGAGGTCGCGGTGGCGGCTTCGGCGGCAGATCCAGAGCAGGCCCAGGTGTCGGTAGATGGGTCGACGGTAAGCACGAGCTTGCTGCCCGTAACGAAAAGATGGAGTTGGAATTGTTCGGTACCGCCGAAGACTCCTCTTTCCAATCCTCCGGGATCAACTTCGACAACTACGACGATATCCCTGTCGAAGCCTCGGGTGAAGGTGTCCCAGAACCTATTACCTCCTTCACTGCTCCTCCATTGGACCCATTGTTGGTTGAAAACGTCACCTTGTCCAGATACGTCAGACCAACTCCTGTCCAGAAGTACTCTGTTCCTATTGTTGCTGCTGGCAGAGATTTGATGGCCTGTGCCCAAACTGGTTCCGGTAAGACTGGTGGTTTCTTGTTCCCAGTCTTGTCTGAATCCTACATGAGCGGACCTGCACCAGTCGTTGAATCGCAAGGTGCTTTCTCCTCCCACAAGGTTCACCCAACCGCCTTGGTCATGGCCCCAACCAGAGAGTTGGTTTCCCAGATTCACGAAGAGGCCAAGAAGTTTGCCTACAGATCGTGGGTGCGTCCTTGTGTCGTCTACGGTGGTGCCGACATTGGTACCCAAATCAGAAACTTGGAAAGAGGTTGTGACCTTTTGGTTGCCACCCCAGGTCGTCTTAAGGACTTGTTGGAAAGAGGCAGAGTCTCCTTGGCCAACATCAAATACTTGGTTTTGGATGAAGCCGACAGAATGTTGGATATGGGTTTCGAACCTCAAATCAGACACATTGTCCAAGAATGTGACATGCCAGGTGTCCAAGACAGACAAACCTTGATGTTCTCAGCCACCTTCCCAAGAGACATCCAAATGTTGGCTCGTGACTTCTTGAAGGAATACATCTTCTTGTCGGTCGGAAGAGTTGGTTCTACTTCTGAAAACATTACCCAAAAGATCTTATACGTCGAAGACGATGAAAAGAAGTCTGTCTTGTTGGACTTGTTGTCCGCTGGTGACACTGGATTGACCATCATTTTCACGGAAACCAAGAGAATGGCCGACAACTTGGCTGACTTCTTGTACGACCAAGGCTTCCCTGCCACCGCTATCCATGGTGACAGATCTCAATACGAAAGAGAAAAGGCTTTGGCTGCATTCAAGAGTGGTACTGCCCCAATTTTGGTTGCTACCGCTGTTGCTGCCAGAGGTTTGGATATTCCAAACGTTGCACACGTTGTCAACTTTGACTTGCCAAGTGACATTGATGATTATGTTCACAGAATTGGTCGTACTGGTCGTGCTGGTAACGTTGGTATTGCCACTGCTTTGTTCAACAGAAACAACAAGAACATTGTTAAGGGCTTGGTTGACTTGTTAGGTGAATCTAACCAAGAAGTTCCAGACTTCTTGAACAAGGTTGCCAGAGAGTCTTCCTTTGGTGGCGGTAAGTCTGCCTTCGGTGGCCGTGGCGGCCGTGGCGGAAGATCTGCTCCAAGCAGAGATTTCAGAAGAGGTGGCTCTTCCTCCGGTGGTGGCAGCAACTGGGGAAGCAGCAGCAGTGGTGGCTGGAACAGCTCTTCCAGCAGTGGTGGTGGATACGGTGGCCGCTCTTCTTACGGAGGTGACTCCAGTTACGGTAACCCATCTGCCTCCAACTCATGGTGGTAAGTCTGAGGTTGTATAACCTTGGACGGATATTCATGGATGGACACACTTATTATGACTTTATGAATATCCACTCACAAGATTTTTGTTGTTTCTTTTTGTTTGTTACGGTTGTTGAGTTTGTGGGATTGGCGAAGGGATGAATATCCCTGTGCTTCATCCAGTTTTTGTTCATCAGACTCATTCAGACCGTTAATTGTTCAACACTGTGTCTCAATCTTTGGTCGTTTATGAAGAGGAAAAAAGATTCTTATCATCGACATTTGCATTAATCACTTAAGGTTTTTTTGTTTTCAATAATGAAAATCAGGCTTTTCTTTCAAAAATGCTGGTACTTATTTGAAGTTTTAACACATCAAAATGTGTGTTCTTTTATGAGGACTCTGGGGCTCGAAAGTGCCGGGGTATCATAATGTATTATTAATTTCACGTTTATCAAGAAGAAAGGAAAAGGCGGATGAGTTTTTTTAAGAGATAAAAAAACATGTTATAGAAAAGTTGTTAATGGGTTAAAATTATAAATCTTTTTTGTTTTCTGGGATGGTGGCTACAAGCCATCAATTGTTGCTATTGGATTTAGACATGGGTTCCTTATACATATTTATTAGCAAGTGTATATTAATTTATATGATTGAAATAGCAGGTGTAGATTTGAAGGTGATTTCAAGCGTGGCTTCACGCGAGAAATCAGCGAGACGAGAAGGAAAATTAGGGAGAGTTTTTCGGCGGCAGGTTGCAATGGCAATAGCCGCTACGGGGGCCTAGAGCAGCGAAACATATTGTGGAGGCTGAGGAGGAGAGAAGGTGAATAATTGGAGGGCAGGGAGAGGACTACACGTAGATGGAAGGAGCAGGTGACTGAGAGTAGCGGAGGGTGGACGAGACGGCGGGGGAAGGCGAGAGGATGTTGCCAGCAATAGCGAGAATGAAAAAAAACGTAGGGAGCTCCGAGTAAGGAGTTAGCGAGAAGACGAACTGAGATTGATTTCAGGTCGCGGTGGCTCGCGGTGGCTCGCGGTGGCTCGCGGTGGCTCGCGGAGGCTCGCGGTGGCTCGAAGTGGTTTTTCTTTACACCGCACGCGCTCCGTAGCTTTCGGCAGCAAAGCTGTTTGGAATCGCTCTTCCTCAACACAATGATCACCAAACGTGTCAGGCTTGTCCTCGGAGCCGTTCTCGTCACGTACTTGGTGTACTCGATGTGCCGGCCGTCGGCCGCCGGTCACCGCACCGACGTGCTATCAGGCAAGGTGCAATTGGCACGGGCGTTGGACCGGCACTCCAACTGGCGCCAGACGGGGTTGAATTTCGTGCCCACCGCCGTGGCCAACATCCCCAGCAGCTCGTCGGTGCGCGAGCAGTTGACGCTGGCGTTCCCGTACGAGCCCGAGCTGCCAATGCAGAAGAACGTGTGGCAGACGTGGAAGGTGGGGCTCGAGCACGAGGAGTTTCCCGTCAACTACCGCCACTACCAGAAGACGTGGCTGACCAAGAACGCCGGGCACAAGCACTACGTGATTGCCGACGAGATGTGCAGCGAGCTTGTGGGCCAGTTGTACGCCGCGGTGCCGGCAGTCGTGCAGGCGTACACGATGATGCCCAAGAGCATTTTGAAGGCGGACTTCTTCCGGTACCTCATTTTGTACGCCCGCGGCGGCGTCTACCTGGACATCGACACGGTGAGCGTGCGCCCGATCGACGAGTGGCTCTCGGCCAACACCACGATGTACGGCGGGGCCAGCAACCCCGGGCTCGTGGTGGGGATCGAGGCCGACCCGGACCGGCCAGACTGGGCCGACTGGTACGCGCGGCGCATCCAGTTCTGCCAGTGGACGATCCAGGCCAAGAAGGGCCACCCGATGATGCGCAACTTGGTGGCGCAGATCACCGAGCTCACGCTCCAGCGCGGGCGTGACGGCACGTTGAAGAAGGTGTTGGGCAAGGACGCCGGCGGCGACATCATGAACTGGACGGGTCCCGGGATCTGGACCGACGCGGTGTTCGACTACATGAACGGCTTGTTGCAGTCGCCAGAGAACGTGGCCCGCGGCAGGACGGAGGACATCGTCAACTGGCGCATGTTCACGGGCATGGAGATGCCCATTCTCATCAGCGACGTCATGGTGTTGCCCATCACGTCGTTCAGCCCGGGGGTGAACCAGATGGGTGCTTTCGACACCAACCACCCGTTGGCGTACGCCCAGCACAAGTTCCTGGGCTCGTGGAAGGACTAGGAGGTTATGGTCTGGCAGTGACAGCTCTCAGGGAGGTCTGCCGGTGAAAGCTCTCAGGGAGGTCTGCCAGTGGAAGCTCCCTAGGGAGGTCTGCCACCGTGACTCGCGGGCGCAGCGCCAACCGGTGAAATTATCGGAGACTCGTCACTAGCCGCTAGCAGGCCGATTTGCCCTAACTTTCGGGACTTGGTTCAACTGCCTCTCACCGCACACATTTACGACATAGCTTCCACAGACTATTCATTTCATGCCTATCACCTCGTGACAAACACAGTACAGTACACACAGTATGTAAATGCAGATCAAATGCAGATCAAATACTGATCATCCAATCAGCATCATGTAGCGACAACTCTCCAACTCTCCAACTCTCCAACTCTCCAACTCTCCAACTCTCCCACTCTCCCACTCTCTGGCTCCCGGAGGCTACAGAGAGCCCAAAATGTCTCGCTAAAAGATGTTGCGTTAGGGCCCTCGATTTTTCTCGCTACGCTTTTCGCAGCAATTTTGCAGCAGTTTTTCACTCACCACTCGAGAACGCGTTCGGTAAACCCCTCCATGCTTTCAAGATCGGCCCGGGACTTGTGCTTGGCAAAGTAGACGGTGCAGCTCACGTTCACGCACCGGTGCTTGCTCGCGTGCAGCAAGGGCCCGCTGGTGCCGAAGTTTTCCGCCACGCAAGACACGCACGTTTGGTCGTGGGCGAGCAGCCGGGCCCGCAAGTGGCTGGTGGTCTGCGAGAGGTTGATGAGGAGCGCCGTCTCGTGGCGGCGGCACGCCGGGCAGATGTAGCGCAGCGCGGCGTCAAGCTCGACGCCGCACCCCAAGCAGGTGCTGCGGTGGACGTGGGAAACAAAGTCGGCCGGGACGTCTGGGTTGAGAAGGCGCGGGAGCTCGCGGTACCACGCGCGGATGTCGACGCCCATGAGGTTGAAGACGCGCTCGAGCGGCGGAAGCAACACCTTGGCGATGTAGTACTCGTGGTCCAAGACGAGCGGGGCGGCGGACGCGAGCGAGCGCACAAAGTCCTCGGGGGACACGCAGCGGTCGCGGAGGCGCGTTTTGGCGGCGTCGGCCACCACGACGTACGGGACGCGCTCGCGGTACTGGGGCTCCAGGCGCGGGTCGGCGGCGACGCGTTTGGCGGCGAGCACCGCGCCCGGCGGGAGGTGCGCCTCGCTGCGGTAGGTGCCGTAGCGCACGTCCTTGGCGAAGCAGAAGTCGTCGATGGCGACGCGGTTGGTGACGATCTTGGCGAGCTGGCCCACGACGTAGCGCTTGACCTGCGAGATGCTGGCGGTGTCGAAGAGGATGCGGAGGCAGTGCTCGACGAGCTTCGCCTGCGCGGGCACGCCGTCGCGGCGGACGGTCTCGATGCCCTTGGCGTCGAACGCCGGCTCGCGCTGCGTCTCGGCCTCGTAGCTGTACCCGACGTAGCGCTTCTTGGCGAGCAACACCGCCGGGTGGTAGACCTTCTCGAACTTGAGGTGCACCGGGGCCGGGAACGCGCTGGAGACGCGGGCCGCGAGCAGGCGCCCGAGCGCGAACGCCTCGGCGCGCGACTTGCCGGGGAAGTAGACGAACAACGAGTCGGTGTCGCCGTAGACGACCTTGGCGCCCACGCCGGCGCCGTCGATGAGGCCGATGGACTGCGAGAGGATCTCGCGCCCCGTCAGCACGATGGCGTCGGCGACGTCGGGGCACGGCATGCGCCCGCTGAAGTTGGCCGACGTGTAGCCGTAGGTGACGTTGGCGACGAGCTTGAGCGCCAACTGGCGCGCGTTGTAGAGCTTGTGCAACGGCGGGTCGGCGGCGAAGAGGCGCATGACGCGCTTGACGAACACGCGGGTGTTCAAGATCTCGTGCAACATCTTGGAGAGGAGCGAGCGCCGCGCGCGCGCGTTGGCGAACACGTACCCGTTGGGGGAGAGCGAGAGCGCGCCGTGGCGCGCGAGGAGGGCGACGAGCCCCGGCGGGAGCGCGAGCGAGCGGAGGTGCCCGACGGTGTTGCGGTGCGGGGTGAAGCCGTGGAGCCGCCCGAGCAACGTGGTGTAGCAGTAGTTGTACGCGATCATGATGGACGGGTACAACGCCTGGAAGTCGAGCACCACCAACGGCGACTTGTAGAAGCCGGCGGCGGGCTCGAGGATGAGCGGGATGCACTCGATGGGGCGCATGTCGTGCACCTGGCGCTTGGACGGCGAGTTCAAGAGCACGCTCTCCGGGCGCACGATGCGCAGGAGCAACGACTCCACCTTGTACTGCGAGCCGCGGTAGAAGTTGGCGTTGAAGTCGACGCCGATCAAGCGCAGGTGCTCGACGTTGCGCGACACCAACTCGCGCACGTCGACGAGGTGGAGCGCCACGCCGATGCGGCGGGCGTAGTAGCGGCACGCCATCGTCGCCGCGTGCGGGTCGCTGCTCGCGAGCCACGCGCTGAGGGCGCGGTTGGCGAACTTGGGCACCGTCTGGTGGAGGAGGTGCCGCGCCACGTTCTCGAGCGAGTAGCTGCGGAGCGCCGCTTCGCTCTTGAGGAGCCGCCACACGTTGACAACGTGCCGCCCGCACACCTGGAGCGCCGACGTGTGCGTGGCGCCCCAGCGGTCGCCGAACCGCCCGTGGCTGTACGCCGAGCCCCGGCTGATGTCGGCGAGGAAGTTGCGCTCGTGGTGCACGCGGAGGCGCTCCGCCAAGTAGCCCCACGACGCGGCGTTGACCTCGTACCCCGAAAGCACGTCCGGGTCAAAGAGCTCGACGAGCGCCACGAGGCGGTCGACCATGGCGAGCTCGTCCGGAAAAAGCTCCACGGGGACGGGGGCCATCTGGCGCTGCACCGACGGCCACGCCGGCGCGTGCGCGGGGACGGCGAGAACCCCGGCGGTGTGCGCGTGCCCGGCAAACATGCCGTTGGCGTCGTCAAAGTGGTAGAACACCGCCAGCACCGCGTCCACCGCGGGGTCCGGCGTGTGGTCGTCGGCGGTGTGCACGTGGATCTCGACGTGGAACGACGTGAGGTGGTTGTGGCCGTCGGGGCGCCGCGGCACCTTGGCCGAGTGGTACGAGAACTGGTGGCTGTTGGTGCGGACGACGGCGGGCTCGACGCGCGAGCGGTAGCGGCGAGACGTGCGCGCGCGGCGGGCTTCGGTAGCGAGCCAGCGCAGAACAGCGGCCTTGGACGGCGGCGCCGCGGTGTACTCCCACCGCGCGGTGCCGCTGTGTTTGCGGGCGAGCTTCTCGCCGGAGCTGAGTGCTTGCTCGACTTTGGCGGACGCCGCTAGCGACGGCGCCAGCTGCAGCGCAACAAGCGGCACCGTGATCTTCTGGTTCGCGAAAATTAGCGGGCGGGCCGGGACGTCGCCCTCTGTTTCGTAGTGCGGGTCGGGGTAGTTGATCTGGAGCACGCCGGTGTCGTCAAACAGCTGCGAAAAGCGCTCGGGCCGGAGCTCGTCGGGCACCGGCGCCTCGTACGCATTGGGCCCCACAACAAGCCCGTCGACGGTGTCGACGATAGTGCGGTTGGCATCGGCCGTGGTATGCGCGTCGCTCACGCCGCTGGCGTCAAACGAGCTCGGAATTTGGATCTCGGCCGGCTTGGACTGCGTCATTCGAAGAAACGTCTCGTCTAGGTCGTGGGGCGAGTGCGACGGGCCGCCAACCGACACGTCGCGAAAGGGGTCGTCGGAGGAGGAGTCCAGCACCACTTCCAGCTCTTCGGAGTGCGACGATATCGACGACAAGTTGGGCAGTTTCGGGCTTTGGGGCACGAGTTCGGCTGCCCCGTCTCGGGAGAGATCGTCGTCCCCAGTGCTCGCGGTCGCCAGGCTCTCCGTATCGCCGTGCTGCTGCCTGTTCTCCATTGGGAGCAGTGCCGGGACTCGAGCCTTGTCTTTTCCGCCCAGCCCCTCAAACAACAGCTTGTAGTTCGTCCAGCGAACTATATCGGTGCCAAAGGAAACCTGTAGCGAGGCCTCGGCGTACTGGGCCACCTCGCGCTCAAACAACTCGAACGCCGTCGGTACGTGTGCTGCCATGCTGAGCCGGCGCGCCTCGCTGCTCATCTGGTGCACCACGCTCTTGGGGCGCACTTTGTCGAGGTACTCGTCCAACGGCGTGGAGCAGGGCCCGTTCTGGTCCACCACGTACGCGAGCAAGTCGTCCAACAGGGCCTGGTTGGACCACGCCGTCTGGCCGGTTCCAAGGAGCTCCAGCACGGGGGCGCCGCTGCCGAGCACGAAGGACGGGTCCTTGGCCTCGGCCTGGAACCGGAGATCGGCCTCCACGTTCTTCAAGGACGAGATGTACTTTGACGCGTGGTGGCCGGCGATCACGCCGTGGCGGGCAAAGTGCGCGAGCTCGCCCAAGTCGTCGTGGATGTTGTGCTCGGGGACGAGGCGGCGGTTGGCGATCGCGGCGGTGCCCACGTCGATCTCCAAGAGCGAGCGGCCGATGCGGCCGTAGGCCGACGGCGCCGCGGCCGAGGACGCCCGGAGAAGGCTGTGGGCGCCGAGGCACGGGCGGAGGAGCTGCCGGAGCGAGTCTCGCTGCGCCAGCGAGAGCGTGCCGCGGTGGGGGCTGCCGAGCACCGGGGCGCGGAAAAAAATGCGGTGGTGGCAGTCGAGGTGGAGCCAGCCGCACCCGTAGAGATTGAAGTCGGCGAGAAACTGGAGAAGATACGCGAGGTGGCCCTCGTAGACGTTGGGCGGCACGGTGCCCGGGCCAGGGAGACTGACGGCGTTTTCCTGGACCAACTTGGTGAGTCGGGTCTTGTAGTTGGGCGCGAGAAGCGCCACCTTGTAGACGTGCCGGAGCCCGACGTGGTAGCCGTAGGCGGGGAGGCCGCGGCAGAGGGTCACCGCCGCGACGTATTTGCGAGGCGGCTCGCTGGGAGCGCGCGCGCCCGGCGGGAGGGTGCCCGGTCGCACGCCGCCGTGGTCGCCCGGCGGCTCCTCGCTGGCGTCCTTGTCCTTGGAGCGCGCAAACGAGTCGGCGAGCACCGCCTCGAGGTGCCGCTGCACGTCGGGGACCCCGCGGAGGGCCACCGCGGCGTCGGGCTCGCCACAGTCGATGTACACGTACGGGTAGTAGTTGTGGACGTGGAGCACGACGTTGACGGTGTCGCTCGCCGCGGTCTTGCGCTTCTTGGCGCCGGGCGGCCGAGCCGCCGGCACCGCCACAGACCCGTAGATCCGAACTACGGGGACCTTGGCGACGTCGCGGTAGTGGTCGAGCGTGGTGGGCGCGCACTGGTAGGTGTCGTAGTCGTTGAGCTGCACCGACAAGTAGTCCGCGGAGTCGAGCATCGCGGACGAGCGGTCGGACGCGGGCACCGAGGCCGGCTCAGCCGAGCGGTCAGAGAACGCGGAGGACATCAGTCATGTGTACGGGGCGGTGGAGGAGACGGCGGTGGAGCCGCTGGAGCTCTGGTTGAGCGCGATCCGAGATGACTGACGCGACAGACGACGGCGCGGTCACGTGACTTGGGTCGCGACGCCCGGACGCCGTTTTGTGCCACTTCCGTCCGCGCAGCCCGCTGTCTGTTTGTCGCGCACTGAAATTCGACTCTGCTCGTTCCATGCAGACGGCGCCAGGGTTGCGCTTTACCCGCGCACACCACACCCCCCATGCACGCCGACTTGCAACGGGCAGACAGGCGGCTGCGGGCCCGTGATCGCATCCGCTGCACGGAGGGCGGCTTTGGGCGGCGCACGCCATTCCGGCGGGCCCGTCCGATCGAGCCCTCAACACACCACAACCGGCCCAGCGTCACGCCTGCAGCCGGCGCGGGCGTGGGGCAGGTGGCCGCCGCCAGGCAGGCCCGCCAGCTGCACCGGGTGCGTTGGGGCGCCCGCAGCCGCGAGCGGGTGGGGTGCTGGGCGGCCGCCTGGCATGGAAGCAGCGGGCCGCGCATGAACAATCCAGAGAAGCCCGCCCCGATTGCGAGCATCTCTCGCGAGAGCCGGCGGAGATCTGCCAGCGCGGTCGCCCAGAGGACGCCGGCGGTGAATCACACGGGGGGGCTGCCCCACTCCGTGAGGTGTGGCACCGCGGGCTCCGGCCGTCGTTTGGCTCCCGCCCCGAGACGCTCGCTAGATCCGGGGGGCCTTGGCGGGCGAGTTTGTCAGCTCAGTGTATGCACACTGCAGCCGCCGCACTTATCGCAACGGCTGCCGTCGCTGCCAACACCGGTGCCTGCGCGAAGCGCACTCACCTGTTTGCGTTCAGCTCAACATTTCGTACCTCACACACACCCCGGTGGTATTGTTTTTCGGCTTACCTAAATTCGTAGCCACTTTTCTGTGGCCT
The DNA here is from genome assembly GCA_030568635.1 of Suhomyces caryicola. NCBI lineage: Eukaryota > Fungi > Ascomycota > Pichiomycetes > Serinales > Debaryomycetaceae > Suhomyces > Suhomyces caryicola. Next base: position 76,356 of record JAJMGG010000025.1, on the reverse strand, counting down.
ACTTCTCTGGATCTCACTTTTTGACCCGCTCGTTTTTTGATTACAACAACACTTGTCGGTAGCGCCCTGGTCGATTGCCACCCGAATTCATCTCCGCCCCGTCTTCCACCCCCCTCCGCCCGTAGCGCCGTCTGTACCGCCAGGCCGCCTCACATTCCCCCCGCGCCGCCTCCTCCGCGCCGCCCACCATCGACTCCAGCGGGGACGTCACAAATCTTCCACGGCCAATTGGGAGTATCCGGCTAGCACCCGCTCCACTCCTTATGAACCCCCGCGGTCCCCCGGCCCCATGTCACAACACAGCCACCATGAGCACCATGGTGATTTGGGCTTCCACGGCCTCTCGCTAGACGACGCCGCGCCCAGACCGCCCCTGTCGCCTCCCGTCGGCTCGTCCTCCGCGGGCGCCGCCGCGCCCCAGCTCAACAGCGACATCAAGGCCCGCATCTTGGCCTTCCAGCAGCGCCGAACAAAGCCCCCCGTCGCCTCTCCGCCGCCCGGCGCGCTCCCCACCGCCGCCAGCGGCCCCGGCCCCGCGGGCGCGCCCTCGCAAACACCCCAGGGCGGCAGCCACAGCGCCAGCGCTAGCTTGCCCCACCCGTTCGCGGTAAACAACGACCCGCTGGGCCAGCAGGGCCAGCAGGAAGCCTCGAAACCGTTGCCGCCGCTCCCGGCCGGCGCCAGACGCTCCTTGTCCACCAATGACTCGGCCAGCCGCTCCCTTATACCCTCGCCCATGGACCTCGACTCCCGCGCGTTGCCCGCCGGGCCCTTTGCCGCCTCCGGCGCAAACCCCCCGCCCGCCTCCCACCAGGCCATCGCCAGGTTGCCGGACGCGGCCCTCCCGTCGCCTCCACGCAACCAGCGCCAGAACCCCGCCTTTGGACTCACCAAAAAGCAACCCTCCTTGTCCCAGAGAAGAGGCATGAAGATGAACATCAACGAAATCACCGCCGACGCTCCGGCCGGCGCTCCGCCGGCCCAGTCCTCTTCCAATCCCAACGAGGACCCTGCATCTCTCCCCCAGCACCAGCAAACAAACAGTGGCTCCGCTTCCAGCTACCTCGCCAACTCGCCGCCCCTCAAAACCACCGGCGAGCTCTCCAGAAGATTGTCCGAGCGCAAAAACAAGCCCGGCTTCAAGTTGAACCTCGACTCCACCAACAGTGATCTTCCCCAGCACAGACGCAACGGCAGCACCGGAAACGATCCTGAGAGCGCCTCTCTGGCCCTGGGTGACGACAGTGATAAAAAACCACAGCTCCAGGGGCTCTTTGCCAACTACTCAAAGTACGTCGATATAAAATCTGGCCAGTTAAACTTTGCTGGTAAGGCATCGCTCCACTCGAAAGGTGTGGACTTCTCCTCCGGCTCATCGTTCCGCATATCACTCGAGGAACTCGAGTTCATCGATGAGTTGGGAAGAGGGAACTACGGTTCCGTTTCAAAGGTCTTGCACAAGCCCACCGGTATTGTCATGGCGATGAAAGAGGTCCGGTTGGAGTTGGACGAATCCAAGTTCACCCAGATCTTGATGGAGTTGGAGATCTTGCATAAATGTGACTCTCCGTACATTGTCGACTTCTACGGTGCCTTCTTCGTGGAAGGTGCTGTGTACATGTGTATGGAATTCATGGACGGAGGATCGCTTGACAAGCTTTACGGCAAGGGCAACGGAGTCCAGGACGAAGCATGTTTGGCGTACATTTCCGAGTCTGTCATTCGTGGATTGAAGGAATTGAAGGACAGACACAATATCATCCACCGAGACGTCAAGCCGACGAATATCTTGATCAACACACAGGGGAAGGTCAAGCTATGTGACTTTGGGGTGTCGGGAAACTTGGTCGCATCTTTGGCCAAGACCAACATCGGATGTCAATCGTACATGGCCCCAGAGCGTATCAGAAGCATGAGCCCCGACGATGCAGCGTACTCGGTGCAGTCAGACATCTGGTCGTTGGGGTTGACCATCTTGGAGGTAGCTGCTGGTAACTACCCGTATCCTTCCGAGACATACGGCAACATCTTCTCACAGTTGAGTGCCATTGTTGACGGCGATCCCCCCAAGTTGGACAGCACCACGTACTCCAAGGAGGCGCAAATATTTGTCAAGTCATGTTTGAACAAGAACCCCGACCTCCGGCCTTCGTACGGCGCGTTGTTGAAGAACTCGTGGTTGGTCAAGTACAGAGACACGGACCCACGCATGGCCGAGTCAGTTACACAGCGGGTCAGGGAGTACGAGGAGAAGAACAAGCAGCCGTTGAGTCGGTCAAACAGCGCTAACTCGTCGAAGGTTGCTTCTGCGATGATCCCCACGCCTCCTAACATTGAAAACGTGCAGTCGCTTTTGAGAAACAAGGTCAAGCCGCCAGCGTTGCATCGTGGCGGGTTGGCGAACGCCAACCGTACATTCATGAACCGGTGAGACGGCATCGTTGCGCGGGCAAGCCAAAGTCGCTGTGAGTGGGGTGTTAGGGCGCTGCTCCTGGTACCGCACCGTGGCCAGCCCCACATGGCTTACAACGCCGACGCTCCGCTCCGCTCGGCGCTGCGCTCGCTGGCCACAGGCCCCGGAGAAGTTGGGCATGCTCGGGCCTTCTTGCATTGTACAAGTATTATTGATGTGTAATATAATGAATGACTAAATAGAGAGACAGAAGGGGTGTAGACGACCACGGAACGTGACTGGACGGCTAGCACTCGTCAAGCAAGGACTTGGACATGAAGGGCCCGTCCAAGGAGTAGCCCAACTTGGCGTAGTAGTTGCGGACGCCGACGCCGGAGATGACGGAGATTTTGTGGGAGCCGTGTTCCTCACGGGCGATGCGGGCGGCCTCTTCCATCAACAAGGTGCCGAAGCCCTGGTGCTGGAACTTGCGCGGGTCGCGGGAGTGGAGGGGCACGACGGAGCCGTAGACATGCAACTCGCGCACGATGGAGGTGGGCTGCGCCGTGAACTCGCGGCGGAAGGTGTGCTTCTTGGAGGCGCGGCGCAAGCGCAACAAGCCGATCAAGATGTCCTGGCGCGGGTCCTCGTACGAGAGGAAGGTTTCCCAGCCGCCGTTGGCGTAGTAGTCGCGGCGCACGAGCTCGACCTGGTCCGGGGCGACCTTGTGGTGCACCTCCTGGATGCCGACCTCTCTGGTGCGCACGTCGCGGCACGAGGTGCCAAAGTCCTTCATCCGCGCCAACGCCAACTCGCGCAAGTTGCCGTTCTCGACGCCCGACGTGACGAGGGGCATGGGGATGTCGCGCTGGACGCGGTAGATACGCGTCCACGGCGGCACGAGCGCCAAGATGCGCGCCACCAAGTCGATCAAGGCGTTGGCGTTGTACGACTTGTACAAGCCCTTCTTCCACAACTCGTAGAGCCCCGTCCCGCGGATGACCAAGGTGGGGTAGAGCTTGAGGCCGTCGGTGCGGAACGCCGGGTTGTCAAAGTACTCCTTGAACTGCTCCAAGTCGCGCTCCATGCCGACGTTGGGCAAGTCGGGCATCATGTGCAGCACCACCTTGTACCCGGCGTCCTTGGCCACGGCAAACGTCTCGCACACCGAGCGCACCGTGTGCCCGCGGTTGGTGTCGCGCGCCACGTCCTCGTACACCGACTGCACGCCGATCTCGAGCCGCGTGCACCCGTACTTGAGCATGTCGCTCAAGTGGGTCTCGGTGCAGTAGTCCGGGCGCGTCTCGATGGTGATCCCCACGCACTTGGTCTGCGACTGCTGCAGGAAGCGGATGGCCTCGTCGAGGTCGCGCCCGGAGTACCCCGTCAACGCGTTGTGCAACTGCGCGATGAACGTCTCGCGGTACTCGATCGGGAGCGACATGAACGTGCCCCCCATCACGATGTACTCCACCTTGTCGATCGAGTGGCCCAACTGGCGCAACTGCTCGACACGCCCGCGGGCCTGCTCGTACGGGTCGTACCGCGCGCGGATCGCCCGCATCGACGTCGGCTCGTACCCCGTGTACGACTGCGTCGAGTACTCAAAGTCGGAGTCGGGGCCCCCGGGGCAGTACACACAGATGTTCCCGGTGTAGGCAATGTGCGGGCACCGGTGCGGCTTGCACATCACCGCCACCACCGCGATCCCGGACGCCGTGCGCACCGGCTTGGCCTTCAACTTGGGGATCAAGTACTTCTTGTACTGGTCCGGGATCGACGAGATGATGTCGGTCAACCGCGGCTGCTGCTTGAGCTTGTACTTTTTGGCGTAGCGGATGATGAGCCCGTTGAGGTTGATGTCCTTGGCGTTCTTGAGCGACGCCACGAGCTCGAGCGAGATGTCGCCGCAGCACTGGATGAACCGCTCTTTTTCCGGCGCTTGCTTCTGCTTCTGGGCGGAGGGCATCTTGGGGTGGGAGAGCATCGCTAAAATTTTGAGATGCTAAAAGGTGGTCAGCAGCACGTGCGGGGGCATCACGTGGCCCGCAACGGAGGTGCCAAGCATGAGCGGAGGGAGGCGCGAGTGCGATCACGTGACACGCGAATCATGTGACCTCTTCCCCCGTGACTTGCTGCAAACCTCCTCCCGCGGCGCCAGCCAACCACCAACCTTTCCACGTGACGGCCTAAAATTTTCACCAGCCAGAGCACCCACCACCAATGATCCGGACAGTGCAATTCAACACGGCTGCGTTCAGCCGGGCCGGCCGCGCCGCGGCGTGGAGCAGCGCCGTGCGCGCGCAGCGCTTCCAGTCGACGCGCCCCGCGCCCAAGCCCAAGGTGCCCAAGGGCGGCGACATCGCGCAGGTGCCGCTCAACCTCATTGGCGTGATGGCCGACTTCTACGTGCCCCCGCGCTTCACCAGCTGCCCCGTGACGTCGTGGCACAAGTTGGCGTTCCGGCGCTTGGGCGCGTTTGTCGTCAACACGTACAGCGTGGTCAAGTACAAGCGCGAGACCGGCTTGAAGGTGCACTTCAACCAGTGGAAGGACGAGGGCGTCGATCTCTTTGTGCGGACCAACAAGATCTTTGCCGCCGCGTGCAACAAGAAGCGCGGCGAGCGCGCGGCGTACTTGCGGACGCAGTTGGGCCAGGTGAGCAGCGCCGAGGTCGTCAACAGCCTCGTGGCGCGGGCCGAGACCTTCCCCGCCGACACGCGCATCCAGTGGGACTTGGTGGCCGTCGAGGGCACCCCCAAGGTGGTGTCGTTCAACGTGTTGCCCGACGCCAACGAGATCACCATGTACTGCCAGTTTGTCGTCAAGACCACCACCAAGCAGCGCGTGACGTTGACGACCGCCGCGGGGCCCCGCGAGACCGTGCGCTCCGTCACCGACCACTTGGTGTACACCTTGAACCCGTACACCAACGAGATGTACTTGGCGGGCTCGTTGTTCGAGTCCGACCATGTGCGCAAGGTGTCGCCGGACGAGAAGTTCACCAACGTCAAGTACATGATTGCGTTCACCAAAGCGGCCGGCGACATCTACCGCGCGGACCCAAGGAAAGCCGCGCGTGAGTGAGCGTCGACAGAGTGTCCTGGCCAGCGCATGGTCGCTGATTGCACCGCTGTCTGCGCTGCTGCCTGCGCTGCGTGCGCTGCCTCGCTGCCTGCGCTGCCTGCGCCGCCCGCATCATGGTGTTAGCGCCGCTCGCATCATGTTGTTAGCGCCGCTTGCACACACGCCGCGCTTGCTGCACCGCTTGCACCGCTCCTGCTGCACCGCTCCTGCTGCACCGCTCACCGCCCTGCATCCTACTGTACATAGAAAACATGTAATCCATAGACAAGAGAAGTGGAGACGTCAGTCCCCGTAGAAGGCGGACCACGGTCCACCGAGAGAGAAGTGAAGAGCAGGCGCTCGGCGGCGCCTGCCTTTTCCAATAAATATATAACCGTCCTGAACCGTCTTTTCGCCCTTTTTGAAGCCTGCCCGCCGGGCACCTATTCCATGACAAACACGTCCTCGTGTGCCTGCGCCTGCGCCTGGATCCGTTCCTTCTTGAACGCGCTGTTGGAGAACGAGCCGCCGTGGAGCTTGAACGACTCGTCGTCGAGAAGCGTGCTGAGGTTGGGCCGCACGAGAAGCGTCCCCAGCTGCGAGCGCGAGTCGCGCCGGAGAAGCTCCTGCGGCGTGAGGATGATGTCGCTCAACGACCCCGGCACGTAGTCCTCCTCGAAGACGGCCTGGTCGCCCGAGTGGCACGAGTCGTCGTCGTCGGCGATCGCCGACGAGTTGTGGTAGTAGTACGACGACGGCGACGACAAAAAGCCCGACGTCACCATCGGCGACAGCGACGACGCCAAGCGCGGGCCGAACGGGTGCTTGCCCAGCGAGGACGACGCGTTTTGCAGCGAGGGGGGCGACTGCAAGACGCCGGCGCCGCCGGCACTCCCGGCCGCGCTGCCGCCCAAGAGCGACAAGTCGACCGGCAGCGCGCCCGAGTACAGGCGGTAGCTCTGGCCCTGGGGCGGCGGGTGGCTCAACGGCGTCAGCGTCGTCAGCGTGTACGAGCTCGAGAACACGTTGTTCTGGCTGAGCAACGACGGCGGCTGGCTGGCGCTGCCGCCGCTGCCGAGGTTCATGTAGCTGACGACCAAGTTGTTGTGGGGCGACGTCGACACGTCGGCGGGCCCGGGCGCGGCGTGGGGGCCCGCGTTGTGGTAGAGGCTCCCGCCCGGCGCGCCAGGCCCGCCGGGGGTGCCCTGCGACGACCCCAGCGGGTGCCGCGGGCCCTTGCGCCCGTAGCCCACGCCGAGCAAGCCCTTGGAGTTGACCCGCGTGCCGTCCGGCAAGAAGTGCGCCAACGCACACTTCAAGCCAAACTTGCAATTGCCCTTCTGGAAGTACTTGCACGGGAGCTTGTCGGCGCCCAGGGTGGCATCCAAGTTGTGGGAGAACGGGCACGAGTTGCCGGCCTGGCAGATGCCCTGGCGGAAGAACTTGCACGGGACGTGGCTCAAGTTCTTCGAGCTGGCGGCGGCCGGCTGCCCGGCGCCGTTGACCACCGCGGTGGAGCCTGGGGGGCCGGTGTTGGGGGGTAGTTCGGCAGACACGGACGAGAAGTCGAAAACGTCGCTGCGGGGGTCCGACTGGTTGTGGCGGCGCGCGCGTTTCTCCGGCGAGAGCGTGGGCGGTTTTTTGATTGGCTTCGGTTCGGTGTTGACAATCATCGTGGGGAGAGGAAAATCTGGAGGGGTGATTTGAATCACCGTTTGGCTGATAAGAAATTGGTCAAACGACGTTAGTGGAGCTTATCTCGTTTGGTGACACAAAACGGACGCTCGCGCTGTTTTGACTCACTCCTGTGGACACGTCACGTGACTTGCGTCCGAGCGCCGCCTCTGTGGCTCAATTGTGGCATGTGGTTTCGCCTGAAACACGCGGGTGTGGCGGGAGCGGGCCCGCGGCAGCAATTGAGGAGCGGGACGAGAACAAAGCATGCGGCTGGCGGGAGACATGGCAGACGAACAAGGACGTGGAACAAGGGCGATTGTTCGCCGCCTAAGCCTGGAAAACGCGCCGGCGCTTTTTTTCGGGGGAAGCACTCGCTAGGGGTTGGGGGAGTTGCCACGCCAGCGGGCGCTTCGCAGGGAGAGCTCTCGCTGGGATAAAATTTCCGGGGGAGTGTTTCCGTGAGTGTAGGGGAGGGCCAGGCGCGAGCTCTCGCTAGCGAGGAAGGCGATACAATAGCGCCCTCTGCGTGGTGCCTTCTCCGTGGTGCCTTCTCCGTGGTGCCTTCTCCGTGGCGCCCTCTCCGTGGCGCCCTCTTCGTAGTTCTGGGCACACCTCAAGAGTCGCCACTACATCCGGAACGCCGCTGCCAAGTCCGCACGTTCCCCAAGTCGCCTCCTACAATGCTCTGTTTCTTCTTTTCTTAACAATATGCTACATATTCCCAACCTAACGACGGTCATTCGAACCGATACCTCTCTTACCAGAGAACAAATGCTTGGGTAAGGCGGCAGTGGCGTGACGATCACCCTCACCTTGTCTGGCCATTCTGTTTCTGTCTCTTCTTTGCACCTTATGCAATCTCTCGGCCTGGGATCTCAAGGCCCCATCGGCAACACCGTCGTAGAGACGATCGGTCTGGTTGACTGGCGCCTTTCTCTTGTTGATCTTGGCGGTCTGGATGCCCTGGTTCTTCTTCAAAATGTCGACTCCCGACAACTCCTTCTCGCTGCCCGACACTCTGCCGGCCTTCTGTCTCAAGGCGTCGGTGTCGTGGCCCAACGAGTACATGTGTTTCTCCATGTCGTTGAACGACTTCTTGATCTGGTCTCTTGGCATGAGCGCCTTGTTCTTCAACGACTTTCTGTAGCGGGCCTCGACAATCATCTTCTTTTGCTTGTCTCTGATCCACTGGGCCTTTTCTCTAATGTCTTCGGTCTCGTCGTCCTCAACGTCCGAGTCGGAGTCGTAGAACCCTTCGGCCTCCAATCTCTCTTCCTCGTCCTCCAAGGCCTGCAACTTGGCAGCAATGTCCGGGTCCAAGAAGTCGTACACGTTCTTTCCGTCCAACACTTCTGGCATGATGTCGTTCTTCCAGTCGTCGTTCTCCAACAAGTACTTGTCCTTCAAGTTGATGTTGAACACTCCGGCACCGCCGTTTTCGGCCTCGATATCTCTGGCCAACATTCTTCTGTTGGGGTCGTTGGCGTCGTACTTGCCAACGTTCTTGGCGCCCTCTGGAATGAACGCGGATCTGTCGACGTCGTCTCTCGATTGTGGTCTGGCGACGTGGATCTTGTTCAACACATTGTTGACACGGGCAGTGCCCTTCAACTTCTGTTCGATTCTGGCAGTCAACAACTTCTCACAGGCGTGGTTTCTGACCTGCATCACGTTCTCTTCCTCGTGGCACGAGGCGTGCATCACCTCGACACCGGGAACGGTGGTCAAGGTCTTCAACAAGTCCTGCTTTTCTTGGTCCAAGTCCTCGGCCTTGATGATGTCGGTCTTGTTCATGACGACCATGACCGACTTGTTGGCAAACAATGGCTTGATGGAGTGGAACAACTTGACCTGGGCCTCGATGGTGAACCCACACTGCTCGGACAAGTCCATAAAGTACAACACACACGATCTCAAGTGCGCGATGGCGTAGATCGACTGCATTTCGATGTTGTTCATCTCTTCGGTGGGTCTGTCTAAGATACCGGGGGTGTCAATGGCCTGGAAACGCAAGTACTTGTAGTCGAAATGACCAACGTACAACGACTTGGTGGTAAAGGCGTATGGCTGGACCTCGACGTCGGCCTTGGTGATGCACTTCAAGAAGGACGACTTTCCGACGTTGGGGTACCCGCAGATCAACAACGTTCTGGTGTTGGGGTCAATGCTGGGCAAACGGCCCAAGTGCTGTCTCACCTGTTCAAGATACACAAAGGCGTCCTTCAACTTCTTGGTGATGGTGGCCATTCTACCCAACGCAGCACGCTTCAACTGCTTACATTGGTACAACGACTGGCCAAACTTCAACAATCTGACGTAATCTCTCGAGACCTGTTCGATCAACGTCTTGGCTCTCGACACGGCGGCTAACGAGACCTTGTAGTGGTTCTTTTCGTACAAGGTGTCCATCAAGTCTCTGTGGAACGGATGGACGTCGTTGATGTTGGGGAACCCGCTGATCATGTCGTTGAGCTTTTCAGCAAACCCGTCCGACGTGAACTTGACCTTTCTCATGTAGAAGGCACGAATACGGGAGATCTTGAACCCCGGTCTGATCACAGTGGGGGTCTTTCTCTGCGTTCTGTTGAGAACGATGTCCAACATGTCGTTGGCGGTAGGCACCGTTGGGATATCCTTCCAGGTAAGTTGCATGGCGGATAGTTTGGGTGGCTAAGAAAGGTGAGCTTGTGGGTAATTTGTAGAAATTGATCGATGCTCTGCTCAGTGTGATATTTTTTTTTGTGTCACCTTTTAGCTCATCTGCAAAGTGTGTGCGGCGACCAGATGGGGCGAAAAAGAAAGATACGCAAACGATAGCGCGAGCGGCCGGGCGCCAGACGCTGGGAGCGCACGCAACAGGCTCCCAGGCGCGGCGCAACAAGCTCCCAAGCGCTGCGCAACAAGAATCACCCAAGCGCTGCGCTACTAGCATCTCCGAAGCGCTACGCAATTAGCGTCTCTCAATTTGCATGCTCCCCTGCTCGGCACGACCGCACCTTCCTCTTGCGGATCAACAATCTCAACCTCTACAAAACTACTGCGCGCTACGCACCTACGACGCTCACGCAAGCGTACGCCACGCCTGCGCTCTTCTACTTGCTTCACCGTTCATTCACTACTCATTATAATGGTAGACCAAGTAGTTTGGCAAGCCAAAGACCTCGTAGCCCAACCGCTTGGCCATCTTGGCGAACCCCTCGGTCTCGATCAAGTGGTAGAACGGAAACGACGGAAACATGGCCCCGTCACGATGCACCTCGGCCTTGACCATCACCGCGCCGCCGCCAACCCCGTCCAACGCCATTTCCGTGGACACGTCGCCGTTGGCGTTGTAGAAGTGCGCCATCAACGGTCTGTACGTGGCCATCTCGGCGTAGCCTTCCACCACGATCTCGTCCTCGGGCAAGCTGTTGGCAATCAGAAGTCCTTCCTCGGACTCGACCCAGTTGTTGAAATCGTAGGGCCGGATCGCCTGCTGCTTGGTGGCGCTGTCCTCGTACCGCTGGTACACGTTGGCCGAGATCACGGGCTTGTCGTGCGCCGTCAAGTCCTGGATCAAGTCGGCCGGCGTTTCTATAATGTCGGCGTCCAACCACAAGACCCACGAGTGGGAGGACGACAAGGCCGTGAACACCAACGAGTTGCGCGCCAACGCCATCATCGAGCGGCGCTTCTTCTGGACGCTCAACGCGTGGCGGTCCTGTTCGGCCTGGCTGTCCAACGAGTTCGAGTCCTGTCTCAAAATGACAACCTTCTTGAACTTGAGTTTGTTGCCGGCCAGCGCCGCCTTGATTTCCGCCTCCAACTTCTTCAACGCAACGTCGCCGTCCGCGTTCCGGGGCAAAATGAACCCGAGCGTGATCAACGAGTGGTCGTACGTCAACTTGTTGATGTTGGCCCAGTACTCAGGAAGGAACTTGGACATGGGCGTCAAAAGCAAAACCTCCTCCTTGTTGGCCAACGACTGTGCGGACGTGGTGAGTTTGTTCAAGTCATAATGACTGATGTGGTTCTGGGGGAGGTTCTGGAGAATCACAGAGTCCCGGTTCTTTGCAAACCAGCCTCGGGAGATTTTCCGGTAGCTGTACTTGGGACTCGACTTTTTGGCTGACGATGACGACGAGAAGAAGAACAAGTAGATGATGAGGACAAGCGATAACGGGCCAATTACCGCCGCCGGTTTCCTTCGTATGGTACGCAACAACGACGCCTTCAGAAATACCATCGTTGATGAATGAAGCTGATGTTGAAATGTTGATACACTTTTGATTCCGTGTTTGTTTGACAAGGTGCGGGTCGTGCGCCCACCACTTCCAGACGCCCTGAACGCAATGTTGTGCAGCCAGCGGTGGTGGGTGCTTGCATCGAGAGGTCGACTCGGATCAATTGCCGTGCTAACAGGAACCACGTGTGGGCGGGGACTTGTGGTCAACCCTTCGCTTCCGGGCCACATATCCACAATCGTCGATGTCCACAGCACACGATTCTTGAGCGACAGGTGCCTGCGCTTTGCGCAAAAACTTTAAAATCCCCCACACGCAACATTGTCCAATCGGGACCTACAATTGAGACACTACAATCAAGAGATCGATTTCCATCCATCAAGAAAAATACATTATCGCTTATCCGCTTATTTGAAGACCTTACCGTCGGCAATTTCCTTCTTTTCACCGTTGACGATGACTGGTTCGTCCCAAGCCAACATGTTGTTGACGAACTTTTGGGTTTCCTCGGAAGAACCGTCCAACTTGGTGAATTCGTAGGATTCCCAGTCTGGAGCAACATCGAAGGCTGGAACGTGGTCTTGACCTCTGACCAAGAAGAAACCGGTGATACCGTTGTTGTTGTTTTCACCGTAGACAACCATGGCACCGAACATGTACTTGATAGAAGCAGACAATCTGGCGAAGAAACCACCAACCAAGTTGTTGGACATGAAAGTCAAGGTCAATTCGTCGTTGTACTTGTAGTCAACCTTCCACAAAGACCATTCTTCGGCATCGTATTGGTTCTTCCAGAACCATGGGATGGCGACTTCTCTGGTTTCCTGGTTAGAGTATTGTCTCTTCCATTCGTCAATAGGAGCCTTTGGCTTACCTAAGGCTTCCAATGGGTGCTTTGGCTTAGGGGCTGGAGCAGCTGGGGCTTCTTCAGCTTCAGCTGGAGCAGCCTTCTTGGCAGCAGGAGCAGCTTCCTTCTTTGGTTGTTGCTTCTTTTCCTTCTTGGCTGGGGTGAATTCGACGGGCTTGTCAATGAACTTGAACTCGCCGAGAACGTCCTTGACAATCTTGGTGGAAGTGACGGTCTTGAACCATCTGGTGACGTTAGGGTTTTGCTTTCTCCATTCGGAACCGAACAAGTGTTCGAAACCTCTGATGAAGGTGGAAGCAGCAAAGATGTCAGCCAAAGACAATCTTTCGCCAACCAAGTAGGTGTAGTTGGCCAATCTGGCTTCGAAGACAGCGACAACCTTGGCAAGGTATTGCAAGGCTTCGTCGACGCTCTTCTTGTTGTAAGGCACAGCACCAGTCAATGGTTGGAAGGCCTTGGCAACGTTAGGCAAGACTTCGGAGTTACCGAAAGAAGCCCACTTCAAGACTTCAGCGTACTCCTTGGCGTTCTTGCCCAACAACTTAGACTTAGGGTCGGCCAAGTTGATCACTATATTGGTTAGTAACAGGCACGGTGCATTCTGATGTGTTCAGCGCAATTCTCTTGTTGCTTCAGATGTAAAGGTCTCGACATAGTTTATTAAGACAGGGATAACTGTATAATTTTGAAAAAGGTTTCTCATCACTGTAAGGAACGCAGCTGAACAATCGGGATCGCAAAAATACATACAGTAAACGGAAATGGCAATGACTTCGTGCAACTTGAATCCCTTTGGTCCAGCAAAAGTTGGAATCTTGCCCAATGGGAAAGCCTTGGTGAAGGCAGCACCTTCGGGTTGAGCGACGGTGATGTCCAAGTCGAAGTGCTTGATGAGCACCTTGGGGGTCAATCCTCTGACCCTGGAGTTGGCGTATAAAGTACCTTGAGACATGTTTGATGTGTAAGAAGACTGTGGTGAACAAGTTGGACTTGAGTGGTCGTAATTTATGTACGGAGTGTCCGAAAAATTTTCTTGTCCGGGTAATGCTGCTGGGGCCTACGAAAAAAGTAAACAGGTCTGCGCGCAGCGCTCGGGGAGCGCTCGGAGAGGCGTCCCCTCCTTGTTACGTAATCAGTTACACAAAAGTGGCGTCGCGCTCGACTCCCACACCTCGCCAATGAGAAAGGCACCGCTGAGTACCTGCTTTGATCGAAAAAGATTTTTACGGGCGGGGCCGTTCGGCTAGCGGTCCGCAGAAGAATAGTGGGCGCCACAGCGGTTGTGTTTACAAACACCGGAGTAGGCAAAACGTTCATGCATAATGCACGATTTCCGGCGGCACACATGATGTGCGTTTTGCATGATCGGGGCCGGTGCACCACCAGCTGGTTCATGGCGGCGCATACGAAGGCCAGTGCACCAGGGGTGAGTCAGCGACGTATGTGTCTGCATGGGGAAGGAGGTCAGACTTTGACATGGAAGCCCGACAAGCCTTGATTGAGGCAACGCTTTCTTCAACGGTTTTTTTGCGAATAATAGTCCCGTTGCTGGTGCTGCAGAATTCTGATGCAAATATGTTTGTTTTTTCCAATATTTGGCTACTGCAAAAGGTCCTGCCCAACTGCGTGGATCTGAGCAGTCGGAACTGCACGATCGCTCAGTCGCACAGTTGGTAAAACTTTACCCTTTATTCAACACCAGGCACGCTTGGCCCGTCGTGCTCTTGCGAGCACTGCTCGCTGGTACGTTTTTGTCTGTCTGCTTGATGAACCCACCCCTCCTGAAGCTTAATTTTTAGACGATAATGCATCTGACTAGCCAATTTAATCTCGACGGAGACTTCACGTGAATGACACAGATTAGTCCCAATACCTTTATCATGCTTAAAATTATCGCTCTTTCAGAACCAACTGGGATATATTTTTTGCATTTTAGACTGCCATTAGCACCGTAATATTTTCGATTAATTAATAATTATCCCGGAAATGATACCAGATTTGGCGGATATTTTGCCACTGACCATGTTCAATCGTGCCAGCTACGGGCGGGGTCAGGATAAAAGCATGGGAAACACCGGGAATACGGCACTTTCAACCGTCAAGCCCGGCAAGCACCGAATGATCGGGTATCTGAGGGCCACAGCTACACAATAACCATGTCGGATTAACTTCTCAGCGAAAAGATGTCTCGTTTCATAAATCATAGTAGAAACCCCCTGTGTGGGGACTAAAAAGGTCACTCAAAAGCTTACACAATCAAACCTTGGGATTTATTGTTATCTTTGCTAATCTTCTCTTTATTCTATTTTCTACCCACTACGTATCTGTGACCAAGTAACTTTTAATTACAAGAAATTGCAGATGCTGAGATTCCTTTTGAAAAGTGGAGATTTTAACGTAATCCTGTGAAAAAACGAATATTTTCATCTACAGGCCAAAATGCCACGGTTCTGCGCTAGAAGGCGACCCCCGACTCTTGGAACTTCCGTTTCCCAGTTTCAAAGTCATAATCTTCGTTCGTAATATTCGTTATCACCCAATTGAAATCTCTTTTCCAGCACTGTTTTATGATATCCTCCACGATAGACTCTTCGATTATCTGGAAAACGTTCTCGATCTTGAAATTGGAATCTGCAATTGCTTTCCCCGATTCCAAATTCAAAAGCTTGCGAGTGTATTCTCGTATCAACTTTATTGCAATGCCTCTTTCATTGGGCAACACTACCTGCGGATTTGTGTGCTCTGCAGATTCTTCCACATAGAAGAAGGTCTCGTCATTGTAAATGAAGTTATAATCGACATTGATCAACTCATTCAGAGGGTAGGCGATTAAGTAATCAAGTTTAATCAAATACCAGACGTATTCTCTCAATTTCGAGGCATCACTTTTACTATTTGGCGTGTCAACGCGAACGCTTTTGGCTTGGGGAATGTCAAAGCTTTTGAAGGAATGATTCAAGTGGGAAATCTCAAAGTCGGTGAGTTGCAAAAAGCTGGATAGTACAATTTGATTGCCTACTTCAGGCAAGTATGTCGAGAACTGCTCCGAAGTTTGGGTCGAGCTTGGCTGCGAAAAATCTCCTGGTTTCTCATATGCAATCTCTTCACTGAGCATTTCATCCTTTGCATCTAGGAGCAGTTGCTTTGAGTCTTGCTTCATGCTGTCTTCCGATCCTCTTCCCACTGGTCGCGCAAAGGGGTTGAAATTTATATCGTTGATACTCGTGGACGGGGCTGTTTCCTCCGAATGCACGAATTTGAACTTCTTCGATATTATGTATTTTAGGATGATGATGGAATGGACTGAATTCGTCATTATTATTGATGGAGGCTTATTGGAATTCATAAGGCCCTCCAATTTGTACAAGATCTTCTTGAATATTTTGACCTGGTTATTTAACAACACCTTTGTGAATGAACTACAATGGTCCTCACTTTTCAAGTATACTCCAAGCAATATCAATGTGATACTGATTAGGAGGTCTTCTGACTCTTTGATATGCTCTTGTTGTTTCAATGGAATGGTTCTCAAATTGCACCACTTTTGGAGCTGACGCTCGAGTAGGCGAGTAATGTTTATATTGGTGTATTTCGAACAGCTCAACAAACAGTCGATTAAGAACGTTTCATTATCTTCCGAATCAGTGACTTCTCGCAAACAATATGATGGTACGGTCGATTTCCAGATATTCAATTCGTTGAACAAATCAAGCACAAAGTAGTACTTCTCTTCTTCTATTAATTTCACGTACGCCAACACATCCACATTCTCTGGGTAGTCCACCAATTCCACAGTCTTGAAGAATTGGTGGTCATCGTTGTATCCAGTCGTGACACCAGGTGTCGCAGATATATTGTAGTGGCTGGTGATAAAATGCTGTAGTATTGAGGCTGAAGTCATTCCTGGATCGAAGGAGGATACTTGTTGCAGAGTGCCGGATGCTGAGTGAGGTTGTCTAATTTGAGACAGTGCGTTGAGTTGTTGGTTCAAGTCTCGGTGCTGTTGTTGTGACTGGAGTTGATCTAATTCACTGGTAGACTCCTGGGCATTGGCGAGATC
This sequence comes from Suhomyces caryicola, assembly GCA_030568635.1. Classification (NCBI taxonomy): domain Eukaryota; kingdom Fungi; phylum Ascomycota; class Pichiomycetes; order Serinales; family Debaryomycetaceae; genus Suhomyces; species Suhomyces caryicola. The sequence goes on along the minus strand of JAJMGG010000025.1, from coordinate 60,070 downwards.
TCGTTGCGGTAAGGTGGAACTTGATATTTGTGGGGATGCTTGTGATTGAGATTGGGAGTACAAAGAGCCCGAGGTCTTGTTTATGTAGTAGCTGTCGTTGAGAAGCAAGTTGGTAATGTCGTAGTTCTCGTGTATGGAATGGTCCTCGATGTGCGTTCTCTCGTCTTGCTTCGGTGGCAATATGGATAACGAGTTGGGCAAGTCTTCTGTTTCTGCGTCGTTGTAGTTGGGTTGAGTGGTGGAATTTACTAATGCCGTGGTTGAGTCTGGGACATTGGGGTTTAATGGTAGAGAGCACATGCGATCACGAGCATATTGAACGTCCGATTCGACCAAATCCTCGGGATCATGAAGGTGCAAATAGGGCTCGTATAGTCTTTTCCCATTCTTGTATAATGATGCTATCGTGATCGATTGGTCTAATAATTTGAATTCAGTATCTGCAGAATCAGAACTAGAAGCTCCAGAAGTACGGGGATTGCTTTCTTCCGGATTGTAGATGGTATATTGTGTGAAATTTAGACGAACCCCTCTGTAACATTTTCGCTTTGATTTGATGCAATTCCTACAAACTGGTTGCTGTTCATCGCATTTCATATGCCTGTCACGACAAGTTAAACATCCTGATCTAGTTCTAATTCTTTTGATAGTCGGATCCAATCGCTTTTTCACCATTCTCTGGTAGCTTGTTGCGTGAAATTTCGAATTTCTTGCTTGTTGGTGGCTTGTTGTATTGCCCTAGTGGATGGCCACCTCCTAATCGATCAGTTGGTGTGTGTACTCAATTGCAGATGTGGTTGGAGACTAGTTTGCTGCGGCCGTGACTAATGTGAGCAGGTTTGGGTGGGAGAATCGCAATGTAGCTCGGTGGAGTACGGAATGTGTCACTATCAGTTTGTCTCGGTAGTTCGGTATCGTGTAAATCCCTTAATAGCAAAGTTGGGTTATTCTTTGATGACTTTCGTTTGATATTTTCAGTGACACGTCGGAATTCGGCTCAAAATTGTGATTTGGACAAGTTGTTTACTTCAAACTAAGGTAACAGTATAAAGAATTGAACAGGATCAGTATCAACAAAAACCAAAGTAAAAACAACTCAAGAACATGAACGAGCTAGCAGGAATCAGGATACTATCGAGAGGGGGTGAAGATGACTATAAAATTGGGATGTTTCAAAATAGGGAATCAATTGTATATATATCTTAAAAATTACTAGTTCAAGTATGGCTAAAGTAGCTTTCTCATCCTTTTTTTTTTTTCTTTTTGAACTGTTGGTGTCTTCCCCAAGAATCAGATTAAACTGGTTGGTAGAAGTCCATAAAGCAAGGTGGATAATGTCACAAATACAAAATTTATCTAAAATAAAATTTAATCCATACGATTACAAAAAAATAAACCACCACGTATTTTGGAACACAAAAGTATACCACAACATACTTGCGTAAAAAATTAATTCTAAATCCGAAATAGGCTATAAGCATTGTATATCTTGATTTGAAACGCAGAAGAGAAAATACTAGCCTTCGAAGAGGTATGTTCTGGAAATAAAAAAAAACTTTCAAAAGAAATTTATCTAGTACCTCTTTATCGCATTAGAAGCATTAAGATGCTTTGATTTTCAGTAGAGAATATTCCAAACTTACTTGTCACAAAATTGTGTTGTGAAAGCCTGAACTATCTTGCTTGTGAAAATGATCTGGTAAGAGCATAGAGAATTGCGGCAGGTGGTCCTACTTCTAGATCACGTCGGTCTTGACTCTTTCCGAGAAAATATAGTGAATGGCAGAGTCAACATGACAACAAATTCAACGGGTAAGTGGTAGCCTTCAGTGCGTTACCTAGGCCTACATTCTCAATAGTTGTCACAAGCGAAGAGTATTAAAGTTGAATTGTGCAGTGCTGGTGCATCATGCGTGAGCCTCGAGTTTGTGAAAGTAATCCGATGTTCCTCAAGAAGGGCGATTGGATTTACCGAGCGTGAATGTTAATATCACCATCTATATTGGGAGCTATATGATGGGCAGCCGGTGTTGTATTAGATCTAGGGATAACTCATTGACTCAAATGGATCTTATTTTCCATACAAAAGTATCGTAAAAGATTTGTTTAGACAGGCAAGCGTTAACTAATAATTGATGTGTATCATAACTCGAAGTCAGAGGCAAGGCACGAACAGAGAACATCACGGCAGTCTACAAATCTGGAGATAATTCACCAGCGAAGAATATTTGGTAAAAACTGCATCACTTTAATGCGACCAAATACCTGCCTCTGAGTTGCATTAGCGCTTCTTCAGGTTCTATAAATGATAAGGCACCAAGCATACAGCTCGGCCCGTTCCTCGCCATGCATAATCGAGAATGGAGCATGTCCCACTAGCCTGAAGTTGAAAGATCAGTAGTAGCCTCTCCACCCCACCAATATTAAGCTACTGGAAAACTTTTTCCAAGCATATTGAGCCTAAAACAGCCCATTGAATGTCACAGGTTGTTAGCCAGATTGTAGTTTTCGGTAATATTCATCGGTTATATACTCTTAACGAGAGCGAATTTTTACACCACCTTGTTTATGTCTTTCTACTTAAAGAAATGGCAGCGGTTTTCGAAAGTGATTGGAAATATGTACATAAAATACATATGTTGAAAAGGGTGAGCATATTTTGTATGTATCGATGCTGAATAATATATTTTGAAAACCGTTAGAGAAAAGCAATTCCTTACTCCGGGTGGCTTCTTAATTTTGCAACTATAAACCATCACACAAAAAAATATCGTACAAATTAACCCTGTGAATCTTTTACACTTGTTGTTGGAGCATAAGCCAAAATGCTTCAACCAGCCTTATTGATAGAGCAGCCTTTATGAAATCTAAAGTTTGCAATCTAAGTTGGTAGGATCTTTAATTATCAGAGTCCTAAGAAAATATGAGAGCAGCTGTTACCATCTCAATGCCCGTGGTAACATTACCAATTATAAATACCGTGCTTGAGACCGTGATAAAGTTTCAAAAATCACGAGAAATGAAGATTCACTCACTCACTTTCGTTTGAAATCCACAAAAATAGGAGATAAATTTAAACATATAGTTACGATTGTCAACTATAACCGACGAAGGAGCGCTATCGTTGAAGAAACAAAAACCGCTGTTCTATCCAGAAAAAAAAAAAAGAATTTGCGATTGTTCCCGGGTCTTGTAAACACACGTCATATGGAGTGGTATTTACAGGATATCCATACCTAACTTTAGATGTAGCGTGCCGTTGGACATGTCCGAAGTGGGCTATAAGTGGCAAATGCGCTTTTGTCTTACAGTGCCTTACAAATTCGTGGCACAAGCATTATCATCGATTGCTATAACTACCGGTCGAGCAAACCTTGTTAACGACGCCTGCCAAATGTGGTAACACTTCCGGAGGTAAAGTAAAAATACAACTATCGAGTTGCCACGAAAACTCTGTAAGTCGATAACTTTGTGTTCTGAAACAGTTTCGTTTGGTTCCCAAATTTTGAAGTGTCAAAAGCCTAATCCCCATAAAGTTTATATAAGTGGCTAGTAGTCGTGAATTAAAGTTGCATATGCCGAACAATTGACCAATGGCCAAAATTCTACTACTTCAGGGCAGTACTATTGCAAAAATAGGCAGTACGAGGTGCGATCGTCCGGCAACATAAAAGCCCATGCCGCCGTGCCTCCGAGTATTGCGCCAGAGGATGTGTCAGTGTGTCGCCGACGGAGAGAGAAGCAGTGGAAATAAATCCGGCCGCAGAAACATTTTGTTTCAAAACGGTTATGATCAGAGCAAACTTGTTTATGCTTTTACGTTCTTTGGATCCAACATTCTTGCCTCAAATGATGCCAGCTACATCACCCCAGTGGAAAGTTTGATCGGTTCGAAAACAATAACCCCTCTGGTTCCGCGACATACTGTTGATCACGATGCATAATGCAGGTGCATATTGATGACTATTATTCGCTCGCCCGATCCTCTGAAGTTTGAAATGGGCGTATCGGTGATCACGCTAATGATAATTGACGGCCAGGACGTGTTGCCGCTCAGCGCCTGACCTGCTGGGGCTGGTGAGATACCTTTCTACGCGTCGATGGAACCTAGTAGCCGGTCGAATGCAACGTAACTAGTCGATACCAAGCCTTTCATTGTCGCGGCAACATAAAACTGAGTCATATTGGAGTACACATAATTAAATTCTTTGGTTAAAATATTTATCTTCGAAGTTGCAAGTGTTAAATGGACACAATTAAAGTAGACAAACTATATTATTTGTTGCAAGGATGCAGATTACTTTCGCCGCGACGGAAGTCCGGGCGCGATATCCGGGTTCGAGAACCAGGGCCAAACATCCAAGGCATACAAAAAAAATGCAGATACAGCAGTAGCCAGTTTGGACTTATGTTGAAAATTTCACCATGAAAACTGGATTGTACAGCCCGTGGATGAGATCTTCTACAGTCGTAAATTCAATACGATTCAAGCTGAATTTCGGGCGTAGAAGTGGCATGATGTCCCCGCCAGCGCCAATACAAGGTCCAAGCGAACAAGATTTCCTTCTTGATTTACCTCGGACGTACCCAAATCGTATTCAAGAATGACTCTGAACTCTAAAAAGGATAAGGCTAAAGCTTATGATCCATCCACTCCAAAGGCTGCACCACTATTTCACAAGCGAGAGAGGCGAGAAGGTTCGTAACACTCAATGCAAGCAAAGTGAACAGAGAACGAAGTTCTATTTTTAATAATAAGAGATTAACTCCGTTCGAATGTGGAGAATCTTTCAAGGTACCACTTTGCTTTCGACAATAATTCGGGTACCTGAGATCGACGAAGGAGCTGGTTATGTATTATTTTTGACGGCCCACTGCGAGCTTGCTCACTTTCAAGCTAAGATTGCTAACATGGAATCCAACGAAATGTTGAGCGGAATTGCAATGCACAGCTTTGGTGAATGAAGTCCGTGAGTTCTTTTCCCCGCCTACAAGATCCAGGCACGGAGTGCATTAGAAGGTTTGCGGGGGCGGGGAAAAATACGGCTACACTCAATGAATGAAGTTTCGGACACACAATAAGTTCGAACAGGCATGGGATTCCGTGATACATCCAGGATTTATTCACGTCGATAAGATTTGAAAAGATAACAGAAATCACAAGACCGCGAGAAAACAGGGCATTCAGACTTCCAAGATTCACTTTTTTATTCTTTCAAGGCGTGAAATTGATATTGCATAGAACCATGCATTATTAGCCCGAGAAGCCTCTCGACAACTGTTTCACAAGAATCTGAAATGATGCCACATAAGTTATGGGCCACGGCACTTTTCGCTAATTCAAAACGAGTCTAACGGCGAACCTTCGGGGGTTTAGTTCACCGAAATCGATAACCAGAAGCCACTTGACTGAAATACTAGCTGTGATGAAGCTTTATTGAAGAGAAGAAGGAGATATGAGAGAGATGTGTACTTGGCAGCTCTACTCTCTTCGATACAAGGCTGAGTTCGCTCGTCGAGAATTTGACAAGATTGGCACAATCTCGCTGGTTATGAAGCGAAGGTGGAATTTAGATCTGACATTGGTCTATTTTTGAGCTTCAAGCTGTTCGATGGATTTTACGACAAAGTCTTTTCGCAACACGAGGCATTCCAGCTAGGGATGGAAGCACTGGTTTCGACGGCGTTTCGCCTCCAGCTCGAACTCTTGCGGGCCACTCAGATAGCAGTACTGGGACCGGGGAGACGCAGCAGCAAGCTTGAGAGCAAAATTGCGTTCTTGCTAGTTGCAAAATCGGCTTCTGTAGCCTGTACACAGACAGGCAATGTATGCGAAAGCGGAACACGGATTTCTCGGACCGCCGAAGAGACACAAACCGGCCCGTGGTCAGTATGGGGTGCTACGGCCCAAACACGCTTCCATTGGAACCCCCACCCACTACATTCAATTTGACAGGTTTTTACGAAGTGCATATTCAGCGTCATAAAGGGTTTTTTTTCCCAGCCCGAGTGGTGGCAAGACGAGTAAGGTTTTTAATCGAAGCCACTGCAGGGACTGTTTACGCAAGCGACGAGAACCCCCGCTAAGCCAAGACCGCACGGCTTTGAGTGCAAACAAACTATTTAGTTTCGACGTACGCCTGTCCTCGATAAAATACCTCAATCTGAATAGAGTAGGTATGGCGAGAAAAACAGCCAGAAAGCACAGGAACTCTAACCTTAAAGTTGGGTATCTCCGCTGAGGCTTACTCGCTCCCAAACTGTCTTTTCGAAACCAGAGTCGGCGTAGCGGGATGGTCTGGAGTCGATGGCGAATTACGCTCGTGCTCATTCTAACAATATTGCGATTTTGAACCCCATGCGCATATTTCGTGAACAGAAAAACTGAAAGGGGTTGAGCTGGATGGGACGATGTAACTGGCAAGTAATGTAATTACTGACATGCTCGTGTACGTTTATGCATTCTGAGCTCGGCTGCTTCCACTGCCCGTCTGTTTCCTGTCGCAGTCCGGTCGTCAGGTAGCACAGCTCGAGCGCGAGACGCCTATTTTTCAGGGTCACACTTCTTTGGCCGTAGCTATCTTGTGTCTGATAAGATTTGCATCCCACGCTATCTTGCACTTGACCTCTTTATACTTTGTCAATTAGGTCAGCACAGCACCCTGATTTCGGCACCTGATTTTTTTCTACCTCTCCGCTGTTGACTCTCTCCCCCAGCACCAGTAGCGCCAAGATCCCCCTCGCAATCGCCCATCGCTTTCGCCAGCACCGTCGACCCGCAATCCCATAGTCGTCACCCCTGCTCCCCCCACCAGATCGGCCCCCGATCTCGCACCAGAGAGCCATGACTGCTCCCGACTCAAAAGCTCCTGCCTTTGACTACAATAAACAGGCTGCTCCCTTCATACCAGACAGGAGCACCGATCCGCAGCACTCGTCCGGCCTCTATCCGGCGGCCGGCTCTGTTCATCCACTGCACTATTCCCAGGCCCCGGGCCACCCCTTTTATGCCAGCCTGACCTATAACACCCCCTTGGGTGTACACGCTCCTTCTCTCGTCCCCACGGGCCCCGCCAGCCACGAGTACCACCAGCCCACACACCCCGGCTGGATCAAGGTGACCTCGTTGCCGGAGTCGATCACCGAGTCGGCATTCGCGGAGTTGATCGACTCCATACAAGTGTCGCTCGACAGCCCCGACGCACTGTACTCGATCACCAAGTTCGTCAGCTCGCCCGACCACCGGTTTGCCGTGATCGAGGCCCCCAACTGGAACTTCTGCTTGAGCTTGCTCGAGTCGCTCAATGGCTACGAATGGTTGGACTCCATCTTGGACGCCAAGCTCGTCGACAAGTCCCACCAGTTCTTCACCCCTTACGTCTCGCCCTCGGCGTACAGAGGCTTGGACGACGTCCCGCCCAACTTGCCTCTCGGCGCCGGCGGCCACGTTCCCATCTTGCCTGGCCCGCACGCGCCGCCCAGACCGCCGCCTCCCCCGCCCGCATACGAGTACCAAACGTATCCCTACCCTGCATACTTCCCGCCCTACCCCATGGGCAATCTGGCGGTGCCCCCGCGGTTCTTGTCGAGACGGTCGTCGTCCAACAAGTCGCTAGAGTCCAAGTACGACTCGCGCAGCGGCAGCATCACCAACCCCAACAGCCACAAGACGTCGGTGTCGTCTGTGTCGTCGCTTGGCTCGTCCGGGATCAACTCCGGCTCGGCGGCGGCCGGCGCCGTCAAGCACCCCGTGCCCCCCTTCATCATGAACATGGTCAACAGCAACAAGGGCGCGGCGCACGAGGACCCGCAGGGCTCGCCGGCGCCGCGGTCGCCCGGGCCCGAGGCGCTCGCCGAGACCAGCGAGCCCGACGACGCCGGCCAGGTCAACCCCTGCAAGCTCTTTGTGGGGAACGTGCCGTACTCGTCGACCTGGGGCTCGTTGAAGAACTTCTTGGTGTCCAAGTCCAAGGAGTTGGACCCCGGCAGCGAGGTGAACATTCTCCGGGTCGAGATTCCCATCCAGGCTGCGCCCACGGGCAGCCTCAACGGGCGCGAGCGGGCGGCGGGCAGCGACCTAGGCGAGGTGGTGTTCAACGGGGTGCCGTACTTCGAGCCGCTCCCGCCGCCGCCGCCGGTTCTCAAGAGCCGCGGGTTCGCCATCGTGTCCACCAAGGACAAGGAGTCGTCGGACAAGTTGATCGAGTTGTTCGACAACATGGAGTTCGAGGGCCGGTCGTTGACGGTGCGGTACGACCGGTTCCCCGACTACAACAACTACGTGGTGCAGCGGATGTCGCCGACGAGCGAGATGAGCCTGATCGCGCGGCCGGCGTTCCGCTACAACAAGACCAGCCGCAGCAACAGCTACCACGGCACGTCGGTCATCAACTACCTAGCATTCGAACGCAACCTGCTCCAGCAGAAGTTCTACTACGGCGGCAACGGCGGCAGCGTGCACCCCAGCAACGGGTACCTCATGTACCCGTACCACACGCCGCCGCCGGGCAGCTTCATCAACCAGCACGGGCCCGTGAGCATGCCGCAGGCGCCGCTGGCGTTCCACAGCTACCTGATGGCGTCGCCCGGGGGCCGGTCGCGCAGCGAGGGCCAGGCCGCGTTCGCGGGCCCCGCGGGCGACCTCTCGGGAGCCCGCACCGGCTCGGAAGCAACGCTAGGCGACTCTCCGGCGGCGCCCGGCACCAGAGCCCCCGCCGAGCCGCTCGTCACGGTTGCCGCGGCACCAGGCCCGGAGCACTTGCGAGAGGACCTCGACGACAAGGCCCAGTTCCAGGAAAAGCAGCGCGAGCTCGACGAGGACCAGCGAGCCCGGGAGTTGGTCAACTCGTTTGGGGCCCTCGGCTTGCAGCTGTAGACCGCGAGCGGCCACAATGCCCTGGCTACGCAGCGGTGGCTAAATCGCAGCTGGCGCCACGCACAGCACTGGCAGCGCCAGCACGCCCACGCCAGCACGCACTAGCACCACAACAGCACCGCGCCCCAGCACTAGCACCACCACACGCACCACCACAGCACCACCATAAAGCACCACCACAAAGCACCGCCATAAAGCACCGCCATAAAGCACCGCCATAAAGCACCACCACAAAGCACCACCACAAAGCACCACCGCCACACGCAACCCCCTAAACCCGCAACGACCCCCAGACGGCCTGCGCGCCGGCCCAGCTGCAGGCACCTGTCTGGATCGACCTTCTGGCGATCCCATTGTCGGCACGCGGCGGCCGTGCCTCGCAGGCCCAACGTCTCTATATCGTCTAATTCAATAGCCTCACGTATATCAGCATTGCCGCACACGCAGCTTCCTACGCCGGTACACTAACCGTAGACGGTGCATGTACGCCGGCGGCGGGGCTCCCACGCCTGGAGCGCACGCTGCAGCGGCTAGCACGCTGCCGCGTCCCGCTGGGGTCGTAACTGGGCCTGTTGCTCTCAACGCCGAGACCGCCACGCTGGAGCGGGCCGGCCAAAAAGCGCAGCGCGAGCCGCCCGGCGGCGGCCGAGGCTGCGCTGCCAGCGATAAGCACACAGCCATTAGTCATCCGCCGCCGCCGCCCGCCGGTTGCTCGTCCCATGGCGTGGACAACGCGCCGCCGATGACTCTGGTGCAACGCAAACCATTGCCGTTTCGAGCGATAGATGACCGCGGTCACGTGACACCCGCTCCGCTGGGAGCGCTTTCGAAAAAAAATTTATGAGCAAGGGATCGGGTCTCAGTCAGCAGCCGCTATCTACCACCCAGTACTCACTCACGCCCCCACCACCATCCTCCACTCCCTCCTCCCCTACTCGGTCGGCGTCGTTCATCAGTAACTCTGCTCGGGTGCCCCTTTCCACAATGGCGACCGAAAACTCCGCCTCGGGAAAAAGAAGGTCTCCTTCTCTTTCCATCAGCGTCAATGACATTCCTCCGTCGGTGTTGGCCATCTCGAACTTGAGGTGCCCCTCGCCTCCCCCCATCTTGACCAACAAGGAGTCCGCGCGCGCCGTGCCGCAGAGCGCAAGCTCGACCAACGTCTCCACGCCCGCCGCGGCCAAACAGTCCCCGGCGCTGCAGAGCCACCAGGCCCAAGAACCCAAGACCCAGCAGCAGCTCCAGCGCGAAACCATCCCGGCGGGCGGCGCCTTGTTGAAGGGAAAGGAGAACGTCCCTGCCGACCCCACGAGCCCTCCGTCGGAGTCGCGCATACCCGCCGGCCACGAGACCTTCCCGTCGATCAGCCCCGTCACCTCGGGCTCGATATTGGGCGGCCTCAGCAACGACTCCTTCTCGGGCTTGGACTTTGTCGCAAACCCGCCGGCCTCGAGCACCCACCACAAGGTGCCGTCGGTGCACGCGCACTTCTACGTGGACGAAGCCGTCAAGTCGGGCAAGATCCGCTCGCGTAGCGGCTCCAACCCGGGCCCGGAGCCACCCATCTTGTCCAATGCCTCGAGCCGCAAGCACTCTGAGACCCTTCCGGCGTCTGTCACGCCCGCAGCGTCCGAGAGATCTCCTACACCAGTCAATCCAGCACTCGGGCCGAACGAGCAGAACTCGAACATCGACCCGAGATTGCCCCAGGACGACGGAAAAATACACATCTTGTTCGGGGTCTGTGGCGCCTTGCCCACGAGCAAGATCAAGCTCATCATCAACAAGTTGTTCGAGATATACACACCACAAAAGATCTCCATCCAGCTAATAATGACCAAGTCCAGCGAGAACTTCATCTCGGCAGAGATGTTGAACCACTTGGAAACTGTCAAAAAGGTACGGGTATGGCGAGACTCGGACGAATGGACAACGTGGAGGACTAGGCTGGATCCGGTCTTGCACATTGAGCTTCGTAGATGGGCGGACATCTTGATTGTTTGTCCCTTGACTGCCAATACGTTGTCGAAAATATCATTGGGCTTGTGCGACAACTTGCTTACCAATGTGATAAGAGCGTGGAACACGTCCTACCCCATATTGTTGGCTCCATCCATGGTCAGCTATTCCTACAATGCCATCACCACCAAAAGACAGCTCAAGTTGATCAGGGAAGAAATGCCCTGGATTGAGATCTTGAAGCCAGTTGAAAAAATCGTGGGTAGCTATGGTGATATCGGGATGGGTGGCATGATGGACTGGAACGAAATTGTGAATAAAATTGTTCTCAAGCTGGGTGGCTATCCCGAAGACGAAGACGAGGAAGATGACGATGATGACGACGATGACAGGAACGACAATGGGGTCATCAAAGATGATGACGATGACGACGACGACGATGACGATGATGAGGACGACGACGATGACGACGATGATAGCGAAGTCAATGTTGTCAACGATGAAAATCATCGAAACCGTGCCAACTTCGACAAGGAAGTCGAGAAAGTGTCGCTCGCGTTGTCTAAGCAATCAGTGCGCCCATCCGAGAAGTGAACCTTCAGTAGTCTAGCATGTTCATAGGCCGATCATCAATTTGTAATATTAGTATTTAATAAGGAATAGCTAACGATGTGTAACTCCGCTTTTACTCAATGCCTACATTCTGGAGCCCAAGGGCGGTCCGGGGGAAATGTTTATTAATGCAAATTAGAAATGAATGTCATTAGGAAATGGTGTTGAACTGTTTGATTCTCTCGTCTCTCCACTGCTGGTACTCGTCGCCGATAACCACGGAACTATCACAAGTCATCAAGCTCAATCTTCGGCCATTGCGAGCCTCAGGTTTGCTTGTGTGTTCTTCCTGGGTAGCGTTCTCCTTGTAGTCGTCACGGGAGTCAGCTTTCGGTGTGCTGTTGAAGATTCGATTTTCCTTTCTCTGCTGCAACGGAGACACTTTCCCTTTACCAACGTTGAAAGCGTTGTTGTTGACTCTCAAGGGAGAACGTGCGCGGACATCGGATGGGATGTGTGCCTCGTGGGTATTTGAGAAGCTGCCCGTTGTTCCCAATGTGTCGTGGCGTATCTTTTCTTTGGCTTGTGGAAGCAAAGGTGAGTTCAACGGTTGAAGAAATGAAGTGCTGATCTTCAGAATGCCAGAGTCATTTTTTGATGCAAATCGGATGGGACTTTCCAAGCTCGAGACAGAAGAATTCGTTCCAATGCTGGAATCCATGGCACTAGCTAATCTGACGGCAGTTGGATTGCTCGATAATCGCTCCGATAGAGAGCGTTTAGGGTTTCTGACGAGCGTGGGTCTCTTCTTGAAAACCAGATCCTTATTTGGAGAGACCATAGTAGGAGATGTTCGACTGGGTAAGGACGCAACACGCCGTTGCTGTTTCACAGTTACCAGTGGTGGAGACGGCTGATTCTTTTTCGGGGATGCTTTCAATGATGTGCTCGCCTTGACCGGCGATTGTCGCGACCGAGATGTTCTCGTGGAGCTCTTAGAGACGCATGATGATTCCATATCCATAATTGTCTCCATGAAGTCATGGCCATTCATCAACATCGGGCCAAGCCCTTGCAGCTGTTTCAAAGTATTGTAGTTCCGTATTTCGACCTTGAGACTTTCAAAGACCTTGGGCATAGATTTGTGAATCCTCTTTCTGATTTTCTCTTCGTTGAGTAGAATTTTGCACGAGTTTTTACTCAAAAGTCTTGATGAGTCTTTCGACGAATCAGCAAGGAATGCTTGGTCTTTATGTAAGTCGTTCAACTGGTCGAACAAATTCAAGATTGGTTCCTTTTCCTTGAAATCCAATCTCAATTTATCAAGCTCCTTCTCGTGCTCCTTTAGCACTGTTTCTTTTTCGGTCGAGTCCACTTGTTCGTCGTATTTATAGTAGGAGAACTGACTGCGTTCGTCTTCCGAGTACTTCATCTTCGTCCAGAGGTTTTCAATTTCGTTCCTTGTGTCGGATATGAACTTTTCAATGAATTCGGACCTTTTCACGTAAAGTTTGTTGAGTTCCATTTTCCAGTTCAATAATGAAATGTCAGACAATGAGTCGTTGACACTCAAAAATGTGGAGATGTACTCTGGACTTTCGCCTAGCTTTTCCCATAGCTCCTTACACATGGCGAAGGAATTGTCCCATTTCTTCTGCTTGAGATCCTTCTTTCTTTGGAGAATATTGGCAAACTTGTTCAAGTAGCTCAAGTGGTCATCACTGAGACCGAAATGTTTGGGGTCCGAAAGAATAAACCTCAACGTTTCTGTGTCTAAGTATCCTTCTGACGTCAACGAGTCTTCGACATTGAGAGTCTCGTGCTGTTTTTGGACCTCTATGAGCTGGCTTTCGGTCATCAGTAGCACACCGATGCAGTACAAACTTTTGTTGATGTCTTCGCTGATCAATTCCTTCCGCGTGGTGATTTCACTGTCGCAGATTTCGATCTCGTGTTGTATGCTTGACAAGACTTCCGGGGTGATTTTGGTCAACTTCAAGCCACGGATGACTCTCACCAACTTATAGTTCAAGTCGCGTAAGTTATTTAGCACCGCAGCCGTGCTGGACGGGGGGAGATTATTGGTCTCAAGAGGAGCGGTGTTATCCAATTTTGACTTTCTGGGGCTCGAAATGATAAACGCATAGCTGTCGTTATTTCCATCGAGGCATCGCAGCGAGTCCTGTTGGTCACACAGCTTGAGGTACTTGAGAGTACTCTCGAACTCCTCAATGAGCTGTCTGTGTTCTTCTGTTTCGTCCTTCGAGGGAAGTGCTCCGAGTACCTGCACGTTGGCGTGGGGAGAGAAGAAGTCCCCGATCACCTCCTTGACGTCCAAGTACCTGGCGGCTAGCAGCGTAAACTTTTTGTACACGTTGACGAACGCCCGTAGGGTGTCGAGGAAGATGTAGTTGAGATGGCTCTTCACCTGGAGCATGGTGAGGTGCGGGATGCTTCTGGAGGCGTCCTCGTAGCGCTGGTCCATGTCGTCGTCGGGGTCCTCGCTCTCGGAGGACGCTGGCTGCACGTTGAAGGGCGACGTCAGGTAGAACTGCCCGGGCGACGTGCTCTTCATGCGGCGGCTCAACAAGCTCTCGCGGTACCCCTGCTCGTACATGTGCGGGCTGTCGAGCACCAAGCCCCTGTTCATGAGCGAGAGGTGCTTCTCGGCGGTCGGGTCGTCGATCATGGCGAGCATGATGCGGATGTGCTGCCGCAACCACTCGCACTCGTTGTGGATGGTGCTCTTCTCGCGCAGCACGTTGGCGGTGAAGCTGTGGATGGTGTCGGTGATCAGGACAAAGATCTCGGAGCGCTTGGCGGCGATCTCGGCCGCGGAGAAGCCGATCTCGTGGTACGTGGCGTGCAACTCGGCGATGGTGCGGTTGACGTGGGCCATGATGGACTGGAACTCGGCGGCCGGCGTGGCGCCGGCGTCGGCCGGCAGCGGCTCCTTGGCGATGTTCGACTCCACGTCCAGCGTGTCGGACACCGGGGGCACGCGCGACGGCGACTGGAGCCCGAGCTGGAGGTCGTGCTGCCACGACGGGCCGGTCGGCTCTCTCGTTCGGGGGTCAAAGCTCATCCAGAAAGAGTGGCCGGTGTGTGCTGTTTTGGGATAAGAAGGGGCGGGGGGCTCGCGCTTTCACAAAGGGTGTTTCAGGTGGGTGGCTTGCTCCGCTCAGGTCATGTGCCTCCTGATTGTTCCGATGGCTTGATGGCGCTGTGATCTCTGTAAACAACGATCGCTGGTGTTTTGAAACGGGCACGCGCGGCGCCGCCGCATCGGGCCACAACGTCAACAGAAAAAGGCCCCCACCGCAGTACAAAGAATCCGCACCCGGCACTCAAAGACACCGCCAGATGGGCTCTCCCAGACCTCCTATGCTTGCTTATATTACCGTCTATAACCGTCAGCTGTGCTGCGTTCTATGTACACTCTATTCCGTTTTGTTGACCTTGTACAAGATGGAGGCCAACTCGTCGCCAAAGTTCTTGTCTGCCGCCTCTTCGTCGGGCGGCTGCCGGGTGAACAACTCCTCGGTGATGGTGTCCTCCAGGCAGCTGTCGATGAAGACGAGAGGATCCGTGCGGATCTTTTCGAGCTCCTCCCTTGTCCTGTAGTTCTTGTAGATTTGGTTCTTGCGGTACGAGAACCCGTTGACGTCCCAGCCAAGCTCGCGGGCGATCTTGAAGAGAGTCTTCGCCGGCGAAACCGTGGCCCTCACGCCGTGCTTCACGAGCTCCTTGTACCAGATCTCGGACGCCGAGTACTCCTTGCGGGCGTAGTGGAACATGATGAACGGGTAGATCTGGTTGAAGGTGAAGGGGACGTGGCACTCCCGCGAGAGCTTGATGACCCGCGCCGCAAAGGTGTAGTCCTTGTGCACAAAGAGACTGGTGTGCACCAACAAGTCCGTCAAGGAGGTGGTTCGGTGTTTTCTCGTGAGTCTGAACCGGTCGTTGAAGTCGATGAAGATCTTCTTGGCCGTCTCAAACCGGTCGCTCGACGTGTGGACGTTCATGTCCATCTTCCCCGGGGTCTTCCGCAAGAGGTATGTGATCAACTGGTAGACCACCCGGTCGTTCAACTTGTCGCCGGCAAAGCGGCCGTCGTTTTGCGTAGCCAGCTCGACGTAGCTGGTGTACATCTGCATTATTAGTTCGGACGTGACCGAGCTCTCTTCCAACGACAGCAAGATGATCTCGTAGACGTTTGCGAGCGAGTTGGGCGTGAACTCGAATCGCGTCAATCTCTCGTCGATGCTGGCCCGCTGAACGACATCGGTCGAGGAGACCTTGCCCAACTGGCCGTTGCCGTGCGAGATGCCCAAAAGCTGCAACCTGTTCAAAAGATCCAAGCCCTTGTTGGTGCCGGCGTGTGCGCCGTTGAACACCGCCGCAGTGTACCCAATCAAGATCTTGGGCGACCTGGGGTACCTGCTTTTGATCAAAATGAGAATCTCCTCGACTAGGAGGAGCCTTTCGGCCACGCTGAGTTTGTTCAAGTCGATGTTGTTCATCATCAAAAGAGCCTCCTGGAAGTGCCGCTGGAGCCTGAGCTTCTTCATGATGGTCAAGAAGGTGGCGAACTTGACCTCTAGCTCGCTGCGCACCATGTAGCGGAGGACCTGGATGCAGCTTCTGGGGCCTTTGAACGTCATCACATGGCTGAGAAGCGTGCGGAGGATGATCTGGATGTCCTCGGCGTACGTGGTGTCGCCGTCCCACACGGTGTGGTCCGGCTGGGCCTGCTCGACGCACTTGCGCTCGAACTTGGCCACCAACAAGTTCAAGTACAAGTTGGCGTTGACGATGTCGTTTTGGTTCAAGAAGTACTCGGTGAAGCGCTGCAAGTCCTGGGTGGAGAAGAAGAGGGTCATTTTCTCCCTGTGCCGGGCGTCGAAGTCGTACTTGAGCGTCTGGTGCCACTTGGGGTCGACCCAGCCGGTGCGCGCGACAAAGCGCTCGGCCTCGGAGCCGGCAAACAACGTCTCCTTCAAGAAGCGCCGGTGGGCCAAGTCGCGGGTCTGGATGTTGAGGTGGAAGAGGCACGCGTAGAGGCGGCGGAAGCGCGCCGGCGTCGCCACACGGATGATCTTGGCGTACAAGTCGCGGTTGAGCGAGAGCGGGCGCGGGTTGGCCTGGCCGGTGCCGGCCAACTTCTCGAGGTACCCCAAGAGGAGCTCGGCCTGCTGGTCGGCCGTCTTGTCGCGCATGTGCAACACGGTGCTGACGTTGTTGAAGAAGCCGCCGCGGAACTCCCGCGACGTCGGCGATACGATGTACTCGAAGAGGGACCGCTTCACCGGGTTGTGGGCGTAGGCGCGGCGGACGGCGGCGACCACCACGGCGAGCACGGCGGCGTTGGACGTGGCGTGCACGAGCCGCGCCACCACCGCCGGGTCCTCGAGGATCTGCTCGTCGACGATCGCGATCAAGTTGCTGCAAAGCTCGGCGTGTTCCAGCGCCGAGCGCCCGGGAATGGCGATGAGGTGGCGGTACTCCTGGTCCGAGAGGCGGAGGATCTCGGCCTTGGCCATCGCGAACAACGGGTTGGGGTACGTGTCGCTGGGGAGGTCCAAGACGGCGTGGGAGGCGGCGGCCCGCGAGAACGGCTGGAAGCGGAGGTTGACGACGAACGGGCCGTTTTCGCTGGGAGGGACGTCCAGCGGGGCAGCGGTGGTGGCGTGTCGCACCGCCGGGCGTGGCGCCCGGAGCGGGCCCCGTGGCCAGCCCGGAACTCGGCATTGTCGTAAGCCTTTCATGGTGAGAGGCAGCGTCCGACTGAAAAGATATGCGACACAAAAGGTGGTGAAAGAGAGGACGGAAGCGACACAGATGGCAGAGAAGTGAGAAAATGCGACAGAAAATGAGAGAAATGCGACAGAAAATGGACAAAAATGCGACAGAGAATGCGACAAAGAATGCGACAGAGTCTGAGTTGCAACTGAGTCTCGAGTCATCGTACCAACATGCCACTACAATGTGCCGGCGGTCTGCTGGCGTCGTCGCTGCTCCAGACGCCGCCGGCCAGCCCCGTGCGGGCGCGCGTTTCAATCGCCTGTATTGTCTATATCTCGCTGCTGTCCCTCCGCCAGTCGCTCAACGGCACCTGCGTCGTGAGAAGACCGCTGTGGCGGTAGAGGTGCTTCTGGTAGAAGTACGCGGCGTCAAACACGATGGTGCCGGCGCTGCCGAGGATGTACGGCAACTCCTTGTAGAAAAAGGCGAGCTTGGACCCGCTGTCCAAGAACTCGCAGCTCGTCAAGATGGAAAGCGTGTACGTGAGGTTGCCCAACAAGGCGGCGCCAAAGAGGAGCGGCGAGATGCCGTCGACCGACTTGCGCTGGTAGTTCTTGTACAACTGCGGGCAGCGCGAGCTCATGTACACCACGGTGCAGCCCCACGCGAGCACGGTGCCGAGCGACGCCCCCGGCGCGGCGTCGGCGGTCCGCGGCGCGAGCGCCATGGCGTTGGCGGTGCTGGCGAGCGCGCCGAGCACGGCGGCCTTCTTGGCCGGCGACGCGCCCTCGTCCATCGAGTTGTACGAGCTGCCCGGCGACCCCGTGGACGCGTCCATGGGGTTCTTGTGGCGGATGTGGATGGCCAGCGGGTGCACCGCGACCGCGGCGGCGCGGGCGGCGGGCTCCTCGTGCGCCACCGGCGCATACTGGAACTGGCGCTGCGGGTACACGCTGTTGTAGTAGTAGTACTGGAAGCACAAGGTGACGTCGTTGCAGAGGAAGAAAAGGCTCAAGTACACCTGGAAGCGCAACACCGCGTCGTTCAACAAGCAGCTGGTGAAGCTGAGGAAGTCGCCCATGAACCAGAGGAGGAGGAACGACGGCGAGATGCCGTCGGCGGACTTGCGGCGGTGGTTGGCCACGATCTGCGGGAGCTGGGCAAACACCCAGCTGACGCACGAGACGGTGCTGAACACGCCCGAGAGCGCGCTGGCGGCGCTGCAGGGCATGGGAGTGGGGGAGTGGTGGTGGGGAGTGGTGGTGGGGAGTGGTGGTGGTAAGTGGTGGAGCGGGTAAATCACCGGTGCTGCTGGCGCTGGTTGTCGTTCGCCGGTGCTACTGGCGCTGTTTGAATCGCCGGTGCTTGCGGTCGGTGCTGGCGCTGGTCTGTGGTCAGCTAAGGAAGAGAGTGTAGCCGGAGCGTGTAGCGGGAGCGTGTAGCGGGAGCGTGTAGCGGGAGCGACTCTCACGGTGTTTCTGACGACTCCGGGGCGCGACATTTGTTATCTCCCGCTACGCGCAGAAGCGCGATTGTCGCGGGTCGCTACGGCCAGGCGGCGCAAACACCCAAAGCGCTGGGCGGGCCAGCGGCAGCGGGAGGCGCCCGCCGAGGGGCTCCGCGAGACCGCCCGCCGTGCTTTGGCTTCTCGTGCCGCTGTGCCGCCGCCGGGCCGCCTCCCGGTCTTTTCTCCTTTCGTTTCTCCCCCCAATTTTGTCCCTTTTCGCCAGACGTCGCGAGGCTCGTGCTCGGCACTTCCCCACGACAACTTCGCCCTTATCGGCGATCTTCCCTAGCGGGGCGCGCCTGGTGGGACCAGCGAGCAATTTCGGCCACCGTTCTTCTACGCCCTCTACGTGTCACTCTGCTCACTTTCTTTCCTTGTGCTTCCCGTCCGGTACTTGAGTGTGTATTATTAGTCACCGCGCCTCGTCGCCGCTCTCTCCGCTCACCTTGTAAAGGGTGTCCAAGAACGCCACGATGATCTTGTCGGCGACCCCGACAGTCTGGACGCTGCCGGCAACCCCGTAGAGCACCGCCGTGTCGTTGGGCTTCTTGTCGCCCGACGTCACCACCTCCGCAACCAACTTGTCCAAAACAGCGGCAATGTCGGCCACCATCTCATCCACCACCGGCACCGACAACTTGGTGAAGGCAAAGTGGAGCGCCGACGGCCTCTGGAGCGCCGAGAAATGCCACCCCTTCGCGGTGAGCTCGTCGCCCAACTCGTAGATGTTGACCACCTTTTCGGCCGCTGGCCGCACCTTGAACGACACCACGGGCCCGATGGGGTCCCCGATCACCTCCAAGTAGCGGCTCAACACCTCGTGGGTGCCCACCGCGTGCTTGAACTTCATGGCGGCCCCGACAATCTCGCGGCAGAACTGCTTGTAGCCGTTCTTGCCGATGCTGAGCATCGTGGCCCAGCACCCCACCATCAAGGCGCCCGGCCGCGAGCCCGCCAACGTGGGCGACCCGTACATCCCGCCTGTCCAGTCGCTCAGCACGTAGTACTGGCACTGGCGCATTTCCGCGCTGCGGTACATGACTATCGACGAGCCCTTGGGCGCAAAGCCGTACTTGTGCGTGTCGCACGAAATGGAGGTGACCCCGGGCACCCGGAAGTCAAAGCCCGGGATCTTCTTGTCGCCGTGCACCCGGGTGCTCTCCAAGAAGGGGACGATGAAGGACCCCAAGCACGCGTCCACGTGCAACGGGATCTTGTACCGGAGCGCCAACGCCGACAAGCCCTCGATGTCGTCGACGATCCCGTGCGGGAAGTTGGGCGCCGAGCCCACCAACAAGACGGTGTTGCCGTTGATGAGGCGGCGCGCCTTTTTCACGTCCACCTGGTACGTCTGCGGGTCCAACGGCACCTTGTGGAGCGTCATGCCAAAGTAGTAGCACGCCTTCTCGATCCCCGCGTGCACGGTCACCGGCGCCACGATCTCGGGCGCGGTGATGCCCTTGTGGCGGCGGCCGTACTCGCGGGCAGCCAACCCGGCCAAGAGTAGCGACTCGGTGCCCCCGGACGTGGTGGCGCCGCACGCGGCGCGCGGGGCGTTGAAGAGCTCAAGCACCATGGCCACCACCTCCAGCTCCATCTTGCGCACCCCGGGAAAGACGTCCGGGTGCAACTGGTTGGCCACCGCGTACTGGCGGTACGCGGCGGCCTGGAGCGCGAGCAACGCGTCCCCGCCGTGGTACACCGCGCCGCTGACCTTGCCCTTCTCCCACTCGGTGCGCTCGAGCTGCAGAAGCCGGTCGAGCTCGGCGCCCACGTTGACCGCGGCCAAGCCGGCCTCCGGGATCCGGTGGAACGTCGCCAACGCGTCGCTCGTCTTCATGATCTGGTGCTCGATCTTGAGCCGCGTGGCCGCAAGCTCGCCGTCCACCCTGCGCTTCACCGGCGGGAGCGCAAGGAACACGGTGAAGAGGCGCTTCTTGATGGCGTAGATGAGCTTGCCGAGCGAGCCGGTCACGCCGTGGCCCCGCACAAACGTGAGCCCCGCGGACACCCGCCCGAGCACGTACAACAACACCAACG
Source organism: Suhomyces caryicola (assembly GCA_030568635.1). Classification (NCBI taxonomy): domain Eukaryota; kingdom Fungi; phylum Ascomycota; class Pichiomycetes; order Serinales; family Debaryomycetaceae; genus Suhomyces; species Suhomyces caryicola. The sequence goes on along the minus strand of JAJMGG010000025.1, from coordinate 39,392 downwards.
CGTCTCTCGCGACACGGGCATACGCCCAGTACTGGCTGGTGGCACTCATTCTTGGTGGGGGGCTGGAGGCGCCGGATGTCGGGCGCTTTTATCCACGCAGGCGAGCGTCACGTGACGCGCCCTGCAGAAAAGCGCGCCACCTGCCCCCGATGGCAAGCGAACAAAAGACCCCTGCCGCAGCTTACAGCATGCTACTGGTTCGTTCATTACCCGTTTCGGTGGCTGGCGGTGCTGTGGGTGTAGCGTGCCTGTGTGCTGAGCGCGCCTACAACGGAGTCGAGCCTCTGCTGATTCTGTTGGTGGGTCGGCTGTTCGAGCCCGAGGCGGTGTACTCGAGCACGGCCTGGCGCTCGCGCGAGATCTTCTCCAATTTCTCCTTGAAAAAGACCGAGATGAACTCGTTGTTCTTGCGGAGGCGGGCCAACTCGAGCGTGTAGTTGGCGAGGGTCTCTTTTTTGATCAACGCCGGCAACGACGCCATGCCCGGGCCGTTGACTTTGTTCTGGAGCGCCTGGTTCTGCTCCGCCACCTTGCGGAGGCTGGCCGAGACCTGCGCCGCCTCCCCGGAGCTGTTCTGGTAGTTCTGGCGGATGGTGTCGTTTTCGCCGGCGAGCTTGTCGTGCTCGCGCTCGAGCGTCGCGAGCTCGTCCTGGAGCTTGCCGATGGTCTGCCGCTGCGCCGCGGCGTCGACGTCTGTGCGCGTGCCAAACTCCACCAACACCCGCAACTTGTCGGCGGCGCGGTCGCGCCGCTCGCGCGACCTCCCGAGATCGCCGTCGACCCGGGCGAGCCGCTTCTCCAGAAGCCCGGCGTCGTCGTTGAGGCGCCGGAACTTCTGGTAGTTGCGCGCCACCGCCTCCTCGTCCTCGTCGTACTTGAGCTGGCGCTGCGACTCGCGCACCCGGGTCGCCTCCGCGTGCGCGGCGTACTCGCGCGTCGCCACCTCGAGCTCGGCGAGCCGCGTGTGCAACGTCTCGGCGAGCCGCGACTTGTACACCTTGTAGTCGATATTGGAGGAGAGCTGCTCGCCCTTGATCCCGTTCACGCCAGAGGCGCCGTTGGCGCTGCTGCTGGCGCTGCCGTTGGCGCCCGGGACGGGGTACTTGGTCTGTAGTTTTTTGATGAGCCTGTCGTCGGAGAAGTCGAGCGCGATCTTGTCGCTGTACTCGTCCATGAGCGCCGCCGCCCACGGCTCGTCTTCGCGGCGCGTGATCCACCGCACGAGCCTGTGCATGCGGACGCCGTAGACCCGGAGAAAGAAGTCGGCGCCGTCGGCGTTCTCAAAGAGGCGGAACCGGTTCACCACAAAGGTGTTCAACACCTGGAGCTTCCAGCGGTGGGCCGGGCTGGTGGCGTCGTTGCTGAAGCTGGTGGAGGTGTGCGGCTCCGGAAGAAGCGACACCAAGTGCTCGACGGAAAACACCGGCACCGGCACCACCACGGGGGTGCGGGCGGCGTTGGCGCGGAGGAGCTCGACGCTGGGCGAGCGCACGTCGATGGCGTGGTCAAAGGAGAAGATCAAGTCGAAACGCGAGCTCTGGCGCCCGGGCAACGCCATGTGGTTGTTGTACAACTGCTGCGCCAGGATCAAGTACAAGCAGAGCTGGGCCGGCGGCGGCGCGGCGGGACGTGCAAAGTCGGGGATGCCCCGGCCGTCGTCGTAGAGCTTCGAGCCGCTGAGGTTGACGTAGTTGACCACCTTGCCGATGACGACGCCCTCGATGAGCTCGAGCTCCTTGACGGTGGACGCCACCACGAGGACGTGGAAGCCGGCGCGGGGAGGCGCCGTGCGGGCCGCCGCCAGCGCGTCCGCCGCCAACGCGTCGACCAACCGGTTGAACAACTCAAACTTGCCCAGGAGATTCACCAACTTGGCGTTGATCTCCAGCAAGAGAAGCTTCTTGGGAATGAAGTGGTCCACCAACAACGACGGGTGGTTGTCGATGAGCGACAACTGGTGGAAGAGGAGGCTGGTTTTCTCCACCAGGCTGAGCTTGGCGGCGGGCGCCACCGACTCCAAGAGCGAGTCGATGCTGTTGCGCATCTTCTTCAGGTGCGCCTCCTGGAGCAAGTCGCCGCTGAAGATGTGCACCACCTCCTCCATCACCTCGCGCTGCATGCGGCTCAACGTGGTGGGGATGCGGTACACGTCGCGGTCCTGCGGCGGCTCGGCGCCGAGAAGCGCGCTGGCCTCGCCGTTTTCCTCCGCCGTGAACATCGACACGGGCTGGCTGCTGAGAAGGTCCTTGAGGTCCATCTTGTGTGTTGGTGCTAGTGGTTGTGTTTGCGAGCCGCGCGATAAAGCTCGCGAGAGCGAGCGCCAAAAGTGTTAGCGTGCGCCGAAAGTTAGCGGGCGCCAAAATAGGCTAGCGAGGCTGCCGGCACGCGCGAGCTACCGCTGAAAGTTAGCGAGGCAGCAAAGAGGTAGGGACAAACGTCCTGCAACTCTCTCCCTGGATCCCCAGGTCTCCCTGGAGACCCAGCTCTGCACCTCCCAGCTCGGCCGGCTCCCAGCTCTGCCGGCTCCCAGCTCTGCCTGCTCCCCGGCTCTACCCAACTACTTGCTTACCTCCCCTGCTCTTCTATTCTATAATCTATATTCGTTGCCTTCTTCTTCACCTCCGGCCTTCTTCTTCACCTCCGGCCTTCTTCTCACCTCCGGCCTTCTTCTTCACCTCCGGCCTTCTTCTTCACCTCCGGCCTTCTTCACCTCCGGCCTTCTTCTTCACCTCCGGCCCTCTTCACCTCCGGCCTTCATCTCACCTCCGGCCTTCTTCTCACCTCCGGTCTTCTTCTTCACCTCCGGCCTTCTTCTCACCTCCGGCCTTTCTTCTTGATCACCACATTCAACCCGATGCTACCAGAGCTGTCCCACACCACGTCCTCCACCTTCTTGGGCAACTTTCTACCGTACAAGCACTGGTCGACCAACCACATGCCCACCAAAAACTCGGGCTTGTTCAAGCTTCCGTCCTTCCGGAAGTCGACGAGGTTCCAGATGGTCCGAAGCGTCTCCTTGGGCAACCGGCTCCGCTTCCAGATCCTCCGCACCACCACCCCGTGCATAAGCTCGCTGGGGTCGACCGACGAAAGCTTGTGCAATTCGGCGTGGTCGTTCACGTTGTTGGGGTCGAAATTGGTGGCCCGGGTGGACAACCGGGCGGCCTGCAACGAGACCTCTTCCTCCTCGTCCTTGTCCAACACGTTGTTCGACTTGTTGTAGTCCACGCCAATCAACCGCGTCACCACGTGGTTGATATAGTTGCCCTTGTTGCTGACCCACACCCCTTCGTAGCGCTTTCTTTCTTGCTCGGCTATGTAGTTGAGCTCGTTGTGGTTCTTCCACGGCTTGTTCTCGTTGAAAAGGAGCTTCTTGTCCTTCTTTTTGGTGTTTCTCATCGTTGTCTTGAGCTGCACGTGTTGGCTCTTTTGCGAGGCTATGGATGGCTTGCTTACGAGCTTGGGACGCTCGGTTTCGGACTCTTCCGTCTGACTAAGACTTATCGAGCTTTCTATTCCTTTGGTCTGCCTCGTTCTCTTGAATATGTGTTTATGTTCGGATTTGTGCTGCTTGAGTTGCTCCAAGCCAGGAAACTGCGGGAACTTCTGGTCGTGGCTACCCATGCTGTCTTGGCTCATTCTTGGTTTGGCTATCGCCGCAAAATCAGCATCATGGTCACTGAAGTAGTCTGAAAGCTCATTGTTGGAAATCAGAGAGCGGCTGGAGAAGAACTCGTGCCCCAACGAGAACGCTTTGGGATCGGGGCGCTTCGAAGAGTCATCGGACTCGTCGATACGTGGTGGTGTGAGCAAGAGACCTCCCCCAGTACTGCCGACGGTCCCTGTGCTGGGCGAGGGGATTATGGCCATTCCAGAATAGTCCGTTTCGAACTGCGGCGGTGGTTTTCTCTTGGGCTTCTTCTCGTCCACAGGCGTCTTGGTCACCTCTGATGAGAACAACTTGCTATTAAATGACTTGGGCGATTGGTTGGGGAGATGGTCGGCGCTTCCACACGCCGGCTTTCGGGCGTTGGCGTGCAGAGAGAGCGGGATGCTGATGGGCGGCACATTGCGCTTTTTGATCGATTCAACGTCAAGCTGATCTCTTGAGCCATTCACAGGCGATGGAAGCATCATCTCCTTTGACAGCGCGGCGGAAGTGGGAGTAGGGGCCGAATAAGGAGCCAGTCCTGCGGTCAAGTTTTCTCCCAGCCCCGATCCTTCGTCGTCGTCCTTTTCCTCTGCGCCTCCTGCGTCGAACTCCAGCCGGGAGCCGCCGTCCACCACTATTTCGGGGGGCAGGAGACTGGCGTTGGCGTCCAGGATCGCCGAGCCTATTGAGGAGTACGAGTTGTTGTAGTATGGCTTGTTGTAGACGAAGCGGTCGCTTCCGGCCGGGGTGTCGAACCTGTCGAGGATGGGAAACGTCGGGCTGATCGAGGAGACCAGCTGGTTCTTTGCCTGGTCGATGGTGTCTATGAAGGAGAGGTTTCGCAGAGGAAACTCCTCCACCTGGGACTTGGGGCGGGCCTTCAGGTTGATGGATGTGCGGATGGACTTGAGCATCTCCTGCGGCTCGTACTGCGACGACAAGCGTCTCAGGTTGGGGTCGATCTGCTTGGACTTCTGCTCAATGGACTGTTTGACGTTCTTGATCATGTCGTGGTGGGAGGTGGACGACGCCGAGAGGTTCGAGTGCTGCGACAGCGACTTCTTGAAGCGCTCCGGGGTCGCGGCCAACTCTAGCGGCGACAGCGTGGGCGTTTCCGGGTCGGCGGGCGGCTTGCCGACCTTGGTGGCTGCCGAGTTGATGGCGGCGATCGCCGCCGAGGTGCCTGACGAGGGTTTGGCGGTCAGAAAGGACGCCGAATGCTTGAGGCTGGCGGCGTGTGCCGGCGGGCTCTTTTGGGGTTTCAGAGCCGCCCTCGCCACCCGTGGCGGGGACACCGTGGTGGCGGAGGCGGGCTGGCTGGGCTTCATGGCGCCGGTGGGCGTGAGGGTGGACGCCGACGCCGGCGACTGCAACGCGGGCGGGACGGAGAAGTCGGTCGACACGCGGAGCACCTTGCGTTTGCGGGGCGCCGCGTGCAGCGAGTCCTTGTGGGCCAGGGCGGACGAGATGGTGCTTGTTCGGGTGGGGATCTTGAAGGTGGGCTTGTCGTCGTTCTTGATGCCCTTGAAGGCCGCCAAGGCGGCTGCCTGGCTGGCGGAGGCTGACATTGCTGGGGAGAGAGCGGCAGTCGTGGAGCGGCGATAGCGGCGGTGAGCTACGGAGCGGGACGGCCTGGAAGATGTGATGGGCGACGCCGGTGGCACTGGGAGGAGACTGTTTGAGAATTCGATGGATAATTGCTACAGCCTCGTTTGAGGTGCGAGTCCCAATACGCATAGCACGAATGATAAATAGAGTGTGAGCCAGGGAGAGCTAAAAAAAGGTTAGCGAGAGAAGGTGCACCGGGGCGAGAAATGGTTGCGAGAAAAGTGGTGCGCAGGGAGAGTGGGCTGCCGCGAAAAAGATCAGCAGGGGGAGGGGGAGAAGGGGGGCCGAAAGAGAGGACGGGACGGGCTCGAGTATCCTCAGGCAGAAGCTCCTGCGAGTGGCCGGGAGATCGACCACCGTCGCATTGGGCTGGTCCTGCGATAGCGCTCGCTGCGACTGGCAGTCGTCGTGCGGAGCGCCAGCGCGTAAGGAGGCTATGTAGACCCTTTGTGTCAGCGCACCGACTGAGCTGCGAGTCTCAGCGGGCCTTGCAGCGAGGGCCGCGTGTCTCGCGGGCAAGGAGACTGGCGAGGTTACATGCGGTGGCTGTACGTGGCAGGCACCTCCGCCAGCTATAAGACTTCTTTGGTCGCCGCAGTCATGGTCTTGATCTTGGGCATCTATTGCGGTCCTTATTTGTTCGCTCCCTGCGCTCCCTGCGTGCGCTGCGCCCTGCGCCATGCTCCCTGCGCCTTGCTCTCCCTACACCCTGCCCTGGCCTGTCCCTACGCACTGTCTCACTGCGCTCCCGACGCCATGGCCTGTCCCTACGCACAGTCTCGCTGCGCTCCCGACGCCATGGCCAGTCCCTACGACTGTCTCACTGCGCTCCCTACCCTTGGCCTGCCCCTACGCACCTTCCGTCTATCTTCTATTCTTATGCTACTTGCTCTTCTTCTTGTTTGAGTTGGCGCCTCGGCCACGGCCCACTCTCACGCCCGTGGTCCGCACGGTGCTGCCGAACGGCGTCATGCAGTTGTCGGCACTGCCGCCGCCGATCCACTCCTCCATCACCTTCTCCTGCTGTCTTCTCTGCCACTCGTCGTCCTTCATGGCCTGCTGGTACTCCTTCTGGTCCTCGCGCAAGATCAACGGGTTCTGCAAGATCTTGTGGCGGTTCTCCTTGTTGTGCTGGAAGCCCCCCTTGCCCTGCACCCGCACCAGCGCCTTGCTCAACGGCGACGGAATGCTGTACTTGTCGCCCCTTCTGATCCACTGGAAGTTGGCCTTCAAGTGCGGGCGGATCTGGCCCGTCTTGTTGCTGATCGACACCGCACACCGCATGAGCGTGTTGCCCCCGCACTTGGGACAGAAGTGCTTCGCCTGGCCGCTCTTGGGGATCGGCGTCAACCGGAAACACGCGTGGCACCGGTACATGTAGTTCCGCACGCGCTTGATCTGGCGGCCCGACATGGAGTTCATCAAGCTGAGCCCGATCTGCATGGCCACGTTCTGGCACGCAAAGTCCCCCGTCGAAAGCGCCACGTCCGTCTGCACCCCGTCGTCGATCTCGTTGACCTTTTCGTTGGTGTCCTTCAAGATCGACTCCTTCAAGTTGTCGGGGGTGATCCACTCGCCATCGTCGTCTTCCTCGTCGTACTCGGCGTTCAAGTCGTCGGCTGGGTCGGCGGCATCCCCATGTGGCTCGGCGGAGGCATCCCCGTGTGCCTCAGCGGCTGACTCTTCTATCGACTCTTCTATGGGCTGTTCGATTTGCTCTTCTTTTGGCTCCTCCTGCTTCTCCTCTGGCTTCGCCTCCGCCATGCTGGGGGGCACCCATGGCTCCTTTTTCTTCTTGCGGGGCTTGTACTTTTCCTTCTTCACCACGGTGATGAATCCGTCGTCGTCCTCCAAAGGCTCCTCGGCCTGGGGCTCTTCGACAGGAGGCTCCACGGGTGCTTTCTGTGCGCTCTCGGCGCTCGCTTCGGGCGCCGGCGTCTGTGCCTGTTCGGTCACGTCTGTGGGCCTGGGCGTGACCTCCTTCTTCTCGCCGGGGTACTTTCTCAATCGCTCCCCGTTGCCTGCTTCGCAGTCCAATTCGTACGCAAGCGCAATGATGTGGATGTCGTTCACCGACAACACCGCCGAGTCTCCCGAGAACTTGGCGAAGCTGTTCACCTTCTGGATGTACTCCGGCTTGGGGTGTCTCACTATGAGCTCTTCGGCCCACAACACGAGCTGGCTCCGGGCGTGCTCATCGCGGAGCTCCGCGTGGACTCCGGGCGTGGTGTAGAACTTTTTGGCGTACTGCTGCAACGAGGACGCCGACTGCGTGATGAGCGGCGTGGCGTCGAGCACCAACGAGTGCACCTTGGCAATGGTCTGGTCCGTCATCGTCGAAGGAAGTGGATCTGGTGGTGGCATAGTGACACAAACGACTGAAAATTTATGGGATGAGTAGGCGGGCACGTGAGGGCGGATCACGCGAGGAATCACGAGAAAAACCACGAGCAAAATCACGCGATGCTCGATCACGCGATGCTCGATCACGTGACATGTTAATCACGTGACAAAAACACATGGTCCCGAGCACACGCCGGCTCGGCTCCCTGCTGCCTCGGCCGTCACATGGGTGCTCCCCTCTTCGTACAATGGCCCAGCAGGCCCCTGCCGCACCCGTGCTGGCGGGGCTTGGGGACCCCTGGGCCGAACGGCGATCGTGTGGAGCCCAAGCAACCTTGGCGGCCTGGCCCGGATGACGCGCGTATCGGACATCGCCCGGACAGGAAACGTATATAAGGCTCGGCCGTTCGCATTAGCGAGGAATTGGAAAGCAACCATGTCTGAAAATAAGATCATTCTCCACTGGTAAGTACGACGGCAGAGCGCCCACGTGCGAACGAGTATGCTAACGAGCCAGGCTCAACCAGTCGCGGTCCGCCAGAGTGTTGTGGCTCTTGGAAGAGTTGAACGTCAACTACGAGGTCAAGCTCTACCACCGCAACAGCAAGATGCGCGCGCCCAAGGAGTTGGAGGCGATCCACCCGTTGGGCAAGTCGCCCGTCATCGAGGTGGTGACGCCCGACGGCCACAAGACGGCGATCGCCGAGACCGGCCACATCTTCAGCTACTTGCTCCGCAACTACGACACCGACAAGAAGTTGACGCCGGCGGCGGCCGAGGACCAGGAGACCGTCGACTACTTTTTGCACTACGCCGAGGGCACGTTGCAGCCGTTCTTGGTGTCGTTGCTCGTGGGCGAGATGGCGAGAAAAACCGCGCCGTTCGGCGCCGGGTACCTCGTCGGGGTCATCATGAAGAAGATCAACACCGAGTACTACGCCACCGAGTTGTTGAAGAACCTCACGTACCTCGAGGGCATTCTCAAGAAGCAGCACGAGCGCGGCAGCAGCTTCATTGTCGGCGACAAGTTGTCGGGCGCGGACATCATCTTGAGCTTCCCCATCCACGACAACATCTTTGCCAACCCGGACAGAGCCAACTCGATTGTCGGGGGCCACTTTGACTACAAGAAGTTTCCCAACTTGGCCAAGTACTCCAAGACGTTGGAGGCCCAGGCCAACCTGAAGAAGGCCAACGAGGTGGTGGAGAACTTGGGTGCTTCCAAGTTGTAAGTGAAGCATCCGCTGATTGGTGGCGCATTGGACAATTGGTCGTACGTTGATGCACAATTGGCAATGCCCATACGACCAACTACGCCCGATGGCTAACTGCGCCCAATCACCACTGCAGACTGCTGTCTGCTCTATTTCCTTTTTAGTAATGTACGAAAGCGGTGCTTGCAGCGCCTCGATATAGTCAGCGCGGGGCCAGCGTGATACACGCAGCCCCAACGTGACACCCACACCGGCCCAACGTGATACCCATGCACAGGCCGCTAATACGGCCCGCCAGACAGCCTGGCTCGACTAATTGGGCGTGGCGGCCGGCGAGGGGTCCGCATCCCATCGCCGTGCCCACCCCGCATTTCGAATTGCCTAATTAGGCACCGTCAGTGCATTGTTCATCGCCGGTGAGCGGCCCCATATAAAGCCCGCGGAGAGCACGAGGCTCAACGGCACCACCACCGCGATGGCTACCAAATTGTACCGCGACAAGTTCATCTTGCACTGGTAAGTACGCCCGGGCGGGCGCCCCGGCGCCCGCGGCCCCCGCGTCCGCACTAACACCGCAGGCTCGACGAGTCCCGATCGCAGCGCGTGTTGTGGGTCTTGGACATGTTGGACCTCGACTACGAGTTGAAGGTCTACCTCCGGCACCCGTCCACGTACCGCGGGCCGCGGGAGTTGGCCGACGTGCACCCCACGGGCAAGGCGCCGCTCCTCGAGATCATCTACGCCGACGGGCTGCCGCGGCTCGTGCTCGCGGAGAGCGGCTTGATGGTGCTCCACTTGATCCGCACGTACGACCGCGAGGGCCTCCTCGCCCCGGCGACGCCGCGCGAGGTGCTCGACGCCGAGTACTACGTGCACTTTGCCGAGGGGTCGTTGCAGCACCTCAACGTGTCGTTGTTGATCAACTCGGTCGCCAAGGACGTGGCGCCCGTCGGGTTCAAGTCCTTGACCAAGATCGTCACCAAGGGCCTCAACAACGCCTACTACCTCCAGGAGTGGAAGATCAACATGCAGTTCTTGGAGGACCGCTTGAAGCTGAACGGCACCGGCTTCTTTGTCGGCAACAAGCTCTCGGCCGCCGACGTCATGCTCAGCTTCCCGCTCTACGAGAACGTGTTTGACAACGAGGAGGGCTTCAAGCAGGTGGTGGGCCTCAAGGCCGACCTCTACAAGATGTTCCCGTGCCTCGCCGCGTGGGCGTCCATGGTCGCCAACAACCCCTCGTACACCAAGATCGCCGACATCGCCGCGCAGAAGGTGGAGGAGTACATCCGCGCGCAGATGCACAAGCCCAAGCTGAAGAGGAAGAAGTGAGCAAGAGGTGCACCGTCAGTAGAGAGCCGCCAGTTGCAGCCAGGGCTGCAGTCGCAGCCCGCAGCCTTGTCGGGTAGCGCACCACCCGGTGCTTCCGGCACTGTGGCCGGGTGCCCACTGTGGACGCCAACGCATCCCCGCAGGCCACCACGTCTGGGGTCTCATCGTCCGATCGCACCGTTATCAAGTGTGTTAATAAATTGTTGGATCAGGGATCGATCGCGAAACCGCAGCCACAATCCACACTTTGTCGCTCCTGATGACAAATGGAGACCACCATGGAGGCTCCTCCGCCAGTATATAAGGCCGGCGCCCAGCATATAGTTGTAGATACACCTGCACGATACAGTAGATCGTTCAGAGCAATCAACGAGCACCCTGTTGAGCGTACCCAATTAGCACCCAACCCGCGAATATGTCCCCCACTGCCCAGGCACCAGCCGCGACCGGCGACCCCCACGACGTGGCCGAGATCGTCACCAGATTGAACAGCTTGCCCTCCAAAGGGGTGCGCTTCGACCGCGGGCTCAGCAAGACCGACGCCCAGACGGGCTACGAGTTGTTGCCCGAGTCCACCAAGAAGAGGTACGCCAAGTACAACATCGACGTCTCGCACGGGTACCCCATCACCCCGGGGCCCGACAAGGCGCCGCAGTTTCTCGAGGACGCGCTCAAGATCCGCAACGAGGAGGTCCCGTACGTGGAGCGGGGCCAGAACGCCGACCCGGCCAAGCGGGCGTTGTTCGGCGCCGCCAGCGAGGTCAGGGACCTCACCAAGCACATTGGGACGGAGATTGTCGGCGTGCAGTTGAGCGAGTTGACCGACAAGCAGAAGGACGAGTTGGCGCTCTTGGTGGCCGAGCGAGGGGTGGTGTTCTTCCGGGACCAGGACTTGTCGCCCCACAAGCAGTTGGAGTTGGGCGAGTACTGGGGCCAGGTGGAGGTGCACCCGCTGGCGCCGCGCTTGCTCGACGGGATCTCGGTGATCTGGACCGACTTGTACGCCAAGCTTGGGGCCAAGGACTCGTTCAAGCTGCCGGCGTTCGGCAACTCGAGATGGCACACCGACTTGGTGCACGAGCGCCAGCCGGCTGGAATCACCCACCTCCACCTCGACGCCATCCCGCCCGTCGGCGGCGACACCGCGTGGGCGTCGGGCTACGCAGCCTACGACAAGTTGTCGCCCGCGTTGCAGGCCTTCTTGGACGGCAAGACGGCCATCTACCGCTCGTACCACCTGTACCTCGACAAGGAGAACCCGTTGCAGGGCCGCCGGCACATTGAGAGAGAGCACCCGATCGTCAGAACGCACCCGGCGACCGGGTGGAAGTCGTTGTTCGTGAACCGGGCGATGACGGACCGCATCGTGGGGTTGTTGCCCGACGAGTCGGCCACCATCTTGAACTACTTGTTCAGCGTGTTTGAGAAGAACTTGGACATCCAGGTGCGCTTCAGCTGGCAGCCCACCAAGGAGGGGCTCGGTGCGTCTGCCATCTGGGACAACCGCATCACGCAGCACAGTGCGATTCTGGACCACGAGGGCGTTGTTCCGCGGCACGGCACGCGGGTGACCTCGTTGGCCGAGGTCCCGTACTTTGACGAGAAGTCGAAGTCTCAGAGAGAGGCCCTGGGCTTGCTGTTGGACTAGCGTAGACATCAAAGAATGCAAAAATTTCAAGAGTTGTAGAAAAGCTGCGATAGTTGCAAAAAAAAGATTTCAGGGCACGGGGGACGTAGAGAGAAATAGAAAACACAAGTAGGCACAGAAAAGCAGAACAAGAGGCAGGAGGGCAGAAGAGAGCAGGATGTATAGAAGACAGCAGGAGGATAGAAGTCAGTAGACACAGAAGTCAGCAGGAGGCACAGAGGTCAGTAGGAGGCACAGAAGCAGGAGAGCACGAAGCAGAGAGAAAGAAGGAACAGCACCCGAGCCAGCGTTCGCGCGAGCCGTGGTGACGTGACAGAAAAGCAGCCCGTCGCAGAGACAAAAGGTTGCAAGCGAGCCACTCGCCCCACTGCACATGCGCACGAGCCAGGCGACTCTTATCGACGGACGCTGTCGCGGTCACGTTTCAGATCGCCGTGGAGTCGCAGATGGCGGCCGCGGCGCACATGGCGGCCGTGCTGCGATCGCTCCGTTGACGAGGAATCACAATCGCACCAGATCCAGCGCACGGGTTAGGTGCTTGAGCCTCTGGCACCAACATTCGCTGCGGGCCCGAATCACAATCTCGGGCCCGACGGCGAGGGGTGGGGCGCCTGCACGGCACCCGGGCGGGACGAGCGGTGGGGACGGGCCCCGCCAGCACGCGGGCCGGCCTCCAGCACGGCCCAACAATGGCGGCGGGCCATGGCCCCAATCAGGGTGCTGCGGATGGGGGAACGGCCACCGCCTTCTAAATCTGGCATGCAACTGGATCCAGAAATAACTTACGCTATCAAGCCGTCGTTGGGAAAATTTCTTTTCGCGTGTGCGACTGACTCACTGGCGGGCGACGGCGCCAGGGAGCGGCCAGCGGCGACGGCAGCGGGGTGGGTGCCAGTGGGGAGGGCAGGGGCGACGGGCCCCGGAGCGGGCCGGTGTAGCGGGGACAGCGGTGCCCCTTGGCCGCTTCTTCTTACCGCCCCCACCGCCATCGCCCGGTCGCCTTCGCGTGAGCCTTTTGGTTCGTGTAAATTTCCAGGCCCAGCTCCACCATGAGGCGACACAAAACCAGGCCACAAAGGGAGAGCGTCGGTTTTTCTCAAAAATTGAAAACAGCAAGTGCCTTTGTTAAATACTTCTCACACACAGCCATTCATTGACCGACCCTCAAAGCGTATTTGACACTCCATCTAGCGCCCAGACTAGCTGTTGTTCGATCTATCCCCCCACACCAACCCACCCCGCCGACTTCAGCCCGCTGGAGCACACAAAAGAAGCACGAGTTTCCCTCCACTAAGACCCCGGCAGTGAACCCAGGTGTCGTACCATCACAGCCGCCGCCGTCCACCCGCAATCAATTCCCCCGCCCACGTCTCTCTGGCCCTGCAACCTCGCCGTCAGCTTTCTAGCGAACGCAGCTTCCACAAGTAGCATTTTCTCCCCCAGCATCCTCGCCTCCCACGCTCAACCATGTCGAACCGTGCCCAGTTATCCTCCAACACCGCCGCGTTGGCCGCTGCCGCCGCCTCCCACAACCCCACCTCCTCGTCCGCCTCCGGCTCGTCCTCCAACAACAACAGCTCGGTGGTCGGCTTGCACTACAAGATCGGCAAGAAAATCGGCGAGGGCTCCTTCGGAGTCATCTTCGAGGGCATCAACATAATAAACGGCGTCCCCGTGGCCATCAAGTTCGAGCCAAGAAAGACCGAGGCGCCCCAGTTGAGAGACGAATACAGAACCTACAAGCACTTGCAAGGTTCAGAGGGCATCCCCAACGCCTACTACTTTGGCCAAGAGGGCTTGCACAACATCTTGGTGATCGACTTGTTGGGCCCATCTTTGGAAGACTTGTTCGACTGGTGTGGCCGCAGATTCTCCGTCAAAACCGTGGTCCAGATCGCAAACCAGATGTTGGACCTCGTCGAAGAAGTCCATCGCCACGACTTGATCTACAGAGATATCAAGCCAGACAACTTCTTGATCGGGCGCCAAGGCTTGACCGACGAAAACAATGTTCATTTGATTGACTTTGGCATGGCCAAGCAGTACAGAGACCCAAGAACCAAGCAGCACATCCCGTATAGAGAAAAGAAATCCTTGAGTGGCACGGCCCGTTACATGTCAATCAACACGCATTTGGGCAGAGAACAGCTGAGAAGAGATGACTTGGAGGCCTTGGGCCACGTTTTCTTCTACTTCTTGAGAGGCCAATTACCATGGCAAGGATTGAAAGCCCCAACCAACAAACAAAAGTACGAAAAGATTGGCGACAAAAAGAGAACCACCCCGGCTGTGACCTTGTGTGACGGCTTACCAAGACAATTTGCCGAATACTTGGACTCTGTCAGAAGCTTGCCGTTCGATGCTGAGCCAGCATACGAAGAGTATAGATTGCTTCTCTTGTCTGTCTTGGACGACTTGGGCCAATCCGCCGACGGTGACTACGACTGGTTGCACCTTAATAATGGCAAAGGATGGGACTCGTCAATCAACAAAAAGCCCAACTTGCATGGCTACGGCCATCCAAACCCACCCAATGAAAGGGAAAGACGTCATCGCGACCAAAGAAGGAACAGACAACAGCAACAACAACAGAGTACCCAGCAGAACCAGCAGCAGCTTTCCGCAGCCCAGTTGCACCAACAGAAGTTGCAGCATTTGGTTAATAGACCATTGCCACCTATTAAGCAGGACTCTCAAAGTGCCGGTATTCCAAACTCGGGATCTAAAAACAACATTAACGGCAGCAACACCAACTTGATGACTAACCAACCGATCAAGTCGCAACCGCAGAACAGCCACAAGTTCGAAGGCTCTCCTTCAAACAGGCACAACCAATATGAACAACAACAGATCTTGGATGATTCTGATGAGCATAAAGGATTCTGGTCCAAGTTGTGTTGCCAATAAGCCCGACGTGGTTGAGTCAAAAAGCAGATGCTCAGACTTGCTCGAGTCAGTTTCTTCATATACATTCCACCTCATCAAAAATCATCGCTTTAAAGAAATGGGACCACCACGAAAACATACAAAATAGACTTGGTCATTGTAGTGATTCGTCGCTCACTATTGTTGTCATTTTCATTTCCAATAAAGAACCGTTCAATTCTCAATCATTTTTCCTAGCAAGTTTTATTCGATAGTGTCTATTCATGCTGGTAGCCAATGTCTTTCCCAGAAGAGCTGACCCGGTCTGAACGAGTGTTACAGACTCGGTTCTCTTTCGGAGTATAACTTCTATCTATATAGATATATATATCTTAAATTAATAGTATCTAGATTTTATATATCAAAAAATTTGTTATCAGTCGATATGGCCAGGCGTAGTAGTACTACAGAGCGGACGTAAAAAGATTGCAATTCATTGTTAAACATTAAAAACATATACAGATAATCCCGTTATCTACCAGCCTTCTCCCATTCCGATGGGGAGACCTTCATTTCTTCCCAAGTGTTGTGGAGGTATTCCTCGATCTCCTTCAACGCTTCTGTGGTGGAGTACTTTTGAAACATTCCATCCTGGTCTCTGCAGTTGCGGTTGGCCGCGTCCAAGCGGTCTTTGATGACCTTGACGCGGGCGTCCACCCACTGCGAGTAGAAGTCGTTGTATCTGGAGCCGTAGTTGATTTCTGGCTTGACGGTCGACAAGACCGAGCCGTCGTGCTTCGACGAGTCCTTGGCTCTGTACGAGGTGACCATGGTGATTCTTTCCGAAACCCCCAACGGCGACGGCGCGATGTGTTCGATGAGGCGCCCCTGGAGCACGGCCGCCGACCCGGACTGCGGGCCGGGGACCACCGCCACCTGGCCGGCGGCGTTGTGGCCCATTCTCAACGAGGTCTCTCCGCCGATCATCTCGGTGGTGTCGGAAAGCATCAACACGCACACAAACGGATAGCTGTCGTAATGCCAGCCGACGATCGCCGGGATGTCGGACCCGTTGGTGCTGCCGCTCATGGCCGACTCGCGGGCGTGTTTGATTCGCTCGTCGGCGGCGTCATTGGGGTCCTTGATGCAGATGTTGACGTGGGCGATCTCGTAGTCCATGACCACCTCCAACTCGACGCCGGCCATCTTGCTGACGAGCTCCATGGTCTTGGGGTGGGTCCACGCCTGGTAGGTGAAGGGCGCCGAGATCTCGCCGTCGTTCTTGACGTACCCGCGCAAGACGCTGTCCATGCCGGTGGTCGAGCTGTACGAGTAGCGCGCGAAGCGCAAGAGCAACTCCTTGTTGAGGATCTCCTGCTTCATGATGTTGACGGCCTCGTCGGTGAAGAGCGGGAACGGGTCGCTGACGCCGATGGGCGAGATCTGGTGCTTGTGGGTCAACCCCAACTCCTCCATGGTGAGTCTGCGGGTGTTGGTGTACTTGTGCTTGAAGATGGGGTCGTCGGTGTAGTACTTCAAGTGCTTGGAGGGCACAAACTCGACGCCCTCGGTGGTCTCAAGCCCGGTGAGCTCTTTCATCGCGAGGTATTTTGCACCCATGTTGTCTGCGTAGACGGACTCGGGTAGAGTCTTGTGGGTGTTTCCACTGTGGATGGCTTCCAAGAGGTCTGGCGATGGCGGCATGGTAGAGGGGGTGTACGGCGACAGAGGGGCGACTAGTGTGGTGTGGCGAGGGGGGTTGCAATAAAAGCCGCGAGCGATTTGCAGTTTCATCTTCCCAGAGGCGGCCGCTTTTTTATAATGCCGGCGGGCACGGTTATCTATTGTGCAGCCTGCATGATCCTAACCGGAGGGGGTCTTGTGACCCCAACTGTCAAAGCCAGGCAAGTGATTCCAAACCCTGTTTGGCACAATTTCACTCGGGGCGTCGGGCCTTATCGTATCGCAGCCAAAAAAGTTTCCTATTTGGTATACAAGACCCGCAGCAAGGCCCAAACCGCGAGCACAGATAACGGACCGCGATTCCGCATAAATGGTGCCGACATCCATGGGAAAAGTACAAGGAATAGGAAAAGCGACGACGGCTAGTCCGAAGAACGGCACTGCCGGATTGGGCCAGGCACCCTTGGGCTGTCTAAGGAGCTCCGCGTCGGAGCTTTGCGGCGGCGGAGCCTGGTGGGGCCCCGAGAAATCTCCCACCACACCGCGCACGTGACCACCCACCCCCGCTGGCAACCTTGCCGTGCTCTGAGCTCTGGCTGCGCTGTAGGACCGGCAGCAAGGGCCGGTGTGGGTACGCAGAGGCACGCCGGGCAGGGGGGGCAGCGGTGTAGCGGCGGTGTAGCGGCGGCACACACGAACAGCCCAGCCGCCCGAGCGACCAGATGTCGCGATGCTCGCCGCCGTCTCCGCCACTGCGCTTCGCTGCCGCCGGAGAGTAATGCGGTGCAACCACCTCTGGGGTGAGCAATTTGATTCACGTATTCGGTGCTAGTAGTTACGGCGTGCTGGGCATATAAAGGGCGGCCCCAGGGCCGGTCGCTCTTCTGCCACCAACAATGTCGGAAGCACACCAGCACGCCGTAGACGCCAACACCAAGCACTTTGACGAGGAATTTGCCAAACGGTACGAGCAGAACCCCACGTTCCGGGCCACGAGCGCGTTGTTCGCGAAGCAGTTGCTCGAGTTCGACGTCTCGAAGCCGCGCAAGACGCCCGCCGAGTCCGCCGCCCTTCTTGGCGACGTCTCGTTGCCCTCGAACGGGCTGGTGCTCCCGGCGGTGGCCACGTTCCAGCACGACTTCCCGGCGTCGCTCTTCCAGCCCGGCACGAAGCTCTTGGACTTTGCGTGCGGCATCGGCATGGTCACCGAGCACTTTTTCCCGTACCTTGTGGGCGGCACCGGGGCCCGGTCCGAGGTGGTGGGCATCGACATCAGCGAGCCGTCGTTGGCGCGCTTCAGCAGCAAGGTGGCCGCCTTTGGGTCCGCCCAGCTCGACGCGTCAACGCTTGCGTACGACATTCTCGACGAGTCGGTGCAGCCCAAGCTCGAGCCCTACCGCGGCCACTTTGACGTGATCGTCTGCACGCTTGCGTACCACCATCTCGAGAACCACGAGGACGTGACCAGGCAGTTGGCCACGCTCTTGGCCCCCGGCGGCTGGTTGTTCATCGCCGACTTCTACAACGAGGACGTCGAGCACGTGGACCGGGCCAGCAGCGCCATGGAGAGCGTGAGGCACATGGGCGGCTTGAAGGTCGAGGCGATGAACCACACGCTTGGCGAGCTCGCGGGCTTGACCAACGTCAGCAGCGCGCGCGAGGGCCGCATCCACTTGCCGACCAACGAGCAGGGCGATGTGTTGACGGAGGTCAGTTTCATCTTGGCCGTGGGGCAGAAGCCGGGCGCCCAGCAGCATTAGCATTCAATACAGGCGCGCAAGAGTGGCAGTGTAAGAGACGAACGGCCAGAAGGAGAATGTAGAATACGACAGCCTCGAGCCAGAGTCCGACCGCACGGGATAAAACGTCTCGCTGTGGCGCCAGCAGTAGCGACCAAAGTGTTGGGAAAAAAGGTGGGGAGGACGCGCCTACGGGCTGCTCGGGGGAAAAGCGCTCGCTAGCGGCGCCGGGCGTCGCGGGCGGTTTGGTCAGCTCACACGCTATCGCACTACGCTTGCATCGGAAGTTTTCTGATAAGTATTCACCCTCGTCCTTGCCAGCAACACATACCATGGCGACCAGACAGTCACAACGCGCCCTCACGAAGGAGTACAAGATGATCACGGCGAACCCGCCGCCGTACGTGAGCGCCAAGCCCAACGACGAGAACATCTTGGAGTGGCACTACGTGATCACCGGGCCCCCCGACACCCCGTTCGAGAACGGGCAGTACCACGGGATGTTGCGCTTCCCCAAGGAGTACCCGTTCCAGCCGCCGGCGATCACGATGGTGACCCCGAACGGGCGCTTTGCATGCAACACGCGACTCTGCTTGTCGATGAGCGACTACCACCCCGACACGTGGAACCCCGCGTGGAGTGTGGCGACCATCTTGACGGGCCTTTTGAGCTTCATGACGGGGGACGAGAGCACGGCCGGGCTGATCACGACCAGCGACAGCGCCAAGCGGAGGTTGGCGCGCGAGACCAAGGACTGGAACCTGCGGGAGAACGTGCGATTCATCAAGCAGTTCCCCGAGCTCGTCAAGCAGAACCGCCGGGACATCGAGGCCGCCGCGCAGCAGGCCAGGCTCCAGCCGGTGCTGGTGGCGGCGGACAAGCCCGAGGAGGTGATCGACTACGCCAACTACGAGACGTTGGACCCGGAGGACCGCGCGCGGCTCCTGGTGTGCGGCGACGAGTCTGAGACCGGGAGTTTCAAGCTTGTGGTGGGCGTGGTTGTAGCTGTGATTTTGGCGGCGTACGTAGGACTCAAGAGATAAAAGGAACCAATAGACACGAACAGAAGGAGCGTAGAACGGAGGCGAGGCCAGAGAGCCGCCAGCGAGAGCAGAAGCTCCCGGTGGAGGGCAGGACGAGATCGCAGTAGCAGACCACATCGCAGTAGATCAATCTGAAACAGGCTGGCCAGAACTGCGACAGGGCCACAGAAATACGCACCAGACGCAGCGCTCAGGAATGTGCTGCGTAACCGCCTCAACGTTCTAGCGAGAGATGCTACGAGCGCGGCCCGCGACACCGCCAGCAGACATCCGCCCCCAGCGGTGCTGCCAGGGCGGCTCTGGAGGGCGCAGACGCCTGGTGCCTCGCCAGGACTCCGCCAGCGCGGTTCGACCAGCACCGTGGCCGCCCCACCGCCGTCCCGCTGGCGTGCTACAGGCCCCGCTGCTGCCCCACTGACCCAACAGACCCTTTCGCGGGGACACGCTCGGTGCGCTACCGGGCCGGCGCGACGCTGCTCGCCGTCCCAAAGCTGCGCGGGCCCACCTGGATCGTGTAGCGGCGACGAGGAACATGGCGGGGGCGCCGGCTCGGGGCTTACTGCCGGATGTCCCCTTTACGGCGTGCCGTTCCGCAACGGTGTGCCCAGATGGCTTGGCTGTTTGTTTACGTCGCCACATTGTGTATTTATGTACCGAAAGCAAGGAGGCTCATTTTTCTGATCTACGACGTCATGGCCGGGGGCCAGGTGTTTGTAAACGTCTAAAAACAGCAACGTGCTGGGAGCCTGGGGAGCCTGACGAGGCCGGCGGGGCCGGCGAGGACGCACGCTGCCTGCGCCGCCCAGCACGATGCCCCCGCCGCCGCCGCCGCTCTCCACCGCCGCCGCCGCCGCCCTGTTCCGGTGCCCTTTTGCGCCCGCTCTCTCCCGTGCTCCCCTGTTCCACAATTTTTCGCATTCTTAATCCACCCAGAAAAATTTGCTGAGCCCTTGCGGATCGAACCAATCTGTTGATACAAGTAGGGCACTTTTCTCGACCGTTCTCCCGCCGAGCTCCGTTTTTCCCAGGCCCCTTCTCCTTCCCGCCATGAGCAGCCACCCATACCGCGAAAAGGCGCCGACCCAGGCGCCGTACCCCGTCCAGGACGCCGATCAGCGGCCCACGCCGAGCTCCATGCTAGACGTGCTCGGGCCCGCCAGCGACCCCGAGCCGGCCTCGCCCCCCAAACACCACCCCAGCCCGTACCCGCTCTCGTCCGAGCCGCACTTGGGCACCTCGTCCCGCTCGCCCACCGCCGAGCCCGTCGAGTCCTACACAGCCGCCGCCGGCGGGCCGTCGTCGTCGTCGTCGACGTCGGCAGGGTCCGCCCACCAGCCGCCGCAACCGCCCCACCCCAGCACGCCCATCAAGACCCACATCGCCAACATGGCGCCATACCCCGTCTACGAGGCCCAGACCCCGCCGCCGGTGTTTGCCTCGGCCATCGACGCCCACCCCAACATCGCGTCGCCGCCCTCCAACCCGCTCTCGTCGTCGTCGTCGGTGACCAACCTCAACCTCAACTCTGCATTCGGCAACCCCGCCTACTCCCAGTCGGAAAGCAACTTGTCGGCAGCGCCCCACGCGCCCCACGCCCTCGGTGGGCACTCCCGCTCGGTGTCCTCGACCTCGTCCTTCTTCTACGACCGCGCCGACAACTCCAGCATGGTCGACTTCAGCCAAAACGTCATCCAACAGTACTTGGGCTCCAACTCCAACACGCTCATGCCGCGGATCAAGACCATCGAGTTGTACCGCAAGAACGCCAAGAAGTCCAACGACCCCACCGTGTTGTTCCAATACGCCCAGTACATGCTCCAGACCGCGTTGTTGTTGGAGCCCGAGAGCAAGCCCGCGGGCGCCGACGCGGCCGCGGCCGCGGGGACCCCCGCCGCCAAGCATACCAAGTCCAAGTCCACCGCCTCCGCCGATCTCTCGGGGGTCGACTTTGACAACTTTGACGACAGAAAGTTCAAGAGAGCCTTGTTGAAGGAGGCCGTGCACTACTTGAAGAGATTATCCGACAAGGGGTACGTCGACGCGCAGTATCTTTTGGCCGATGCCTACAGCTCTGGAGCTTTGGAAAAGATCGAAAACCGAGAAGCGTTTGTGTTGTTTCAGTCGGCTGCAAAAAAGGGCCACGTCGAGTCGGCGTACCGCACGTCGTACTGCTACGAAGAAGGATTGGGCACCGGGCGCGACGCCAGAAAGGCCGTCGAGTACTTGAAGATGGCCGCCGCCAAGAACCACCCCGCCGCCATGTACAAGCTTGGAGTGTACTCCTTCTACGGAAGGATGGGCCTCTCGGCGCAGATCGCCACCAAGAAGATGGGGATCAAGTGGTTGGAAAGGGCGTCCAACATCGCCACCGAGTTGATTGCCGCTGCCCCTTACGAGTTGGGCAAGATCTACCTCAACGGGTTCCAGGACATTGTCATTCCCGACAAGAAGTACGCGCTCGAGTTGTACTCGCAGGCTGCTGCGTTGGGCCACGTCCAGTCGGCGGCGTACTTGGGCCACTGCTACGAGGTGGGGGAGATCGTGGGGCAGGACAGCAACTTGTCGATCCACTACTACACCGAGGCCGCATTGGGCGGCGACCCCGAGTCGATGTTGGCGATGTGCGCATGGTACCTTGTCGGCAGCGAGCCGTACTTGCCCAAGGACGAGAACGAGGCGTTCGAGTGGGCCAAGCGCGCCGCGATGTGCAACTTGCCCAAAGCGCAGTTTGCGTTGGCCAACTTTTACGAGAAGGGCATTGGATGCGCCAAGAGCACGGCTGACTCGCAGGAGTGGTACCAGAAGGCGGCCGAGAACGGGGACGAGAAGTCGTTGGCCCGGGTGACCGACAAGGTCACCGCGTCCAAGCTCGAGAAGAAGATGCGCAAGAAGAAGTCCAACAACGTGGTGGCCAACGCCAACGGCGTCACTGCTGGCGAGGGCCGCGCCCAGGAGAAGGATTGCGTGATAATGTAGGCGGCGCCCGGCGGCGAAATGCCCAACGGTGAAACGCCCAACGTGGAACGCCTGACGTGAAATGCCCGACGCGACCGAAGCAAGACGTGCCGAGACGCAGAGCTGGACGCGGAGCCGGACCGCAGAGCCGTCGACACCGATCGAAGCTGCGATTGCTAACCGCTGCAGGCGTTGCGAGCGCGCGGCGGTGTCTAAGCACAGAGAAGATCGAGAAGTGGAAAATCGTTATTTCCCAGCATGCACGTGACGCGCGCCAAGATGCAATACACAGTTCAGTCTAGATCGCTGTAGGCAGAGAGAGACGTAGAGACACGGGGGGCCGTGGGGCGTGAGGGGACCGTAGCCTGGGCCGTCGATGTGAGTGGGGCGCGGCCTAATGCACCATGGCCCGGCAGCACCGCCCCCGCTGGCCTGGCTGGCCGCCCGCCGGCGTCCTGCGCTTCCCCCCGTGCTGGGCCGCCCGTCTCCGCTGGTCTCGCCACAAATCCGTCCCTACAGTTTTCGCTATTGTGTGTTGAGCAATCTTCCACGCGCTGTCGATCCCGATGCTCTGGGGCTGTGAATTTCACCCCGACACACACAAACAAGTGATGCCTACATATTGGTCGCCTGGTAACGAGTTCTGTATGCCGTAATTGGACCACAAAGCGCTGCCCCTGGGCCTGTGTCGTCAGAGCCCCCCCGCCGGCGCACTGCATGCTGTCCGGGCCCCGGTCATTCGCCGCCCACCGGGTGGCCACTTTTCCACACATATAACGCCAGCGCCCGCCGGCTCCTGGTGCAATTGACACTCATCACAATCGACCATCCGACCAAACATGTCTGCTAACGATTTCTACTCCTCCGGCGAACAAGGTTCGTACAACAACCAGCAACAGCAAGGCCTGGCCCAACAGCAACAGGTTGGCGGCGAGAACGGCGAAAAGGGCTTGTTCTCCACCGTGGCCGGCGGTGCTGCCGGTGCCTACGGTGGCTCCAAGTTGAGCGGCAACCACTCCACCATCGGTGGCATTGTCGGTGCCATTGGCGGTGCCATTGGTGCCAACAAGCTCGAGCACACCATCGAGAACCACCTGGGCAGCAACCACAACAACAACCAACAGGGCGGCAGCGGCTTCGGGCTCTCCAACTTGATGGGCAAGCACAACGACAACAACAACCAGGGCGGCAACTACGGCAACCAGGGCGGCAACTACGGCGGCAACCAAGGCGGCAACTACGGCGGCAACCAGGGCGGCTACGGCGGCAACCAAGGTGGCAACTACGGCGGCAACCAGGGTGGCAACTTTGGCAGCAGAGGCGGCCCAGGCGGTAGAGACGACTTCGGTCCTCCAGGCGGCAGAGGTGGCCACGGCGGTCCTCCAGGCGGCGGCCCAGGCGGCCCAGGCGGCGACCACGGCAGAAACGACTTTGGCGGCAGAGGCGGCGGCAGAGACGACTTTGGCGGCAACCACGGTGGCAACCACGGCGGCAGATACTAAGCCCGGCCCCGGTCCTCCCAAAAAACTTAGCGAATAGTGAATTTATGCTTCATTGAGTACGTAAATCATGACTGTAGAGATCCAGAAGGCGCTGGCAGCGAAAACGGTCGACGGCCTCTTCAGTCGACCTGGTCCGAGTCGTTGCTTCCGATGTTGCGCACAGCGGCGTTGTCGCGGGCGGCAAAGCTGTTGATCAACTTGGCCGGCGACTTGGACGGGCTGTACGAGCCGTTCGGCACCCGCGTGCTGGCCTGTTTGTTGAGCAACGGCATCTTGGTCGCCACAAAGTCCTCGGACGACTCGTTCAAGTTGATCGAGAGCCGGCGGTTGCTGAAGGTGTCGGGCTTGTAGCGTTTCTGGTGGGAGAGCTCGCCAAGGAGGTTGCGGTCAAGCTGCTCGCGCATGCTGCCGTTGACGGGCGGGGAGTCGAGGTGGGGGTCGAAGCTCAAGTCCAACTCGTCGCCCAACACGTTGCGCCCGAGCGGCGACGTGTCTTCCAAACCATTCTTGGAGGTGGTGTCGTCTATGCTGACATCACTTTCGAGCATCGACGTGTCGCACTTGGGCACATCCCACCGCACTCGCTTCTTGTCTTTGGAGGCCCTTGGGGTCGTCGGTTTCTTCACCACCACCTTCTTGTAGTTGCGAGGAGGCGACGCTCGCAAAGGCGACATGGGGCCGCGCTTGGACGCGTGGCCGTTGCGCTCCGGCGACGCCGGTGGCGCCTCAGACTGCTGCGTGGTGTAGTCGACCTCGTTGTCGCTCATGTCCTCCGTGTCTTCCATTTTCTGTTGTATGTATGCTGAGGTTGCCTGTTCGACGGCGGTGTCGTAGTCTCCATTGATCAACGATTCGAGACAGTTGACAATGCCGCTCACGTCGCGTGCCTCGCCCCCTGCCAGCGCTCTGATGTATCTAGCAAATTCCTTGGGTATGCAGTTGAAGTCGCTCAACTGGTGGACTAAGTAGTCGAACAACACTGACGAGTTGAAGAGCACGTCACGCTCAAAGATCTCCTTTATGGACCCCATCAATCTCTCGAACAATAACGTACCAGACTCCTGCCAGCCCTCGTGCTCCTTTAGTTTACGGAGAATCTGGCTGGCGGATTCGTTGAAAATGTAATCGATCTCACTGGGGCGCGAGTACTGTGCCTCGAGTTCGTTGATCTGAGAGTCGATCTTGGTCATGAGCTGCTCACACAAGTTGACCACAGTCTGCGCAGCCGGAAAGCTCAGCATGAACTCGGCGTCTTCGGTGAATCCAGTCACCCAGTGGTCTGCGTCGATGCGCTGGAGAAGCAATAGTTTCCTCTTGGCTAGCGTGAAGTATTTGCGCCACTTCTCGTGGCTTTGTTTTTCGATCGACTCTTCGATACTGGCAACGCTGTCGAGTAGAGCCTGCATGCATTTGAGTTGGCTGGCGGTGTGCTTTTCGAGAGCCAGCGCCACTACCGCCGACTCTCGTTTCCTGAGCTCCTCTATCTCTTGCTTCTGTTCTGTGATCATCTTGAGGTACGAGCCCACATGCCTGTCGAGGTTGTGTTGGTTGCGGACCAACTTTGTTTTGATTTCCTTGGCCCGGTCGGCGTACTTGAGGGTGTTGAGCGTCTCGTCGTAGTGCTGGGACGAGGGCGACACACAGACAATCATCACCGTTTTGCAGTTGCCGCCCAACGAGAACTTGAGCAAGCGCGTGAGCTTCAGGTCTCGGTACGGGATGTGGTTGCGGCGGCCCGGGTCACACAAGGCGTTGATGCAGTTGCCCAAGGCCAAGAGCGACTTGTTGATGTTGGCGCCTTCGTTCAAGCGGGCGCCTCTGTTTTTGGTCGCGGCGGCACGCTCGCTGCCCGCGAGGTCTATAATGGAGAGCGTGGCAAAGGTGTGCTGCTCCTGGATGTCGGCGGTTCTGTTACGCTGGACAACATTGATCTGGAGCACGCCGTGCGAGCGCGACGACGTGGCGTTGGCCTCGGTCGGCGAGCATGTCCGGTTCTGGTTGCCGGAGAGAATCAACTGCATGACGTCCTCGACCGACGTGGGCTTGTGGGACAGCAAGTTGGACACCGAGATCTTTTTGTTGGAGTCCTCGCGGAGGACGAGCTTTTTGAAGTGGGTGTCGGGGTTGAGCAAGTCGCGGATGGTTTCGTTGTAGATCTCGAGGTACGACAAGGACACGTCGACGATCTTGGTGTCGGCCATGTCGTCGATCTTTTGGTACAACTCCTTCATGGTGAGGAAGATGACCCCCGGGTCGGACTTGGTGCCCAGGATGGTGTGGGTCTTGCCGCAGCCCGTGGCGCCGTACGCGAACACGGTGGCGTTGAAGCCGTCCAACACGTTGTCGAGCAACGGGCGCGTGGTGGCGAGATACACGTCTTCCTGAGATGCCGGCATGTCAAAAAGGCGGTCGAACACGAAGCGGTGCTCTCGGATGCGGGACGTGGTGTTGTTGGGAAAGGCGTCGCGTTGCATTTTGGCCAACGGGTTGGTTTCCGGCGGGTCGAAGATGAGCATGCGGTCGTCCACCACGTTGATGATCTTGCGGATGCCGCGCGGCGAGAGACGGGCCCGTTTGGTGGCGACGTCGGCGGAGGACGAGAAGGACCCGTTGCCTAGGAAGAACTGCTCCGACTCCGTTTTGACGAGGTTGGTCTCCTCTGCCGCGGTGAACGGCCGCACGCGCACTGCCACGGTAATCAGCGACTCGCGCGATCCCGTTTTGCCCTCTGGAAGCGTCATTGTGTGGAACTGGTGCTGGAAGAGATTCGGAGGAGGACCAAGTGGCTGTCAAACGTAAACAAATGCGCGTGATGATCAGCACAAAATGATCTGAAACGAGTGCGAGAGGAGCGCGCGTTGGGCGGAAATGGAGCGGATTTTGTGGGAGGATGGGCAAGTGTCGCGGGAGCTAGTGAGAGATTCGCGGACGACTAGTGAGAGATTCGCGGACGACTAGTGAGAGATTCGCGGACGACTAGTGAGAGATTCGCGGGGAGCCCTTGAGAGATTCGCGGGAGCTAGCGAGAGATTTGTGGGTGTTTAGCGCGACTCGCGGGAGCGTAGTGAGACTTGCGGAAGCTTAGTGTGGCCTGCAGGGACAAGTCGAGCCGATGCGACTGATCAGCTAGAGACATGTGTTCATACAGAGAGCAGAGCACCAATTGCGACAGTAGCGCCGCCCAAGTTGGCGGACGGTCGACGGTACCGGCCTCATTCCAGCATGCTGCTTGGCTGCTTGGCTCTTCTTGTTGCCGCTTGACTCGTTTGTGGCGCCTCTCCCATGATGCCCTTTGTTCGTTCGGCTGCTTTCGCACGATCGCATCTCGCTACATCTCATTGTTTCTTATGCATTCGATTTTGGAGACTAATTTACATACTTCCACTCTATAAGCTAGCTGTCGCCTTCCTTGTCGCTGAGCCCGTCCTCGGAGGATGTGGAGTCGACCGAGCCGGCCTTTTCGATGACCGACTGCTTGTCGGGGGTCTTTTCGTCCACGAGGGGTTGGGCCTGCTCGCCGACGGTGTCGGCGTCCTCGATGTCGTCGTTGTCCTCGAAATCGGTGTCCTCGGAGTCCGATCTGACGTCCTCGGCGCCCTTTCCGGTGATCACCTTGTAGGCAACCTTTAATATTAAGTACATCCAGATGGCGGTGATGACCTGGAGGCCGCCCAACAACCAGTAGAATGTGTGGAGAATCTGGAAGCTCCAGCATCTCTTGAGAATGACGCCCTCCACGCACTTGCTGGGCGCCATGAGCACGGCGCCCTTCTGCCACAAGTGGTAGAACAAGATATTGTACACGCCGTGTCTCAAGACGACCCAGCTGACCAAGAAGAAGAAGAACAAGTAGTCACAGAGGTTGGTGAAGCCGGCGTACTTCAGCATCTTGGCCACCGCCAAGAGGACGTCGACCGAGTCCATGATCATCAAAATTAAGTGGCCGATGCGGTTGAAGTAGTAGTAGTACAGCCCCGTCATCAACAAGCATGTGATGATGTGGTGGCTGAACATCTGGTAGTGGTCCTTGCGGCGCTCCTCGATGTTGAGCACAAAGATCAGCTGGATCCAGAAGGCGATCTGGATCAAGTAGTAGGCCTTGAAGAGCGGCGAGATCTCGCAGTGCGGCCACTCGCGGTACAAGTTGTCGAGGTCGTAGTAGTAGGGCAGGCCGATGTACAAGTAGACGCCCACCAGAAACGAGACGGAGGCGTAGAAGCACGTCCAGCCCTGCTCGGCGAAGCGGACCTTGGACTTGCGGGAGTAGATCTTGCACGCGTGCGAGGCAATGGGCGTGAAGAACCACTGCATGAGGACGGAGCGGAGCAACGTGAGTATCACCACCCAGTTGGCCACGTAGGCGGCGTCGTTCCAGCCAATGTCGTACCGCGCGGCGTCGTCGGTGCCGGGATACAGCAAGTGGATGAACTTGGAGGTGTACGGCTCCGCGGCGGGCACCAACAAGTGGGACCCGTAGAGCACCGTCAAGAGGGCCCGCGAGAGGGGGATCTGGTTGCGCTCCACCGACGCGAGGAACGACGAGCGGTAGGGGTCGCCGTCGGCGGCGGGGGCGGGGGCGCTCTTGGGGGCGCTCGCTGTGTGCATGGTCGAGGCGGTGCGGGTGGATGTGTGTGGCGTGGGAGTCGAAATGGTGGTGGGCGGGGAGGGGTGTTTTGGGGCCTGGTGAACTCGCCGTTTTCTCTCGTTACGGACAGCCGTTCTGATCCATTAGACTTCCAAATGTCTCGATTTGAAAGCGACACGTTTGGGGAAAAGAAAAATTTTTTTTTGGGCGAGGCTTACGTAACCCACGCTCCCGCGCGTGTGTTCTGGGGGCCAGCCGCAGGTACCTCGTGGGGGGGCTCGTAATGGAAGTGAGCCCGTCGCCGTGGAGACGGCGCCAGAAACGGCGCCACGCAGGCAGGCTGTAGCGGGAGCGCCGCTGGCGGAGGGGCCGCGCCTGCGATTCGCGCCGGGCGGTGACCGCGAACGCTGACGGCGCGCAGCGAGGCGTAGCGAGACGTCCCGCAACGCACCGCCGCAACGCACCGCCATTCGTGCCGCCTCCCGCTGAGGAGCCGCGCCGTCAGCCGTGCGTAGTCAGTACGCAGACAGCATGTGCGGGGCTGCACGAGCGAGCGATGGCATCCTTTGACAGTAGCGGCGGAAAGAAGCACCGTGGTAGGGCGTGTAGCAGCCTGTACGGTGACCGCTAGACTTTGGGACCCAAAATCTAGCCGACCCAAGACTTTGCTGGGCCCAAGATTTGCTGGGCCCAAGATTCGCTGGTTCCAAAACTAGCTGGACTCCAGGCGGCACTTCTCCCAAGAGCACTCGCTGCACAGCTCGCCCCAAAGCACTCGCTGCACAGCTCGGCCACTCTCCGTTTCATGGCCTGGGCTCTACCGGCGGTTTTTTCTGCTTTGCACCTGTGCTTGGCCCTACCTGTTCAATAGCATCAACTGAAGGGTCTTCTTCACGGCCGACTCGTTGTAGCGGTTCCACACCACGTACACGTTGATCATGTCCTGCATGGCCTCCACCACCTCGTCCAAGTTGATGTGCGAGTGGTCGAGGAAGTTCATGAACTTGTTGATGCGGATGGTGTCTTCGTCGAGCGTCATGTCGTGGAAGTTGGTGGACTCCAACGTCTGGTCCGCCATCTTGTCGGCGGCGCTGGGCGGCGTGGCGCCGAGGGCGCCCTGCTTTTGCTCGTGGCCGCTGTCCTTGGCCGGGTTCGCCAACACCATGAGGTCGTCGATGTGCATGTCCTGGTCTGCCTTCGGGGCGGTGCCGTTGCGGCCCTGGATGGCCGACGAGTTTTTCTTCAACACAAAGGTCACGTAGAGCGCCGCCACCGCGATGATGTGCGGCGGAAGGAGGATGTGCAAGTCGGTGATGTAGCTGTCGTTGATGAGTGACCACGAGTTCTGCAACTCCTCGTCGGTGAGCGTGAGGCCGTAGACGGCGTGGTTCTCGGCGATGAAGTCGCGGAGCTGCAACAACGACTTGTAGGGGTGGTGGATGAAGAGGTACGAGTCCATCTCCTCGATGAGGTAGAACTCGAACTCGGCCAACTTGGTCACGTCGTGGGGGATGTACTCGGGCCAGAGGTTGCGGGCCTCCAGGATGATGAGCCGGATGTGCTGCGGGCACTCCTCGATCTTGCACGCCACGTAGAGGCACGTCGTCACGAGGAGGTACACGTTGATCTCCTTCAACAGCGCGCGGGTGAGGAAGCGGGTGAGGTAGATCTCGGCGGTGGCCAACGCGACCTGGCGGATGTTCAAGCGGCGGCCGAGCTTGATGAGAACTGCGGGTTAGTAGCGAGCGGGCACGCGGGGGTGTTGGCACTTACGGTTGTGGAGATAGATCCGCATGTTGTAGTCGTACGCCACGTTCGGGTAGTCTTTGATGAGGCCGTTCTGGATCATTTTGCGTTCGAGAAGAAGCACCCGGCGGCGGGCCTCAAGGAGCGAGTGCCGGGTGAACTGCCACTTGGTGCGCTGGGACGAGCTCCAGAAGTCGGCGGACATTGGGGTGGTGTTGTGTGGACGGGGTAATCTGGAGGACTGGGATAGAATGAGTCGTACCAAAATAGAAGAACGATCGCGCAAGCTTTAAGTACGAGCGATCGTTAGAGACAGAAATAGAACGAGCGCTCTAGCGACAAAAATAGAGCAGGCGCGGAGAGACAGAAATAGAGCAGGCGCGGAGAGACAGAAATAACCGCCCTCGCTCCAGAGCGCTCCGCGATCGGCACCGCGACGAAGGTTTAGCGACGCTGCCCGTGAGGCGGGGTTCAAGTAGGGGATGTAGCGGAGGTAGTGAGAGGCAGTGAGAGCTAGCGCGACGTAGTGGGACGTAGTGGGAGCTAGCGGGAGGTAGTGAGAGCTAGCGAGAGAGCCGAGAGGAAGCGGCGAGCGGTGGCACCGCGGCTCGGCCGCGCCAGACTATACCTCGCGGTAGGTCTAGCCATTACACCGCGACTTTCCGGTCGACCGGCCCTACCACAGACACTCCCACGGCTGACTTCCACACCGGCGCTCCCGGCCAGTCGTAGCAGTGGCCAGCACTACCGGCGCCCGGACCGCTGCCTCGGCCTACATGTAGCTGCGTCAGGCAGCTCCCTGGCCCACATTCGCTGCCGGCACATTGTCGCGGCCGCTCGCTAAATCTCCACAAATGGCACAGATGACTTTTTTCGGCACCACGCTGATTCCAGCAGCACAAGCCCAAGCCGAATCTCCACTTCT
This sequence comes from Suhomyces caryicola, assembly GCA_030568635.1. Classification (NCBI taxonomy): domain Eukaryota; kingdom Fungi; phylum Ascomycota; class Pichiomycetes; order Serinales; family Debaryomycetaceae; genus Suhomyces; species Suhomyces caryicola. The sequence continues at coordinate 8,552 of JAJMGG010000025.1, read as the reverse complement.
GCCTCTCCAGCGTGACCCGACACTGAGCCACTGCCCACAGACTACGCCCAGCACCCGCCCAGCAATCGTCCAGTCAACACTTTCCCAGCCCTCGCAGCTCTTTTCCAGCACTACGTAGCTCAGCGCTCCCCGTTCCATTTTACAGCATAGGCTCTCGCTCGCCGGCGCCAGTTTCTTATACCCACCCGCGATGTCCCCCCAGAAAAACTACCACACGTCCAACCCCGAGGCGGTCGCCGCCATCGACCGCTCGATTCCGGCGTTTCCGATCGCCCAGGTCTCGGACGAGGACCGCTACTTCAACTCGCACAAGCTGCCGGCGTACTTGCCGCAGATCACCAGCGAGGTCGACGACTTTGTCGAGTTCCACCGCCAGACCACCGGCAAGCGCATTGTGCTCGTGACGTCGGGCGGCACCACCGTCCCCTTGGAAAACAACACCGTGCGCTTCATCGACAACTTCAGCGCCGGCACCCGGGGCGCCACGTCGGCGGAGAAGTTTTTGGAGAACGACTACGCCGTCATCTTCCTCCACCGTGAATACTCCTTGTTGCCGTACTCGCGACACTACAGCCACACCACCAACTGCTTCTTGGACTACATGACCGAGGAGAACGAGCGCATCGAGATCAAGCCGAGCCTCGCCGAGGAAATGCTCTTGGTGCTCCGCAAGTACAAGCAGGCCAAGGAGTCCAACTCGCTTCTCTTGATTCCGTTCACCACCGTCAACCAGTACTTGTACACGTTGAAGAGCGTGTCCGAGTCGCTCCAGGCCATCGAGACCAAGGCCTTGTTCTACTTGGCCGCCGCGGTGTCGGACTTCTTCTTGCCGCAGTCGCGCATGCCGCAGCACAAGATCCAGTCGCAGAGCAGCGGCGGCAAGTTGATTGTCGACTTGGAGCAGGTGCCCAAGTTCCTCAACCGGTTGGTGTCGAACTGGGCGCCCTCGGCGATGATCATCTCGTTCAAGTTGGAGACCGACCACACGATCTTGATCCTGAAGGCCAAGGCGGCGTTGCAGCGCTACCAGCACCAGTTGGTGATCGGCAACCTCTTGCAGACCAGAAAGAACGAGGTGGTGTTCGTCACGCCCGACGGCACCGAGTCGTGGATCAGGCTTGACGAGCACCAGCAGCAGAGCGGCGTCGAGATCGAGAGTCTCATCATCCCGCTGGCCATCGAGCATCACCACAAGTGGATCGACAGTCATAAGTAGTATGTATATACAGGTTTTATCTATGCACAGTCTAGGTTTGGTCGCGCTTCGCTCTCCCTATAGGAAGCTGACCCCGATGCCGTACTGCAAGCCCTTGCGGACGCCGTCGCGCTCGTGGACGGCCAACGGAAGCACAAAGTTCAACTCAAAGCGCGCCATCGGGTGGTTGAACAACACCCCGACGCCGCAGCTGACGGAATAGCTGCTCGTGAGGCTGCGGACGTCGCTGAGCGGGACAAGCTTGCCGAAGTTGACAAAGTTGTGGAGCTTGAAGTTCGAGTCCTTGGGCACCTTGGGAAGCTGGGTCACCAAGGAGACCCCGCCGCTGACAAAGGCCTCGCCGCCGAGGTACGAGTTGTGGCTCTTGGGCCCGATCCCGTTCATGATGAAGGCGCGCACGTCGTTGGGCCCGCCGATGAAGAAGCGGTCGAGGATCTGGCTGGGGCCCGCGAGCGGGTAGAGCACGCCCGACTTGTTGGTGAAGACGAGGGACGACTTCAAGGCGGGCACCGGGAGCGCGAACTGCGACTCGACGGTGGTCTTGACGAACGGCGACTTGACGAAGCGCAACAAGCCGTTGGCCTCGACGGCGAGGCGCGAGTACCAGCCGCGCGACGGCAAGACGCGCGAGTCGCGCGAGTCGTGGACCACGCTGTACATGACGGACGACTTGAACGACGAGCCCGCCTGCGCCATGACCTCGCCGGCGCGCGACGCGAGGTTGTTCAACACCTTCCAGCTGTTCTCGAGCACGAGCTCGTGGTTGACGCGGCAGCGGTCGAACTGGGTGTGGAGCTTGGTGGTGACGCCGTGCGCCTTGACGTCGGCGTGGAGCCAGTCGTAGCGGCGCGTGTTGGTGTACGCGGTGTGCTCGAGCACGTAGTCGGTGTTGTTGGCGACGGGCTGGGTGTAGTTGACGAGGTACGACGCCTGGGTCTTGGTGCCGGTGACCGCGTCGAACGACAAGCTCTCGGCGCCGCCAAAGAGGTTCTTGAACTGGAACTGGACGTAGCCGTCGCCCTCGCCGTTGCCGATGTTGGTCCCCGTCTTGGCGTAGAACTTCTTGGCCGGCAATATGTTGAACACCGGCACGATGTCGAGCGCGGCGCCGCCGCGGGCGTAGAGCGGCCGCGCGAGCGGGGTCACCGACACCACGAGGTTGTCGACGACTGCCAGCTTGACGAGGCCGCTGCCCGCGGCCTCGATGCGCGCGAGCGTCTGCTCCAACGTCATCGGCGCCGTGCTGGCCAACAACCCGCGGAACTGCGCCCGGAGGAACGAGTCGCGGAAGAACTGGCCGTTGGTGATCTGCACGTTGCGGATCCGCACGGGGAACGTGCTGCTGTCGCGGAAGAGCTCCTCCAAGTACTGCTTGCTTTGGTCGTTCATGAGCGTCTCCTTCTGCTGCTGGAGCGCCGCGAGCCGTTTGTCCACGTCCGACTGCGGCGCCGGGCCGTTGAGCGCGGTCGAGAGCCGGTCGATCATCTCATCGTCGTGGTCCAAGGACATGGTGGTGGAGGAGCGAGGGATGTCGAGCGAGTGAGCGAAGCGTGGCGAGCGAGTGGTGATGTGCGAAGCGCTGGCGGCGATTTTTGTGCGAGCGCTGGCGAGAGAGTCGTGATTTGTGCGAAGCGCTGGCGAGAGAGTCGTGATTTGTGCGAAGCGCTAGCGAGCGAGCGGTGGTGTCTCGGCAGAGGCTCAGAAAAACTCGCGGTGAAAAATGAAGCGTGCCAGGCCATCAGGACACCCAGCGAGCCCGTCGCGACACCCAGCGAGTCCTCGGACCAGCCGCCCGGACCTGTCTGCCAGCACTTTCTACTCCTCTTCCGAATGTCTTCCTTATGCCATATATACCCATTGCTAATACACTAATTATTCCGGCGGAGAGATCGCCACCTGGGGTATCGAGCCTCCGCTGGGGCTGCGCAGGCCGCCGGGCGCGGTACCAGGACTGAGGTAGCCGTTCGGACCGGCGCCGGGGCCCGCGCCAAAGATCTCGTCGTCCTCGGTCATGCCAGACTCGATCCCGAGACTCACCGAGGCCGCGGTGATGGGCGCCCCGGCCCCCCCGTTTCGCTGTCGTTCGGCCTCTTCCTCCTCTATCAATAACCGGATACACGCCTTGCCGTTGTCGGTCTGAAAGTGGCGCCGCAACGCGTCGGCGCGCGCAAACTTGCGCCCGCACCCGTACATCGACCCGTCCTTCAAGAAGCCCTTGCACTGGAACTTCTTCTCCCCCGTGTGGAGCTCCTCGTGGCGCTTGCGGTCGTGCTGGCGCGCAAACGCCTTGCCACACACGTTGCAGATGAACGGCCGCTCGTCGGTGTGCGTGCGCAAGTGCGACTTGAGGTTGTACGGTCTCGTGAAGCGCTTGTCGCAGAGATGGCACGCGTAGACACTGGGGTGCTTCTGGGCGCGCTTGATGGGCGGGAGCGGCGACGCCAACTCCAACATCTTCTCCCGCGACGGCACGGCGTTCCCCTTGGGCTTGGCGCCGTCCTCGTCGTTCTCCTCTTCGTCGTCGCTCGAGTACCGCGACGCCGACCGCGATCGCGAGCCGGCGCGCCCCGGGCTCACGCCGGCCCGGCTGCTGTGGCTCTGTTTTCTGCCTCTTCTGATCGACTGGAACTCGTCGGGCTTCAAGTGGCCCTCCAGCGCAGACTCGTACTCCGACACCACCGAGCCGCCCGGACTGGCGCCGACCACCCGCGAGTTGGGGACGAGCGCGTTGACGCCCATGTAGACCCCGCCCGTGTTCTGGCGCGAGAGCTCGGAGCGCGGCGAGTTGGGGAGCGACGAGTTCGCCGACGAGTTGCTGAAGAGCGACGGCGTCTTGGCGGCCACGTCCTCCGGCGCGCGGTGGATCGAGATGACAATGCCCTGCGACGGGTCCTCCTGCTTGATGGAGTTGTTGTAGTGGGTGAGATTGTTTTCGGTCAACCTGTTGGTGTCGTCCAGGGGCACCGGCGCCTTTGTCTGGAGGTAGTCCATGGACATTGGTTCGTTGTTCACCGAGTAGTTGAACTGGGGTATGGGCTGGTCGTGGTGCAACGGACGGAACGTTGGCGGGGGTTGCTGGATGTGGCCGTCGAGTCTGTTGTGTTGTTGTTGTTGTTGTTGTTGTTGTTGATGGTGGTGCTGTTGTTGTTGCTGGTGGTGGTGATGTTGTTGTTGTTGCTGGTGCTGCTGGTGCTGTGCGAGGTTTGTGCTGCTGATGGAGCCGCCGAGGGCGATCTCCGAGTCGAACGAGTCGAGGACGTTGGAGACGCCGGTGTCGAGGTACTGCGCCAGGGCAAAGTCGGGCACGGGCGCCGGGGGCTGGTGGCCGGCGTAGCTGGCGTAGTGGCCGTGGCTCGAGGGGGGGTCGTGGAGGTTGCCGTACTGCGAGAGATCGGCCATGTACGGGCTGGCGGGGTTGGAGGAGGCGTCCGAGTAGGCCGAGTGCGAGGAGTAGGCGCTCGGGGACTGCGGGGCCAAGAGGTTGTTGCTGGCGGTCTGGTAGGAGGCCTGGGAGAGGCTGGAGGGCGACTTGCTGGCGTGGTAGCTGTGCAAGTTCTGCGGCGAAAGCAAGTCCTGCGAGGTGGTGGGGCTGGTGCCGTTGGCGGACAGCGGCCCCACCGCGGTGTTGATGGACAACGTCTGCTTGGTGAGGTTGAGGTTGGCGCCCTGGCGGAAGGAGCCGGCGTTGGCGGCGGCGGCGGCGGCCGCAGCCCCGTTGTCGAATAGTCGGCCGCTGTCGGGCTGGTGCGGGTGCATGGCGGACGGCGGCAGGAGGGTCAAGATGTCGTAGAGGTCGCCGTCTTCGTTCTTGGCGTAGCCGTCGCTCCGCATGTAGTCGTCGCCCTTGGAGTAGTCGTCCGGCTTGCCGTAGTCGGCGTCCTCGCCGGGGTAGTCGTAGTCGTCCGGCTTGGCGTAGCTATTGCCGCTGTAGAGGTAGGACATGGCGGGGGGGAGAGCGATGGAAACAGGCGGAAACGACAAAAACAGGCCCGTGGGAAATCAAAGTGGAGGTGTCGGATGCCGGCCGAGTTTAATATGTCGCTAAAGTGTCCGTCGATTTTCCACCGGGGCCAGACGTTACACAAATGGTGCTACCGGAGGGCACAGGACATCGAGTGTTTACTGAGAGAAGGCTGCTTGAGGGCGCGGCGCAGCCCCTAACCTGCAAACGGGCTGGGCGAGCGAGCAAGGCATTACCGGCCCAACCTGCAGTGGGCGCCGGATGTGTCATGCAAATGTGCGGCCGGCACACACGCTGGGGCTCAGCCGGCAACGACTCATGTCACTTTTACGACGCCGACGCCTTGGCAGGGGCACCCACATAATCGGCGATGAGATCCGGGGAGACGGCGGCGGCGGGTCGGCGAGTCGGCAGCAGCGTCGGCGAGGCACCAGCAGCGTCGGCGAGGCACCAGCAGAGGCACCGGCCGCCGGTGGTGCTCCACCACCGCAAAGCAGCCGGGGCGGCGTGGGTGGTGGTCTACCGCGCCCCGGGCAGCGCGCCCGACCGGGCCGACTGTAGCGGCCACGGCTCCACGAGCGCCGCCCGCGGTGGAGCGCGAACCACGCAGCCCGAGTGACTCGCTGCTGCCCCGCTAGCGGGCATCTCGTTCTAGAACGGATCACATCTTGCACAAAGCGATCAGATGGCGAGGCTTGTGCTCGGTTTTGCCCGTGTTGGGCCGCGGGCGCCGCTGTGCTCGTTTCTCCGCCCTCGGGCCTGTCACCGAAGTCGCCTATCGGTTATTTTGTTATCGCTGGGCGTCCTACTCCGCGTCGTTTCTCGTCGTGGCTCTGTCGTTGCTCTTGATCGTTTCTCTTGATCGTTTCTTTGTCTTTTGTCCGGCGTCGTATTGCGCCGTTGTGGCTACTAATGTGCTCGGGCTCCGTGCTCCGTTCTCGCGCGTGGTTGTCGGGTGGAGCGTTGGTGGGTGTTGCGTGTCCGCGTCCGTTGTCGCGTTGTCACGCCGTCTGGCGTATTGATCTTGACCGCTTTGGTCATCACCTCCACCGTTCTCATCTCTGAACAGTTTCTGGCGTACGCGTGTACTGCGCTACTCCATCTCGCTTACAACTTTTTTCTCTTCTTGTGCTTCCTACTTTTTCTCTTCTTGTGCTTCCTACTTTTACTCTTCTTGTGCTTCTTCCTTTACTTGTCTTGTGCTTCTTACTTTTACTCTTACTCTTCTTACTTTCTTCTCTCCTTATTTCTTCTCTTCTTACTTCTTCTCTTCTTACTTCTTCTCTTCTTACTTCTTCTCTTCTTATTTCTTCTCTTCTTATTTCTTCTCTTCTTACTTCTTCTCTTCTTACTTCTTCTCTTCTTACTCCTCTTATGCTCCACTCTATATGCTGCCGCTCTCGCTCCCGCCCCACAGAACGTCCATCACGACGTGCCACACGTCCGGGGCAAACGTCTTGACCTTCTCGACGTGGTCGACCCGCGAGCCCGCGAACCGCGCCGCCGTCTCCGCCCGCATCGCCTCGATGCCGTCCACATGGACGTTCTCGTGGACATGCACCACCGTGCGCCCGCCCGCCGGGTCCACCTTGCGCCGGATCACGTCCTCGCAGATCGCCCACAGACCGCGCGAGGTGGGGAGCGTCCCGAGATTGATGTGCCGCACGCCGAGGCTCTGCGCCGGGAACGTCGCCAACCGGTCCGCCACGTACTCGTTGCTCTCGAGAAAGATGAACACCCGCACCAGCCCGCGCGCCGCCTCGTACTCGGCGTGGTCGAACGGCGTGTCCCGCGTGTACACCCGGTACGTGTACCCGGCGTGCTCCAACAGCCGCGTGAACCCGCGGACCGACCACGGGTTGAGCTCCCAGCACATGAGCGTGCTGCACCCGGCCCGCAAGTACGACAACGAAAAGTACCCGATCCCGCAGTACAAGTCGGCCACGACGCTCCCCGCAACCGCGCCAAACTGCAACACCCGCTTCTTCTCCTTGATGTTGCCCCGCGAAAACATCGTGTACTGCGGCGCCCACGTCTGGTAGATGCCGTTCTGCACCACGCTGCACCAGAAGGCGCTGGCAAAGTCGCTCTCGCTGGGCGCGGCGACCCGCGCGGGCGCCGCCGCGGGGCCAAAGTCCCCGTGCACCGGCAAGAGGTTGTGCGGCCGCCGCATCACGTCCAGCTCCACGATCGGCCGGTTGATCGCGACATGCGTGCACCGCGGGAAGAGCCCGCTGGCGAGAACGTGCCCGTAGAACCGCCCGCTGTCGACGGCGCCGCTCGCGAACGTGTCGCGCCAGACGTCGCTGTCAAACGTCCCCGTGTGGAAAAGCACCATCGGCGGGTAGATCGACCACTTGCGCGGCACCGCCGCCACGAGCGCCCGCCGCAGCGCGCCGTCGACCGCCGCCGCCGCAAGATACGCCTCTACAACCGCGTCGAGCGTCCGCTCGGGCCGCCGCGGCGTGTAGCGGCCCACCACGAGCGGGAACTGGCGCCAGAACGGGTCGTCGTCGTCCTGCATGGTGGCCATAAGCGTGTAGATCCGGACCTCGTCGCCGGCCCGCCCGATCTTCTCCTCCTTGTTGAGCGCCTGCCGGGCCTCCAAGTGCTCCTTGATCGGCTTGACCGCCCGCACGTCCGTGGTGCTGAGGACGATATGGCTCATGTGTGGCCTGGCAGTGTCGCCGGCGCGGGCAGCGTGCTTTGACGGCGTGCGGGCGCTGAGTCAGCGCTGACTCAGCGCTCCGCCGCCGCCGCCCGCCCCCGCTGCCCCCGGGCGCCCGTCCCCCGCCAGCAGCGCCGCCGCCGCCCGCACGCGCCCGCCGCGGCTACCTGGCACGCCTCCCTGCTCCCCCGCGGCGTCGTCCCGCTGGCAGCCCCCTCCCTGCGCTCTCCCCTGTGTCGCGAGCCGAAAATTTTTTTGGTGTTGGCGATCTCAAATTTTGGGCGAGCAAAAGCGCACGGTACGGCCAGATTAGAATTGAGCGATCAGTGACAATCGTGTTAGGCTAGGCACAAATTGCAGAGCCATTGAGAACAGTGGCAGCCAGAGCAAGCGGCTTCCGGATCCAGCAGCAGCACGCGCGACTACACCCAGCTTCAACGGCGCAAACCCCAGCAACGTTCCGCGTGAAGAATTGCATCTAATGACAGCCCCATCAGACCAGGCCCCGGGCGGCCACCCCGCCACGGACGGCGGCGACGGCCAGCACGCGGCGAGCGAGCACGCCGGGCCAGGAGTCGGCGACCGCCAGACCGCGCCCGCGGAGCCCGCAGCCCCCGCGAAGCCCGACGGTGAGGGCGCCCGCCAGGGGCACCCGGAGGGCCAGCCCGACGAGGCAGCCACCCCGGGCCAGGCGCCTGCAGAGCGTG